>CM038216.1:208478406-208688482 GCA_021442155.1 Cymbidium sinense
AAAAATAAATAAAAAAATAAATCTTAAACCCTAAACTAAAAAGAAACCTAAACATAAAATAAAAATAAAATAAACCTAAACCTAAACTAAAATAAATAAAACCTACACCTAGGCCTAAAATAAACTAATACTTAACCTAAACCTAATCAAAATAACCTAAAATAAACTTAAACCTAAACTAGAAAATAAAGCCTAAAAATAAACCTAAAATATAAACCTAAAAAATAGAGTAAAATCCTAAACCTAAACCTAAACCTAAAATATAAAATAAAAATAACCCTAAAGTAAAACCTAAACCTAAAAATAAACTAAAATAAAAAAACCTAAACTAAAATAAATAAACCTAAAATAATTAAACTAAATAAAATAAAAATAAAAATAAACCTAAATAAAAAGAAATAATAAAATAAACTAAATAAACATAAACCTACTACTTTACTTAAATTAAAAAAATTAAAAATTAGAAAATAAAAAAAATTTAAAAAACCCTAACCCTAAACCTTAAAATCTTAAAACCCTAAACTCGAAACCCTAAACCATAAACCCAAAATCTTAAAAGCTTAAAATCAAAACCCTAAATCCTAAACCCTAAACCCTAAGAACTACAACCCTAAACCCAAAACCTTAAACCCTAAATCGTAAACCCTAAAAACCTAAAACCTAAACCTAAACTAAATAAAACCTAAAAATAAAATAAATAAAAAAACCTAAACCTATATACAGTAAAAATTATAAACGATAAAATCCTAAACTAAAACTTAAACCTTAATGTAAACTTAAAGCTAAACCTAAATGTAAAAAAAAAACTAAATTAAACTAAAATAAAATAAGTAAAAACCTAAACTAAACTAAAAAATAAAATAAACCTAAAAAAAGACCTAAATAAAATAAAAACTAAATTTAAAATAAAAATAAAATAAAAACTAAATAAAAACCTAAACCTAAATAATAAGCCTAAAAATAAAACTTAAAAATAAATAAATAATAAACCCTAAACTAAACAAAAAATAAACCTAAAATAAAAAAAATAAAAGAAACCTTAACATAAACTAAAATAAATTAATCTAAAATAAATTAAACTTAAACCTAAACCTAAAATAAACAAAACTTAAAACCTAAACTAAATACAATAAAATAAACTAAAAATAAACATAAACCTAAAATAAAAATTAAAACCTAAAAATAAACCTAAAATAAAAACCTAAACCTAAACCTAAAATGAAACAATAAAACATAAACATAAAAAATAATAGTAAAAATAAAACTAAACTAAAAAAATAAACATAAACCTAAACCTAAACCTAGAAAATAAACTATAATAAAAATCCTAAATGAAAATAAATAAACCTAAAATAAATAAACTAAACTAAATAAAAATAAAAAACTAAACCTAAATAAAAAAATAAATTAAAATAAAATAAATAAAAAATAAACTAAATAAACTAAAAAAAGATAAACCTATAGGTTAACTTAATTAAAAAAACCCTAAACCCTAAACCTTAAATCCTAAAGCCAAAACCCTAAAACTAGAGCAGTGGTGGTGGGGGATCTGGAGGTGCTGGTGGATATGGAGGTGGTGGTCAAAGCAGTGGTGGTTATGGAGGCAGGAGGAGAGATGGAAGTTATAGCCGTGGTGGTGGCAGAGGGAGAAATCGGGGATATGATGGTGGATCCCGCTACTCGAGAGGCCAGGGTGGTTCTGATGAGAACTGGAGAAACTGAAGAATGGCCAATCCGATCTTCTGCATATGAACTATGTATTTATAGTAGAGACGATTCTAGATATCTAGGGTTTTTGACTTGCTCTATGCATGCTCATTTTTTATCTATGTCGTCTCTTGTGTCTTAAAAAACTTGGTGTGTTAATTGGTTGAGGAAATCAGAAAGAAGAAATGTGGAATCTGAATTTGTTCCTTGTTAAAAGAAAACCAAAAACTTTAAACTTTAAACTAAAACCTGAACCCTAGACCTAAAACCTAAACCTTAAATCATAAAAGCCCTAAACCCTAAACCCTAAACTCTAAACCCTAAACCTTAAAACCCTAAACCCTAAACCCTAAACCCTAAAACCTAAAACCAGAAACCCAAAGCCCTAAACCCTAAACTCTAAACCCTAAACCCTAAACCTTAAACCTTAAACCATAAACCTTCAACTAACCCTAAACCATAAACTCTAAACTCTATAAACCTAAAAACCTAAACCTAAACTAAATAAAACCTACAAATGAAATAAATAAATAACTTAAAATAAAAATAAAAATAAAATAAACCTAAACCTAAATTAAAATAAACTAAACTTAAATAAATAAAACCTAAACTTAAACCTAAAATAAACTAAACCTTAACTTAAACCATAAATAGAATTAAATAAACTAAAAATAAACTTAAACCTAAATTAAAAAATAAATCCTAAAAATAAACCTAAAATAAAAATCTAAAACCTGAACCTAAAAAATAAAATAAAAATCTAAACCTAAACATAAACATGAAAAATAAAACCTAAACTTAAAAAACATAAAAATAAAACTCAATTAAAAAATAAATATATACGTAAACCTAAACATAAAAAATAAACTAAAATATAATACCTATACTAAAATAAAAAAACCAAAAATAAATAAGCAATACTAATTTAAAATAAAAAATAAACTTGAATAAAGAAAATAGATTAAATAAACTAAATAAAATAAAAACTACCAATTTTTTAAATTTAAAAAACCCTAAACCCTAAACACCAAAACTAACCATAAACACTAAACCCTAAACCTACAAACATAAACTTACAACCCTAAACCTTAAATCCAAAAAAACCCTAAACCCAAAACCCATAACTGAAAACCCTAAACTAACCCTAAACACTAAACCCTAAACCCTCAACCTTAAACACTAAACCCTATACCCTAAACCCTAACCCTAACCCTAAACCCGAAGCCCTCAAAACCATAAACCCCAAATCCTAAGCACTAGACCCTAAACCCTAAACCCTAAACCCTAAACCCTAAAACCCTAAACCCAAAAACCTTAAACCCTAAACCCTAAATCCAAACCAAAAACTTAAACACTTAAAGCATAAACCCTAAAATCTTAAACCCTAAACCCTAACCTTAAACCCTTAACCTTAAACCTAAACCTAAATTAACCAAATAAATTAAAAAAATAAACCTAATCCCTAAAACCTAATAAACCTAAACATAAACTTAACTAAGAAAGGGCAGAATCTTGATGACAAGAACATCACCGTCAAAGGGCTCAATCTAAATCTAGTGGTGGAGCCGAAGGTGGAGGTGTGAGTCACTTTAGTAGTCAAGAGGGGGGAGGGAGGTGAATAGGATATTACAAATTTTATAAGTTAAATCTTAAATTTTAAGTTTTAGTAAAAAATTAATTTTTGATTTTATAATGATGAGATATAATTCTTAATGTTGAAAAAAAATAAAAGTACAGTAAAGTAAAGAGAGACAATAAGCACACAATTTTTATGTGGTTCGGCCAAACCCTAAAATTGACCTACATCCACATCTACCCACCCAAAAAGGGGTGAGTACAACCCTTACAACAATATGTACTTTCCTGCAAAGGGGCGAGTATAACCACAACATAAATTTTATAGCATAAAAAAGAAAAATACAAATAATAAATTTTGATAAAATATATCTATCACAAATATACCATGCTATCCAATTCCAAAAGTGATCTCATAACTTATAAATGATCACTTTACAACTTCAAAATTTGGCAAGATAAAATGCTCATTTAATATTGATAAGAAATAATCAAATAAATATCTTAAAGTTGTCTTACTAAGATGTTTATGTTATTACAATTTGTAGACTAATATAAAAATGATTTTAAAATAAATTCATAATATTCTTTTGCACAATAAAATAAATTTCAGCAAGGAATAATTTATTTTATTTAACAAAAAAGATGTTTTCAATTAATGCAAATGATCACAAAATACTTAAATAAAATTAGTATATGATAGATCTAAGAAGGCTAGTAACCTTTTAATTAAAAAGAGAGATCTAGCAAATATAAAAATTATTTCAGTGCAATAAATTCATTTTAAATAGTCAAAATATCCTTCTAAAATAGATCTAAGAATAAATGATCTTTCAAATCAGACTAATGAAGAAATATTTCCAAAAACCAAAAGAAATTGGTAGGAAGATAAAAATTTCAACAAGTTGAAATAAATCCTACAAACTATCATAAAAGTTTTTTTTAAAAAAAATGATTGAAGAAACTTTGATGTGAAAACTTAGACTTTGATGTCCAAAGACTAATCCCTCAAAAAGTATAAATTGGAAAGAATAAATAGATTGTTAAAATAGTATGAACAATTAAAATTGGATTAAAATTAAAAAATAAACCCAAGAAATTTGAGAAAGCTTGCTTAGTTGAAGATGTTGGAGCTTCCAAACCAAGGATTTGATCTTGCAATATTTGGAGAACACTAGGAAGGAAAATCTAAGTTATTTTCTCTTATATTTGCTAGAAGGATTTTAAATTTGAATGAGGAATACTTTCATGAAGAGAATGAGGGTTTTTTTTATAAGAAAGAAGGTAATTTTAAATTATTTCAAAAATATATTATTCTAACATCATTTTATCATATAATAATTTAATATTCAATAAAAATATAATTTATATTAAATAAATATTAAATTTAAATAGCCAAAATTCAACTATTCACATGGGCAAGTCAAAATAATTAAATATGGCTCTTAATATATTCAAACCATGTAGCATGCATTCATTATTAAAATCGCTAATGTTGGAAAAGTCATATTAAATTTAATTTTAATCAAACGTGGGTTATGTAACCTATCAAATTAAAGGACAAACTCCAAGGAATCCATTGGAGATGAAATTAGATATAAATTCATTGATTATAAAATGACTTTGGCTAAAATACAAAATTCCACATATTTTTGTTAATTTTGAAATATGATATTTAAATATTAAGATATATTTTATATATAATCATACATATGTTAGTTATCACATAACCTTAAAATTAAATTAAAATATTTAATTATATTAAATATATAAACTAATTACACTTAATCATAATTTATTATCATTTATTTGACAATTCAAATGCTATGTTTGAAACATATAATTGAATGTTAATTAGATGGAGATTTATATAAATTAACCTCATTATCATTATTTAAAATAAATAAAAATAATATGTTAAGTTGTGAGCAAATTGATTCATGCTAATGAACTTATATGAATTTCTAAGATAGTTATAAATGCATATAACCTAAAATATTGTATCTTGAGCTTCACATTATCCAATTTGATCTATCTTTCATTCTTCTATTCTTGCAAATTCCTCAAACATATTATGAGATGTATTGGACATGTAATTAGCAATTAATATATCTGAAACACATAAAACATACATTAGAACATCCAAGCATTCATTTGTTATCATCAGAATTGATCGGATTGAACATGTGGCTCATTAAGCTAATAATATCCCCCTTTTTGATGATGACAAACTAATGTTGGGTATTGAATTTGATGAAGGTGCAAATTGACCTTTCATCATAGTTTTTGAAAAAATAATTTATGCACAAGAGATGAATAATGTTGATCCCCCTAAATGTATGCATGAAATAGACTTAATACTAACCAACATTTTACTCTTCTCCCCATTTTTACAACATCAAAAAGTGAGAAAAAACTACATATAATTTTAAATATTAGGATCTAACATTCCAAGCATGCGTCTTAAAGTACAGAAATGTTCTTCTGGTAATGGTTTTGTAAGAATATATGCAATTTGTAAATTAGTTCTAATGAAATTAATATTAACATCACCTTTCAAAACATGATCCCTAATAAAATGATGTCTACTTTCTATAAGCTTGGTTCATGAGTGTTGGATAGGATTTTTGGTCAAACTAAAAGCACTAGTATTGCCACACTGAACTAGGATGTGATCTTGCTTAATACCAAAATCTTTTAATTGTTACTTTAACCAAAGGACCTGAGCAACTCAACTACCAACAACTATGTGCTTAGCCTTAGTAGTGGATAAAGCTACAAAATTTTATTTCTTGGATGACCAAGACATAAGCGATGATCCTAAAAATTGACATGTGCCTGATGTGCTTTTTATATCTACTTTACATCCAAAAAAATCAATATCAGAATAAGCAACCAAATCACATGATAAAGAACTTTTAGGAACCATAAACCTAACTTAGTAGTGCTTATCAAATACCGAAAGATACGCTTGATTGCTATTAAATGAGATTCTTTTGGGTTGGCCTAAAAATGAACACATAAATAAACAACAAATAAAATATTTGGGCTACTAGCAGCAAGGTATAAAAGTGAACCTATCATACTCCTATAAAGTTTTTGATCAATAGATTTTCCTAATTCATCTAAATCTAATTTTGTAGATGGGCTCATAGGAGTTTTACCAGATTTAAATCTTTTCATGTCAAACCTCTCAAGCAATTCATTTGTGTACTTAGTTTGGCAAATGAGTGTGCCATTTTCTTGTTGCTTCACTTGAAGACCTAAGAAAAAATATAGTTCTCCCATCATACTCATTTCAAACTCTTTAGACATCAAAGATGAGAACTTATGGCACAAAGATTCATTTGTGCTTCCAAATGATATATCATCTACATACACTTGTACCATAATCAAATCATCATCTATGCTCTTAAGGAAAAAGGTGGTATCTACTCTATCCATTCTAAATCCATGATCTATCAAAAAGTTACTTAACCTATCATACCAAGCACAAGGAGCATGTTTTAAATCATAAAAGGCTTTCTTTAATTTATACACATGATTTGAATAATCAAGGCTCTCAAATCTAGGTGGCTACTCTACAGATACATCTTTGTCAATAAATCCATTCAAAAATGCACTCTTGACATCCATTTGAAAAAGTTTAAAATCCCTAAAACCAGCATAAGGAGTAATCTAATAGCTTCTAGTCTTGTTATGGGTGCAACAGATTCTTCAAAATCAATACCTTCAACTAGTGTGTACCCTTGTGCAACTAACCTAGCTTTATTTCTAACAATACAACTTCAATCATCTGGCTTAATCCTAAAGACCCATGTTGTACCAATGACATTTTGATCTTAGGGTCTTGGGACTAATTCTTAAACATCATTTCCTACAAATTGATTCAACTCATCTTCCATCGCAATAATCCAAAAATTATCTTTTAATGTTTCTTCTAAATTTTTTGGTTCAACCTCAGATAAAAATGTTGAATGATCAATGACCTCTCTACTATGGCTTCTGGTCATAATTTCTTTTGAAGGATCTTCTATAATTAGTCCCTTTGGAAGATTTTTATTATTTTTCCATTCTTAGGCAATGAATCATCCACATTATCTTCTAAAGATATTTTCTTAAAATTATCAATCTCTTCATCAATTAAATTTTCATCAAAAATAGCATGTATTGATTATTCTACAATCATTTTTCTTTTATTGAAAACTCTTTAAGCTCTACTAGAAAGAGAGTATCCTAAGAAAATACCATCATCTGATTTACAATCAAACTTACCTAAATGCTCTTTTCCATTATTCAAAATAAAACATTTACATCCAAATACATGAAAGTGTTCAATCTTAGACTTCTTTCCAAAAAAATAATTCATCGAGTGTCTTCTTCAAAATTGGTCTAAAATAGATCCTATTCATCAAATAACATGCAGTATTTACTGCTTCTGCCCAAAAAATATTTTAGAAATTTATACTCATCAAGCATAAATCTACTTAATTTAATTAATATTCTATTTTTCCCTCTACTACACCATTTTGTTGGGGACTTCTAGGTGCAGAAGAATTATGTCTAATCCCATGTTCATCACAATAATCCTCATAATTTATTTTCAAATTTTCCACCATGATCAGTTTGAAACCTATTAATCAAAAGGCCTTGTTCTCTTGGAATATATTTAGAAAACTTTCTAAACTCACCAAAAACATCATCCTTGAAAGTTGCAAACAAAACCCAAGTATATCTCGAGAAATCATCAACAATCACAAAATCATAATTTTTTCCACCTAAGCTAGTGGTGCTAATTGGACCAAATAAATCCATGTGCAACAATTCTAGATGTCTAGAAGTAGAAACAATAGTTTTACTTTTAAATAAGCTTCTAGAATGCTTACCATGAATACATGCATTACAAACATAGTTTGAATGAAAATTTAATTTAGGCAAGCCAACTACTAAATTAAGTTTAGTAATTTTATTGAGTTTGTGCATATTAATGACATAGTCATCTATGCCATAACCATATATCATCATGAGTGCTTTTAAAATAATGTAAATTCAAATTCACATCATGAAAGCTATCTAAATCAATGAAAAATATTTTTATGTCTTTGTCCTATTAACAAAACATTTTAATATTTTTTTATAATACAATATGATGCATGAAATACTACATTCAAACCTTTATCACATAATTGGCTAATAAAAATTAAATTATGTTTTAATCCTTCAACTAAAAAAAATTATCTAAAGTGATAGAATTATTACAAATAGAACCAATGCCAATGATCTTTCCCTTTGCATTATCTCTATATGTAACAAATCCTCCATCACTTGATTCAAAAGTTGTGAATTTATCTTTATCTCCCATCATATGTCTTGAACATCCACTGTCCAAGTACCAGATGTCTTCTTTGATTTTGCTTTGAAGGAATTCCTACTAAAGAAAATCACATGTTAACTTTTGGAACCTAAACATGTTTGGGTCCACATTCTAAATTCAAAGCAAGATATATAGCATGTGTGGTTTGTGTAGTGCTTGTACCTTTTGGTACCCATACATAAGATGATTGCTTACTATTTTGTAATTTATGTACATAGCAATCAAATGAAATATGCCCTTTTCTATCACAATAGTTGCACCAAACATTAGTGTTTGCATATGGCTTAGCACGATAATTATAAGATATATGAGTGGGATGTGTATAATGCAAATATTCTTATTAAATGTTTTACTTGATGAAGCATTATATTGAACTTGTGATTTCAAACATAATTCTAATATTGCTTTTAATAAAATATTCTCTATTTCAGGTTTTTATATAAGGAACAATTTAATAAAAAATTATTTTTAATTTTTAAATTATCACATAGATTTTTTAAATCACAAAAATGTGTATCTAAATTTTTATGTGCTTTTCTAAGGTTTTATAATTTTTTTTAAATTTTTATATTCAATAACTAAATCATTAAAAGAATCATCCAATTCATCATAAGATATACCATTACATACCTCTTGGGAATCTAAGTCAGATTCTCCATTTGCCATAAGACATATGTTGACCTCTTCATCGGATGAGGAAGTACTTGATTCATTTGAATCTAGATTAGCCCATAAAGCCTTCTTCTTCTTCTTCTTCTTCTTCTTCTTCTTCTTCTTCTTCTTCTTCTTCTTATGGTTCTTTTTCTCTTTCATATTTTTTCTTCTTTCCACATTGATCTGTTTCTTCTTTGATTCAGCATGTTCTAGACAATCACCTCTTTTGTGTCCAGGCTTTTTACAATGGTAGCAAATGATCCCTTCACCTGCAAGAAATTTTGTAGTTTGAAATTTATAGTTTTTAGATTTTTTTATACCTTTGATTCTTCTTCCTTAGAAAGTTCCCAAGCCTTTTGGATAGCATGAACACCTTATCACTATCATCAACTTGTAATGTAATGGCTTTTTCTTTCTCTGTCTCCCTTTTTGCTGAGTAATCCATCTTATCCCTTTGAGCAATAACCTGTTCATGTGCTATCAAGGAACCCAAAAGCTGATCAAGTGGATAATTCTATGGGTGTATGATATTGATGTGTCAACATATACCACATGCGTGCATCTTGACCTCTTAAAAATGTACTAATTCTACTTTTCCAATAATCATATGGTATACTATATAAAAGTGGAGGTTTATGAGTGGATTGTCTTTCTGGTAGTGAACCCTTTGGGAAACCTTGTGCCATAGTGAAAAGATCTAGTCTTGGATGTTAAGCCAATAAAAGAGCCTCAGCTCTGATACCAATTGTTAGTCACTATAGCACCCAATTGGGGATATTAAAATTTTTAAAAGTTAAATCTTAAATTTAAAGTTTTAGTAGAAAATTAATTTTTGATTTTATAATGATAAGAAATAATTCTTAATGCAGCAAAAATAAAAGTACAGTAAAGTAAAGAGAGGCAATAGGCTCACAATTTTTACGTGGTTCGGCCAAATCCCAAAACTGGCCTACTTCCATGCCTAGCCACCCCTGGCTAGGAATCCACTAAATACAAAATAGCTTACAAATAGTACTCTCCTATAACAGGGCAAGTACAACCCTAATATAAATTTTACACCACGAAAAGAAAAATACAAAATAATAAATCTTGATAAAATATATCTCTCATAAATATACAAAGTTATCCAGTTTAAAAAATGATCTCACAACTTATAAATGATCACTTTACAACTTAAAATATTGGCAAGATAAAATGCTCACTTAATATTCATAAGAAATAATAAAAAAGATATCTTAAAGTGATCTTACTAAGATGTTTATGTTATTACTATTTGTAGACTAATATAAAAATAATTTCAAAATAAATTCACAATATTCTATTGCACAATAAAAAAAATTTCAACAAGGAATAATTTATTTTAATTTAAGCAAAAAGATTTTTTTAATTAATGCAAATGATCACAGAATACTTAAATAAAATTAGTATATGATAGATCTAAGTAGGCTAGTAAGCTTTTAATTAAAAAAAAGATCTAGCAAATATGAAAATAGTTTCAGCACAATAAATTAATTTAAAATGCTTAAAATATACTTCTAAAATAGATCTAAGAATAAATGATCTTTCAAATAAGACTAATGAAGAAATATTTCAAGAAACCAAAAGAAATTTGTATGAAGAGAAAAATTTCAACAAGTTGAAATAAATCCTACAAACTATCGCAAGAGTTTTTCACAAAAAAAAAAGATTGAATAAACTTTGATGTAAAACATTTAGACTTTGATGTCCAAAGACTAATCCACCAAAAAGTATAAATTGGAAAGAATAAATAGATGGTGAAAATAGTATGAACAACTAAAAAGAGATTAAGATCAAGAAAACAAACTCAAGTAATTTGAGAAAGCTTGCTTAGTTGAAGATGTTGAAGCTTCCAAACCAAGGATTTGATCTTGCAATATTTGGAGAACACTTGAAAGGAAAATCTAGGAAATTTTCTCTTAGATTTGCTAGAGGATTTTGAATTTGAATGAGGAATGCTTTCATGAAGAAAATGAGGGCTATTTATAAGCAAGAAGGTCATTTTGAATTATTTCAAAAAATATATTATTCTAACATCATTTTATCATATAATAATTTAATATTCAATAAAAATATAATTTATATTAAATAAATATTAAATTTAAATAGCCAAAATTAGGCTATTCACATGGGCAAGCCAAAAATAATCAAATATGACTCTTAGTATATTCAAAGCATGTATCATGCATTCATCATTAAAATCAGCTAATGTTTGAAAAGTCATATGAAATTCAAATTTAATCAAACGTGGGTCATGTAACCTATCAAATTAAAAGACAAAATCCAAGGAATCCTTTGGAGATCAAATCAGATGTAAATTCTTTGATTATAAAATGACTTCAGCAAAAATACAAAATTCCACATATTTTTGTTAATTTTGAAATATGATATTTAAATATTATGATATAATTTATATATAATCATACATATGTTAGTTATCATAAAACCTTAAAATTAACTTAAAAATTTTAATTATATTAAATTTATAAACTAATTGCACTTAAGAGTCATAATTTATTATCATTTATTATTTTGACAATTCAAATGCTATGTATGAAACATATAATTGAAAGTTAATTAGATAGAGATTTTTATAAATTAAACTCATTAACATTATTTAAAATAAATAAAAATAATATGTTAAGTTGTGAGCAAATTAATTCATTCCAATGAACTCATATGAATTTCTAAGATAGTTATAAATGCATATAACCTAAAATATTGTATCTTGAGCTTCACATTATCTATTTTGATCTATCTTTCATTCTTTAATTTTTGCAAATTCCTCAAACATATTGTGAGATGTATTGGATATGTAATTACCAATTAATATATCTGAAACACATAAAACATACATTAGAACATCCAAGCATTCCTTTGTTATCATCAAAATTGATTGGATTGAACATGAGGCTCACTAAGCCAATAAAAGCTGGCAGTTACTGGAGTGGCAGTGGGGGATCTAGAGGTGGTGGTGGATATAGAGGTGGTGGTCGGAGTAGTGGTGGATATGGAGGAGGGAGAAGCGACGAAGGTTACTGCCACTATTGTGGCGGAGGAGGAGATTGGGGATATGATGGTGGATCCCGCTACTTGAGAGGCTGGGGTGGTTCTTTTTGGAATTGGAGAAACTGAAGAACGGCCGAACCAATCTGCTGCTTATGGAATTGTGTCTTTATAGTAGAGACGATTCTAGTTATCTAGGGTCTTTGATTTGCTCTATGAGTGCTCATTTTTGATCTATGTCATCATATATATTTTAGAAAACTTTGTGTGTTACTTCATTGATGAAATCTAAAAGAAGAAATGTTGAATCTTTATTTATTCTTTATTAAAAAAAACCAAAAACCATAAACCCCAAAAAAAAACTCAACCCTGCACATAAAACCTAGCAATACGTAACTGAACGAAGCATGAAAAGCCTAAAACTTAAACCCTAAACCCTAAACCCTAAAACCCTAAACCCTAAATACAAAACCCCAAAACATAAACCCTAAACCCAAAACCCTATACCCCGAACCCTAAACCCTAAACCCTAAACACTCAACTAACCCTAAACCCAAAACCCTAAAAAGAGAAAAGAAAATAGAATAAAAACCTAAGATAAAACCTAAACCTAAACCTAAATCTAAACCTAAACCTAAAAAGAAAAAAAAAAATAATAAAAGCTAAACTAAAATAAAATAAATAAAGACCTAAAAGAAACTTAAAAATAAAAAACCTAAATAAAATAAAAACAAAACCTAAAATAAAAATAAAATAAACCTAAAACAAAATAAAAAAAACTAAATAGAAATCTAAACCTAAAAAATAAACCTAAAAGTAAATAAAAAATGCAACCTAAATCCTAAACTAACAAAAAAAACCTAAAACTAAATAAAAATAAAGTAAACCTAAACCTAAACTAAAATAAACAAAACCTAGACCTAAATCTAAACCTAAATCTAAATCCTAAATAAAATTAAATAAACTAAAAATAAACCTAAATTAAACTAAAAAATAAAACCTAAAAGTAAACCTAAAATAAAAACCAAAAATCGAAACTTAAGAAAATAAAATAAAAACCTAAACCAAAAAAATAATAATAATAATACTACGCTAAAAAATTAACTTAAACCTAAACCTAAAAAATAAATTAAAATAAAAAACCTAAACTAAAATAAAAAAACCTAAAATAAATAAACCAAACTAAATAAAAATTAAAAAGAAACCTAAATAAAAATAAATAAAATAAAATAAAATATAATAAATAAAAACTAAACTAAATAAATGAAATAAACCTAAACTTATTGGTTTACTTAATTTTTTTTTAAAAAAATCCTAAACCCTAAACCCTAAACCTTAAATCCTAAACCCTAAATCCTAAATCCTAAAATTTACTCTAAACCTACAGCCCTAAATCCTAAACCCTAAAAACTCTAAACCCTAAACCCTAAACCCTAAACTAACCCTAAACCCTAAACTCTGAACCCTAAATCTTAAATCCTAAACCCTAAACCCTAAACCCTAAACTAAACACTAAACCTAACCTTAAATCCTAAACCATAAACACCTAAATCCTAAACCCTAAAATCCCTAAACCCTAAAGCCTAAAGCCTAAAGCCTAAACACTAAACTAACCCTAAACCCTAAGCTAAACCTAAACCCTAAACCCTAAAACTTAAAATCCCTAAAGCCTAAACACTAAACCCTAAACCCTAACCCATAAACCTTAACCCTAAACCCTAAACACTAAAATGCTAAACCTTAAACCCTAAAAACCTAAAAACCTAAACGTAAATAAAATAAAACTTTAAAAAATAATTAAAAAAGTGTAAACCTAAATAAAATAAAAATAAAATAAAATAAAATAAAAAATGAGATAAAAACCTAAACCTAAACCTAAAAATAAAATAAACTAAAATAGAATAAAAAAAACCTAAACTAAACTAAAAAAATAAAATAAACCAAAGAATAAAAAAATTTAATAAAATAAAAACTATATGTAAAATATAAATAAAATAAACCTAAAATAAAATAAAAACAAAATAAAAACCTAAACTTAAAAATAAACCTAAAAATAAAACCAAGAAATAAATAAAAAATAAAACCTAAATCTTAACCTAAAAAAAAACCTAAACCTAAAATAAAAATAAAATAAACAAAATAAAATAAACCTAAACCTAAGCCAAAATAAACTAATGTAAAATAAATAAAACATAAGCCTAAACCTAAACTTAAACTTAAACTAAAAAATTAAACCTAAAAATAAACCTAAAATAAAAACCTAAAACTTAAACCTAAATAAATAAATTAAAAACCTAAGCCTAAACTTAAAAATAAAAAATAAAACCTAAACCAAAAATATAAAGTAAAAATAAAACTTAAATTAAAAATAAACCTAAACCTAAACCTAAACCTAAATAATAAACTAAAATAAATAAACTTAAAATAAATAAATTAAACTAAATAAAAATAAAAAGTAAACATAAGTAAAAATAAAAAATAAATTAAACTAAAATAAATAGAAAATAAACTAAATAAACTAAATAAACCTAAACCAACTAGTTTACTTTCTTTAAAAAAGGAAAACCCTAAACCCTAAATCATAACCCTTAAACCCTAAACCTACATCCCTATACCCTAAACCCTAATCCCTAAACCCTAAACCCTAAAAAACCCTAAACCCTAAACCTTAAACCCTAAACCCTAATCCTAAACCCTAAATCCTGAAAGCATAAACACTAAAACCTTAAACATAAAACCCTAACCCCTGCAGCCTAAACCCTAACCCTCTAACCCTAAACCTAAACCTAAAATAACTAAATAAACTTAAAAATAAACCTAAACCATAAAACCTAGTAACCATAAACCCTATGAATGGTAGATCCTTGATGACATCATCTGATCGGCCTTGGTGGTGGCAAAGGTAAGCAAGCATCGTAGTGGTGCCAGGTGATATGGAGGGGATGTTGAATATGGAGGTGGTGGTCAGAGTAGCTGTTGTTATGGAGGAGGGAGGAGCAATGGAGGATACAACTATGGTGGTTGCGGAGGGAGAGATCGAGGATATGATGGTTGATTCTACTACATGAGAATTCTAGGTGGTTCAGATCAAAACTGGAGAAACTGAAGAATGGCCGATCCGATCTGTTGCTTATGAAATTGTGTCTTTTATAATGGAGATGGTTCTAATTATCTAGGGTTTTTGATTTGCTCTATGCGTGCTCATTTTTGATATATGTCATCGGTTGTGTCTTAGAAAACTTGCTATGTTACATGGTTGATGAAATCGAGAAGAAGAAATATTGAATCTTAATTTGTTCTCTATTAAGAGAAAAAACCAAAAAGCCTAAACCTCAAACAAAAACTTGAAACCTTGACGTAAAACCTAAATCGTAAACCCTAAGCCCTAAACCCTAAACCCTAAACCCTAAACCTTAAACACTAAACTCTAAACCCTAAACCCTAAGTCCTCAACAGTAAACCCTAGACCTTAAACCCTAAACCCCAAACACTAAACCCTAACCCCTATACCCTAAACCCTCAACTAACCCTAAACCCTAAACCCTAAAATACTAAAAACCTAAACCTAAACTAAATAAAACCTAAAAATAAAATAAATAAATAAACCTAAACCAAAATAAAATATAAAATATAAAATAAAATAAAAAGATAAACTAAAACCTAAACCTAAACATAAACCTAAAAAGAAAATAAAACAAGAAATTAAAACTAAAGTAAAATAAAATAAATAAAAACATAAGCTGAACTAAAAAAAAAAACTAAACCTAAAATAAAAATAAAGTAAACCTAAAATAAAATGAGATAAAACTAAATAAAAATCTAGACCTTAAAAATAAACATAAAAATTAAACCTAAAAATAAATCAAAAATAAAACCTAAACCCTAAACTAAAAATCAAAACCTAAGCCTAAAATAAAAATAAAATAAACGTCAAACTTAAACTAAAATAAACTAAACTAAAATAAATAAAACCTAAACCTAAGCCTAAAATAAACTAAACCTAAATCTAAAGCTAAACCCAAAATATAATAAAATATTCTAAAAATAAACCTAAACCTAAACTAAAAAATAGAACCTAAAAATTATCCTAAAATAAAAATCTAAAACCTTTACCTTAAAATATAAAATAAAAACCTAAACCTAAACCTAAAAATAAAAAATAAAATCTAAACCAAAAAAATAAAATAAAAATAAATTTAAACTAAAAAATAAACCTTAACCAAAACCTAAACCTAAAAATTAAACTAAAATAAAAAGCCTAAACTAAAATAAATAAACATAAAATAAATAAACTAAACTAAACTAAATAAAAATAAAACTAAATAGAAATAAAAAATTAAATAAACTAAAAGAAATAAAAAATTTACTAAATAAACTATATAAACCTTAAACCCTTAACCCTAAACCCTAAACCCTAAATCCTAAAACACTAAACCCTAAACCCTAAACCTTAAAACCTAAAACTTAAAACCTAAACCCTAAACCCTAAGCCTTAAACCCTGAACCCTAAACCCTAAACCCTCAACTAACCTTAAACCCTAAACCCAAAACCCTAAACCATAAAAAGCTAAAAACATAAACCTAAACAAAATAAAACCTAGAAATAAAATAAATAAAAAAACCTAAACCAAAATAAAATAAAATAAATAAATTAAAATAAAAACCTAAACTAAAACCTAAACCTAAACCTAAAACTAAACTTAAAAAGAAAATAAATTAAAAAATAAAAAATAAAACAAAATAAAATAAATAAAAGTCTAAACAAAAAAAATAAAACCCTTAAATAAATTATTAAAAAAACCTAAAATAAAAATAAATTAAAATAAAAACTAAATAAAAACTTAAACCTAAAAAAAATCTAAATATAAAACTTAAAAAAAACCTAGAACCTAAACTAAAAACAAAAACCAAAACTTAAAATAAAAATAAAATAAACCTAAACCTAAACTAAAATAAACTAAACTAAAATAAATAAAACCTGAACCTAAACCTAAACCTAAAATAAACCTAACCTAAACCTAAACTTAAACCCTAAATAAAATTAAATAAATAAAAAATAAACCTAAACATAAATTAAAAAATAAAAACTAAAAATAATCCTAAAATAAAAACCTAAAACCTAAACCCTAAACCCTAAACCCTAAGCCCTAAACCCCAAACCCTTAACCCTTAAGCCTAAAACCTAAACCCTCAACTAACCTTAAACCCTAAACCCAAAACCCTAAACCATAAAAAGCTAAAAACCTAAACCTAAAATAAATAAAACCTAAAAATAAAATAATTAAATAAACCTAAACCAAAATAAAATAAAATAAATTAATTAAAATAAAAACCTAAATTAAAGACTAAAACTAAACCTAAACCTAAACCTAAAAAGAAAATAAATCAAAAAATAAAAATTAAACTAAAATAAAATTAATAAAAACCTAAACAAAACTAAAAAATAAAACACCTAAATAAAATAAAAACAAAACCTAAAATAAAACAAAAACTAAATAAAAACCTAAACCAAAAAAAAAATCTAAATATGAAACCTAAAAAAACATAAACCCTAAACTAAAAAAAAAAAAAAAAACTTAAAATAAAAATAAAATAAACCTAAACTTCAACTAAAATAAACTATCCTAAAATAAATAAAACCTAAACCTAAACCTAAAATAAACCTAACCTAAACCTAAACTTAAACCAAAATAAAATTAAATAAATAAAATAAACCTAAAATTAAAACCTAAATCCTAAACTAAAACCTAAAACCTAAACCTAAAAAAATAAAATAAAAACCTAAACCTAAACCTAAAAATTAAAAATAAAACCTAAACCTCAGAAATAAAATAAAAATAAAACTAAACTAAAAAAAATAAACCTAAACCTAAACCTAAACCTGCAAATTAAACTAAAATAAAAAACCTAAACTTAAATAAATAAATATAAAATAAATAAACCTATAAAAAATAAAAAATAAAATAAATAAAAATAAATAAATAATATATTAAATAAGATAAATAATCCTAAACCTACGAGTTTAATTAATCTAAAAAAAATAGAAAATTTTAAGAAAAAATTAAAAAGAAATTAAAAAAAAAACATAACCCTAAACCCTGAACCTTAAACCTACAACCCTCAACCTTAAAACCCTAAACACTAAACCCAAAACCCTAAACGCTAAACAAGTTCTATACCCTAAACTACAACCTAAACTAATTTAAACCCTAAACCTAAAAAAAATCCATAAACCTAAACTAAACCCTAAATAAAACTAACTTAAAACCTAAAACCCTATATCCTAAACTATTCCTAAAATAAACCCTAAACTAAACTAACTTAACTTTAAAAAAAAAAATAAACCTAAACCCTAAACCATAAACCCTAAATAAAATAAACCTAAAGTACAAAAAATAAACCTAAACTAAACTAAACTTAATAAACCTAAACCCTAAACCTAAAACCTAAACCAAAACTAAACCTAAATCAAAAACCTAAAACACTATACTTAAAAGTTAAACCCTAAAACTATAAACCCTAAAACCTTAAACTAAACTAAAACCCAAAACCTAAAAAACTAAACCCTAAACCTAAACCTAGTAACTAAATAAATTTACCAAAACCCTAAAATAGGAAAAAGAATGTCACTATAAACTGTTTAATCTAGATCTATTAATGGAAGGCAGAAACACATCTATGGTGGGGTTTGAGGTGTTGTTAGATAATATGGTAGCAATGTGGTTATCAAAGCAAAGGAATTAACAACCTGGTGGTGGAGGGAGAGATCAGGATATGGATCATTTGAGACAGTGGCTCAAATGGGAATTGAGAAATAAGAAATATCCATCTACAAACTCTATCTTTATAGAGATGATTCAAAAATTAGGGTTTTCAACTTGTATGCTCATTTTTTACAAATAAAACATAATAGAAAATCAAAAAGAGAAAATTAAATCAAAATTTGTTCTGCTTTAAAATAAATAAAAATAAAACCTTAAACCATAAATCCTAAAATTTAAAACCCAAACTCCAAAAGTCCTAAACTACCTAAACCTAAACCTAAAACCCTAAACCTAAAAAACCCAAACCCTAAACCCTAAACCCTAAACCTTAAAACCCTAAACCCTAAACTGTAAAACCTAAAACCTAAACCCTGATCCCTCAATCGTAAACCCAAAACCCAAATCCTTAAACCTACAACCCTCAACCTTAAAACTCTAAACCCAAAACCCAAAACCCAAAACC
This sequence comes from Cymbidium sinense, assembly GCA_021442155.1. Lineage (NCBI taxonomy): Eukaryota > Viridiplantae > Streptophyta > Magnoliopsida > Asparagales > Orchidaceae > Cymbidium > Cymbidium sinense. The sequence goes on from CM038216.1 coordinate 208,497,968, forward strand.
CTAAACTCTAAACCCTAAACTAAACTTAAACCTAAAACAAATAACCTAAACCTAAGCCCTAAACCTGCTAACTTATAAAACTTTAAAACCATAAACTAAATAACCTAACTAATCTAAACCATAAACCACTCTCCCTCTAAAAAAACTCTGTTCTGAAAACTTCACTCCTAAAAACTAATACTAAACTACTAAACTCTAACCCCTAAACCTCCCAAACAAACCCTAAACCCAAACTCCTGAAATCTTCCCAATCAAAATAATACCCTAAACCTCCACTATCCCTACCTAAACCCATCATAACCCCAAACCTAAAGCTTAAACCCTAAAACCATAAACCCTAAACCCTAAACCCTAAACCCTAAAACCCTAAACCCTAACCCTAAAACCCAAACCCTAAACCTAAAACTAAAGTAACTAAATAAATTAAAAAAATTTACCTAAACCCTATGAATTAGCAAAGCCTTGGTGGAAAGAATGTCACTGTAAACCAAGCTTAATCTAGATATAGTAATGGAGGTGAAGACAGAGGCAGCAGTGATCGCAGTGGTGGTGGGGTATCTGGAGGTGTTGGTAGATATGGAGTTAGTGGTAAGGGATAATGGTGGTTGCAAGGAGGAGTACTAAGGTTACTGGTGGTGGTGGTGGAGGGAGAGATTGGGGATATAATGGTGGATCATGCTACTTGAGAGACCAGGGTGGCTCTGATGGGAATTTGAGAAATTGAAGAATGATCGATCTGATCTACTTCTTAGGGAACTCTATCTTTACAGTAGAGATGATTCTAGTTATCTAGGGTTTTCAATTTGCTCTATGCATGCTCATTTTTTATCTATGTCATCGCTCGTGTCTTAGAAAACTTGGTGTGTTACTTGGTTGATGAAATCGAAAAGATAAAATGTTGAATCAGAATTTGTTCTCTGTTAAAAAAATAAAAAATAAAAACCTTAAACCATAAACCCTAAATTAAAACCTAAAACATATAAACCCCACCCAACCCTAAACCCTAAACACTAAAACCCTAAACTTTAAAAAAACCTAAACCATAATCCTCAAAACCCTAAACCCTAAACCCCAAACCCTAAACCCTAAACCTCAACCCTCTTTCCCAAGTAAAAAGCTAAAAACCTAAACCTAAATAATATAAAACTTAAAAATAAAATAAATAGAAAAACATAAACCAAAATAAAATAAATATATTGAAATAAAAACAAAAAATAAAACATAAACCAAAACCTAAACCTAAACCTAAAAAGAAAATAAATTAAAAAAACTAAACTAAAATAAAATAAATAAAAATCTAAACTAAAATAAAAATTAAAACACCTAAATAAAATAAAAACAAAACTTGAAATAAAAATAAGATAAAATAAAAACTAAATAAAAACCTAAACCTAAAAAAAAATCTAAAAATAAAACCTAAAAACAAAATGAAATAAAAAACCTAAACCTTCAACTAAAAAAAAACCTAAACTTAAAATAAAAATAAAATAAACCTAAACCTAAACTAAAATAAATAAAACCTAAACCAAAGCCTAAAATAAACCTAACCTAAACCTAAACTTAAACCTTAAATAAAATTAAATAAACAAAAAATAAACCTAAACCTAAACTTAAAAATAAAACTTAAAAATAATAGTAAATAAAACATAAAAAATAAAATCTAAACCTAAAAAAAAATAAAACCTAAACCTAAAAATAAAACTAAACTAAAAAATAAACATAAACCTATTCCTACAAATTAAACTAAAATAAAAACCTAAAATAAAATAAATAAACATAAATTAAATAAACTAAAATAAAAATAAAATCTAAATAAAATAAAATAAATAAAATATAATGAATTAAAATAAATAAAAAGTAAATTAAATAAACTAAATAAACTTAAACCTAACACTTTACTTAATCTAAAAAAATAGAAAATTTAATCTTAAACCTTCAACCCTAAACCCTCAACCTTAAAACTCTAAACTTTAAACCCTAAACCCAAAACCCAAAACCCACCCACCACTATGTAAACCCACCCTAAACATAACTAAACCTATAACCCTAAACCTAAACCCTAAAAAAACACTAAACCTAAACCCTAAACCCTAAACACTAAACCCTAAACCCAAATCTCACCTAACCTAAACCCAACCCAAATCCTAAATCATAAAACCCTAAACCCTACCATAAACTAACCTAAACTCTAAAAAATCCTAAACCTAAACCTACTTTGATCTTAAACCCTAAAGCTGGCACTAAAACCCTAAACCTAACCCCACCTTGACTCCCAAACCCAACCCTAAACCTAAACCCTAAACCTAAACCCTAAAAGCATAAACCCTAAAATCCTAAATCCTAATCCCTAATCCCTAAAGCCTAAAATCCTATACCCTTACCCTAAACCCCAAAACCTAAACCTAAACCTAAAGTTACTAAATAAGTTAAAAAAATTTACCTAAGCCCTAAGAATGGGCAGAGCCTTGGAGGCAAGAACATCTCATCAACCGGTCTCTAGATCTGGTGATGGAGGCAAATCGAAGTAGTGGTTATTGGTGGTGGTGGGGATGAGGTGCTAGTGAACGAGGTGGTGGTGGGAGGAGTGGTTATGGAGGTGGGAGGAGCGACAGAGGTTACAATCGTGGTGGTGGTGGAGGGAGAGATCGGGGATATGATGATGGATCACATACTCGAGAGACCAGGGTGGATTTGATGGGAATTAGAGAAATTGAAGAACGATCAATCTGATCTACTTCTTAGGAAAAATGTATCTTTACATTAGGGATGATTCTAGTAATCTAGGGTGTTCAATTTTCTATATGCGTGCTCAATTTTTATCTATGTCCTCACTTGTGTCATAGAAAACTTGGTGTGTTACTTGGTTGATGAAATAAATAAAAAAAATATTGAATCTGAATTTGTTCTCTGTTAAAAAAATAAAAACCCTAAACCCTAAACCCTCAACCCAAAACATTAAAACCCTAAACCTTAAACCCTAAACCCTAAAATCAAAAACCTCAACCCTAAACCCTAAACCCTAAACCTCAAACCCTAAATCGTAAACCCTAAGCCATAAAAAGCTAAAAACCTAAAACTAAACCTAAAATTAATATAAATAAGTAAACCTAAACCCTAAAAAAAACCTAAACTTAAAATAAAAATAAAATAAACTAAACTAAAATAAATAAAACCTAAACTTAAACCTAAAATAAACTAAACCTAAACCTAAATTGAAACCATAAATAAAATTATATAAACTAAAAATAAACCTAAACTAAATAAAGCCTAAAAATATATATAATAAAACATAAACCTAAAAATAAAATAAAACCTAAACCTAAACCTAAAATGAAAATAAACCTAAACCTAAAAATAAAATAAAAATAAACTCAACTAAAAAATAAACATAAACTTAAACATAAATCTAAAAAATAAACTAAAACAAAAAACTTAAACTAAAATAAATAAACCTAAAATAAATAAAAATAAAAAATAAAATAAACTAAAATAAATAAAAAATAAACTAAATAAACCTAGACCTATCGGTTTGCTTAATTTAAAAAATAACCCCTAAACCTTAAACTCTAAAACTAACCCTAAACCCTAAACCTACAACCCTAAACCATAAACCCTAAAAAAAACCCACCCTAAACCCAACTAAACTTAAACCCTAAACCATAAACTTAAACATAAACCCTAAACCTAAAACCAAAACCCTAAACCCTAAACCCTAAACTCTAAACCCCAAACTCTAAACTCTAAACCATAAACCCTAAAAAGCTAAAAACCTAACCCCTAAACTAACCCTAAACCCTAAGAATGGGTAGAACCATGATGGCAGGAACATCACCATCAACCAGGCTCAGTTTTAGATATGGCATAGAAGGCGAAGGCGGAGGCAGTGGTTATCATAGTGGTGGTGGGGGATCTGAAGGTGTTGCTGGATATGGAAGTGGTGGTCGGAGTAGTGGTGGTTATGGAGGTGGGTGGAACGATAAAGGTCATAGCCGTGGTGGTGGCAGAGGGTAAGATCGGGGATATGATGGCAGATCCAATGACTCGAGAGGCGGGCGTGGTTCTAATGGGAACTAGAGAAACTAAAGAAAGCCGATCCGATCTACTGCTTATGGAACTGTGACTTTATAGTAGAGACAGTTCTACCTATCTAGGGTTTTTTATTGGCTCTAAGGGTGCTCATTTTTTATCTATGTCGTTGGTTGTGTCTTAGAAAACTTAGGGTGTCACTTGTTGATGAAATTGAAAAGAAGAAATGTTAATTTTGAATTTATTCTCTATTAAAAAAAATCTTAAACCCTAAACCCTGAACACTAGACCCAAAACCCTAAACTAAAACTTAAACCCTAAACCTAAAATCTAAACCTTAAACCCTAAACCCTAAACCCTAAACTAACCCTAAACCCTAAACTCTAAACCCTAAACCCTAAAAAGATTAAAACTAAAACCTAAACTAACACTAAAAATAAAATAAATAAATAAACCTAAACCAAAATACAAAAAATAAAATAAACTAAAACATAAATTAAAACCTAAACATAAACCTAAAAAGAAAATAAAATAAAAAATAAAACTAAAAATAAATAAATAAAAACCTAAACTAAATTATAAAATAAAAACTAAACCTAACATAAAATAAAATAAAATAAACCTAACAAATAAAATAAAACTAAATAAAAACCAAAACCTAAAAAATGAACCTAAAAATAAATAATAAATAAAACATAAACTTAAAATAGAAATAAAATGAACAAAATAAGATAAACCAAAATTGAAACTAAAATAAACTAAACTAAAATAAATAAAACCTAAACCAAAACCTAAAATAAACTAAAAATATACCTAAACCCAATCTAAAAAATAAAACCTAAAATAAAAACCTAAAACTTAAACCTTAAAAAATAAAATTAAAACCTAAACCTAAACCTAAAAATAAGAAGTAAAATCTAAACCTAAAAAATAAAATAAAAATAAAACTCAACTTAAAAATAAACCTAAACTTAAAACATAAACTATAATAAAAAACCTAATCTAAAATAAATAAAGCTAAAGTAAATAAACTAAACAAAATAAAAAAAACCAAAATAAAATATAAAATAAAATAAACTCAAATAAATATAAAATAAACTAAATAACTAAAACCTAAACCTAAACCTAAATGTAAAAATAAAATAAAATAAAAAATAAAAACTAAATTAAAATAAAATAAACAAAAAGCTAAACTAAACTAAAAAAATAAAATAAACCTAAAAATAAAAAACCTAAATAAAATTAAAATAAAATAAACCTAAAATAAAATAAAATAAAATAAAAATGAAATAATAACCTAAACCAAAAGATAAACCTAAAAATAAAACCTAAAAATAAATAAAAAATAAAATTTAAACCCTAAACCTAAAATAAACAAAATAAAATAAACTAAACATAAACCTTAAACTAAATAAAATAAAATAAACTAAAAATAAAGCAAAACATAAACTAAAAAATAAAACATAAAAATAAACCTAAAATAAAATGCTAAAATGTAAACCAAAAAATAAATAAATAAAAATCTAAACCTAAACCTAAGAATGAAAATAAAACCTAAACCTAAGAAAATAATATAAAAATAAAACTAAACTACAAAATAAGCATAAACCTAAGCCTAAACCTAAAAAATAAACTAAAATAAGAAACCTAAACTAAAATGGATAAACCTAAAATAAATAAACTAAATTAAAAAACATAAACCTAAATAAAAATAAAAAATAAAATAAACTATAATAAATAAAAAATAAATAAATAAACCTAAGCCAACCGATTTACTTAATTTAAAAAAAACCCTTAAATCCTAATCCCTAAACCCTGAACCCTAAATCCTAAACCCTAAACCCTAAACCATAAAACTAACCATAAACCCTAAACCTGAAAAACCCTAAACCATAAACTCCATAAAACACTAAGCCCTAAACCCTAAACCCTAAACCATGAACCCTCAAAACCCTAAACCCTAAATCATGAACCCTCAAAACCCTAAACCTTAAAGCATAAACCCGAAACCCTAAATCCTAAACCTTAAACCCTAACCCTAAACACTAAACCCTAAAGCCCTTAACCCTAAATCCATAAATTCTAAACCCAAAACCTAAACCCTAAAATCCTAAAACCTTAAACCCTAAACCATAAACCCTAAACCCTAAACCCTAAGCCCTAACCCTAAACCCCAAACCTTAATCCTAAATTTAAAGCAACTAAATAAATTAAATAATAAACTTAAACCCTAAACTTTAAACTAACCCTAAACCCTAAGAATGGGCAAAACCATGAGGGCAGGAACATCATCATAAACTAGGCTCAATCTAGATCTAGCGGTGGAGGTGAAGGTGTGGGCAGTGGTGGTGGGGGATCTGGAGGTGCTGGTAGATATGGAGGTGGTGGTCGAACTAGTGGTAGTTATGGAGGTGGGAGGAGCGATGTAGGTAACATCCATGGTGGTGCCAGAGGAAGAGAATGGGGATATGATGGTGGATAGCAGGATTCGAGAGGCTGGGGTGGTTCTGATGGGAACTAGAGAAACTAAAGATGACCATTATGATTTGCTGGTAATGGAACCGTGTCTTTATAGTAGAGACAGTTCTACTTATCTAGGGTTTTTTATTTGCTCTAGGGGTGCTCATTTTTTATCTATGTCATCACTTGGGTCTTTGAAAACTTGGGTTGCTACTTAGTTGATGAAATCAAAAAGAAGAAATTTTGAATATGAATTTCTTCTCCGCTAAAAAAAAATGTTAAACCCTAAACCCTAAACCTCAAACCCAAAACCATAAACTAAAACTTAAACCCTAAACCTAAAACCTAAACCCTAAACCTTAAACCCTAAATCGTAAACTTTAAACCTTAAAACCCTAAATCCTAAATCATAAACCTTAAAACCTAAAGCCTAAACAGTAAACCCTAAACCCTAAACCCTAAACTCAAAGCTTTAAACCCTTAACCCTAAACCCTAAAAATCTAAAAACCTAAACCTAAACCTAAACCTAAAAAGACAATAAAATAAAAAATAAAAAAATAAAATAAAATAAATAAAATTCTAAACTAAAATAAAAAATAAAAAAACCTAAATAAATAAAAACTAAACTTAAAATAAAAATAAAAGAAACCTAAAATAAAATAAAATAAAAACTAAATCTAAACCTAAAAAATAAACCTAAAAAAAAATAAAAAGTAACACCAAAACCTTAAACTAAAAGGAACCTAAACCTAAAATAAAGATAAAATAAACCTAAACCTAAACTAAAATAAACTAAACTAAAATAAATAAAACCTAAACCTAAACCTAAAAGAAAATAAACCTAAACTTAAACCTAAACCTAAACCCTAAATAAAATTAAATAAACTGAAAATAAACCTAAACCTAAACTAAAAAATAAAAACTAAAAATAAACTTAAAATAAAAACCTAAAACCTAAACCTAAAAAAACAAAATAAAAACCTAAACCTAAACTTAAAAATAAAAAATAAAACCTAGACTTAAAAAATAAAATAATAATAAAACAAAACTAAAAAATATATCTAAACCTAAAAAATATACTAAAATGAAAAACCTAAACTCAAATAAATAAACCTAAAATAAATAAACTAAACTAAATAAAAATAAAAATGAACCTAAATAAAAAATAATAATGTAAACAAGCTAAATGAACCTAAACCTACCAGTTTACTTAATTTAAAAAAAATAAAAAAAATAAAAAATTTAAAAAAATTATAAAAAAAACTATAACTCTAAATCATAAACCTTAAACCTTAAAATCTTAAACCCTAAACTTTAAACACTAAAGCCTAAACCTTAAACCCTAAAACCCAAATCCCTAAACCTACAAACCTAAGCCCTAAACCCTAAACCCTAAACCCTATAAACCTAAAAAACTAAAAACCAAAACTTAGTCGAAATAAAAACTAAAAATAAAATAAATATAATAAATAAAATAAAATAAAATTAAATAATAACCTAAACTAAAACCTAAACCTAAACTTAAACTTAAACTTAAACTTAAATGTAAAAATAAAAAAAGATAAAAAAAAACTAAACTAAAATAAAATAAACAAAAAGCTAAACTAAACTAAAAAAAATAAAATAAACTTAAAAAAAACCTAAATAAAATAAAAAACTAAACGTAAACGAAAAATAAAATAAACTGAAAATAAAATAAAACAAAAACAAAATAATAACTTAAACCAAAAAAATAAACCTAAAAATAAATAAAAAATATAACCTAAACCCTAAACCTAAAATAAGCAAAATAAAATAAACCTAAACCTAAACTAAAATAAACTAAAATAAATTAAATAAATCTTAAACCTAAACCTATAATAAACTAAACTTAAACCCTAAACTAAATAAAATAAAATAAACTAAAAATTAACCTAAACCTAAACTAAACAATAAAACCTAAAAATAAACCTAAAATAAAAATCTAAAACCTAAAGCAAAATAAATAAATAAATAAATAAAAATTTATACCAAAACCTAAGAATAAAAAATAAAACCTAAACCTAAAAAATAAAATAAAAATAAAACTAAACTAAAAAATAAGCATAAACCTAAGCCTAAACCAAACAAATAAACTAAAATAACAAAACCTAAACTAAAATATATAAACCTAAAATAAATAAACTAAACTAAATAAAAATAAAAATAAAGCTAAATAAAAATAAAAATAAAATAAACCAAAATAAATAAAAAATAAATTAAATTAACCTAAGCCTACTAGTTTACCTAATTTTTTAAAAAACCATAAACCCTATACCCTAAACCCTAAATCCTAAACCTTAAACCCAGAACAGCTTAAACATAAAACCCAACCCAAACCCTAAACCCTAAATCATAAACCATCAAAATCCTAAACCTTGAAGCCTAAACCTTAAACCCTAAACCCTAAACCCTAAACCCTAAACCCTAAACCCTAAACCACAACCCACCAAACTAAAGCCTTAAACCCTAAATCCACTCAAACCTAAACCACAACCCTAAACCTAAACCACAAAACCCTAAAAACCTAAACCCTCAAACTCTAAACCCTAACCCTAAACTCTAAACCCTAAACCTAAATCTAAAGCAACTAAAAATATTAAATAATAAACCTAAACCCTAAACCCTAAGAATGTGCAGAACCTTGAGGATAAGAACATCATTGTTAACTAGGCTCAATCTAGATCTGGCAAAGGTGGGGGCAGCAATTATCACAATGGTGGTGGGAGATTTGGAGGTGCTGGTGGATATGGAGGTGGTGGTCGAAGCAGTGGTGGTTATTGAGTAGAGAGAAGCAATGTAGGTTACATCCGTGGTGGTAGCGGAGGGAGAGATCGGGGATATGATGGCGGATCTCGCTACTCAAGAGGCAGGGGTGGTCCTGATGGGCACTGGAGAAATTGAAGAATGGTCAATCTGATATGCTGCTTATGGAACAGTGTCTTTACAGTAGAGATGTTCCTATTTATTTAGGGCTTTTGATTTATGCGTGCTCATTTTTTATCTATGTCGTCTCTTGTGTCTTAGAAAACTTGGTGTGTTACTTGGTTGATGAAACCAAAAAGAAGAAATGATGAATTTGAATTTGTTCTCTGTTTAAAATAACCAAAAACCAAAAACCCTAAACTAAAACATAAGCCCTAGACCTAAAACCTAAACCCTAAGCCCGAAACCTTAAACCCTAAAAACCCTAAACCCTAAATGCTAAACCCTTAACCCTAAACCCTAAACCCTAAACCCTCAACTAACCCTAAACCTAAACACTAAACCTTAAACCCTGAAAAGTTAAAAACCTATATCTAAACTAAATAAAACCTAAAAATAAAATAAATAAAAAAATCTAAAAAAAATAAAATAAAAATATAAACTAAAATCTAAACCTAAACCTAAATCTACAATGAAAATAAAATAATTAATGCAAACCTAAACTAAAGTGTAAAAAATGAGAAACCTAAATAAAATAATAACTAACCCTCAAATAAAAATAAAATAAACCATACATAGAATAAATAAGAACTACATCAAAATCTAAACCTAAAAAATAAACCTAAAAATAAGTAAAAATAAAACCTAAACTCTAAAATAAAAAAACTAAACTTAAGATACAAATAAAATAAACAAAATAAAATAAACATAAACCTAAACAAAACCTAAACCTATGCCTAAAAATAAACTAAACCTAAACCTAAACATAAACTAAATAAAATAAAATAAACTAAAAATAAACCTAAACCTAAACTAAAAAATAAAACCTAAAAATAAACCTAAAATAAAAACATAAAATTGAAACCTAAAAAAAAATAAAAAGCTAAACCTAAACTTAAAAATAAAAAATAAATCTTAAACCTAAAAAAAACTCAACTGAAAAATAAACCTAAACCAAAAAATAAACTAAAATCAATAAACATAAAATAAATAAACTAAAAAAAAGTAAAAAAAATAAACTTAAATAAATATAAAAAATAAAATAAACTCAAATAAATAAAAAATAAACTAAATGAACTAAATAAACCTAAAACTTTCGGTTTACTTAATTTTTTTAAAAAACCCCTAAACCCTAAATCCTAAACCCTAAACCCTAAAACTAACCCTAAACCATAAACCTACAACCCTAAACCTATAACCCTAAACCCTAAACCCAAAACCTAAAACCATAAACCCTAAACCCTAAACCCTAAAACCCTAAAACCCTAAATCCTACCCTAAACCCTAAACCCTAAAACCCTAAACCCTAAACCCTAAACCCTAAAACCCTAAACCCTAAACAATAAATCCTAAACCCTAAACCCCAAACTCTAAATCCTAAACTAACCGTAAACCCTAAAATAACCCTAAACCCTAAACCCTAAATTTTAAACCCTAAACTAATAGGAAACCCTAAGAATGGGCAGAACCTTGAGGGCAAGAACATTATCGTCAACTAAGCTTAGTCTAAATCTAGTAGTGGAGGCAAAGGTAGAGGCGACGATGATCGCAGTTGTGGTGGGGGATCTGGAGGGACTGCTGGATATGGAGGCGAGAGAAGTGATGGAGGTTATAGCCATGGTAGTGGTTGAGGGAGATATCGGGGATTTGATGGTGGATCCCGCTACTCGAGAGGTGGGGGCGGCTCTAATGGGAGCTAGAGAAATTTAATAACGGCCGATCTGATCTGCTAGTAATGGAACTATGTCTTTACAGTAGAGATGGTTCTACTTATCTAGGGTTTTTAATTTTCTCTATGGGTGCTTATTTTTTATCTATGTCATCGCTTGTGTCTTTGAAAACTTGGGTTGCTACTTAGTTGATGAAATCAAAAAGAAGAAATGTTGAATATGAATTTATTCTCTATTAAAAAAAGCTTAAACCCTAAACCCAAAACCTTAAACCCTAAACCTAAAACCTAAACTCAAAACCCTAAACCCTAAACCTAAGCCTAGAACATTAAACCCTAAACCCTTAACCCCAAGCCCTAAACCCTAAACCCTAAACCCTAAAATTATAAACCCTAAACCATAAAACCTACAACCCTAAACCATAAACCCTAAACCCTAAACCCCAAATCCTAAATCCTAAACCCTAATCCCTAAAGTAACACTAAACCCTAAACTAATCATAAACCCTAAACTCTAAACTGACCCTAAACCCTAACCCTAAACCCTAAACCCTAAACCTTGAATGAAGATGTAATTAAGAGTAGATCTAAAGAATGACCTAATCCTAACATTTTTATAGAAGCTAAAGATAATGTCTTCAAGAGACTTTCCCTTGACTATTAGAGATTTGAATACCCTAAATCCTAACCCTAAATCATATTATACTACCATATATTATAGGATTATGTAAAATCATATATTTGAGCATGTAGTGATGTGTTTTTAAATGTTATAAAACGTTTTGAAATATTTTAGTATATTATGGTATTATGCCCTATAGTCTATATTAATGTAAATCATAAAATTATTGGTTTAATAAACTTGATGATGAAATTTGTGAAATTTAAAGTGGGAATTAGGTTGTAGTACCAAAGGTGTGCTATGCCACTTATAGTCTAAAAAGAAAGATTTTATATTCAAAATAAATATTATATGTTGTAGTATAGTATAACATCATATGTTATAATACATTGTTCTATGAATTTTAAATTCTTTTAGTATTTTACAATCATGCAGTCGAGCCTACACTATCATTATATATAAAATTGTTGATTTAAAATTTAAAATGGTGGAATTTGGCCAAATTAATAATAAGTAGAGCATGGCATCATAATATATTGTTTGAATTTAAAATATGTAATTGATACGACTAAAATATATAGTTTTTTATTTGTTAGGCTAATATTGTAATTTTTTATCTTAACCTATCTCTTGTGATGTGATATGCAATATAATATAATATAATATGTTATAGTAGATTATAATATAAGATGCCATAACATAGTGTTGCATCATGCATTATAGCATGCTATTGTGTATTAGTACTTGTTGTTTAGAACATTTTATTTTGTTATAGTATGATGTAGTAGAGTTTGTACTAGTATAATTCATAAAATACTAATTTATAGGCTGATATGGTGGGATTTGAACAATTTTAAGGTAAGCTTTAGGGAACATCGTTAGGGGTGTTCTATGGTGTTTCATTTAATCAAAAGAATGGAATTTTGCATCCAAAATAAATGTTCATTCTTCAACCAAATTTTATTAATTTTTTCTTAAAGTGATTGATTTTAAGGTGTAATGTAAGATAATATATTATATGAAAGCATATTAAAATATAATAATGTACATATAATATCACATATATATATAATATGGTGTTGTGTTACTAAATTTTATGGTACATTTTGGTATGTTTTACTTTCGTTATAATACATTGGGTCAAAACTCACATAAATGTTAATTTGAAGGTTAAGATGGAAGAATTTGGCTAAATTCATGGCACACACCAAGAAGCAACACCAAAATTATGCTATTTTGTACCATTTCTAATAGAAAAATATCAATTTTACATCCAGAATGAATATTATTCATATTTTGAGAAATTTTGTTATTTGTTCCTTTTAAGTGATTCTAATGAGGTGTAATGTTCGACAATATATTATATTATTGCAAATTACAATATAGCATTAATATTATAATATAATATAGTGTGTTAATTCACACTATAATATGTTTTGCATGATATTGTGTAGTTAGTTTTAGCTTGCGCGATCACAAATTATAAAATGTTGATTACAATGTTAAGATGTAATTTGAATGAATACATTATTAGGCTTTTGGTTGAAGTATTAAAGGTGTGCATTAGAGAAGAAATAAGATATGATGAGAATTCCACATCAACGACATGTAGGGAGATCCACTAGGAGATCACACATGCATTGGACATGACATGTGAGTGGTCTATGTCAATGGCATAAAAGAAGAAAATCTTCTAGGGATAAGGTTTGAATTCAATTTGATTATATGATTTATGGAAAGAAGATCTATAAGGGATAAGAATCTATAATCCACTGGGGATTAAGATCGAATCAACTTTAATTTATTTTGTTTTAATTGATGTGGAGGCATATCTGCTAGAGATATGAGCTCAAGTCCGTTGGGGATCGAGTATATGAACCTTCCACTAGGGAAGTAGATTCGAGCTATCCGCTAGGGATTAGAATTTGAGTTTGATTTCATAGATTTGTTTTGGGATGTATTCACTGAGGATAAGAGTTTTATTGTATTTCTTTTATTTAGACTCTACTGGGGGAGTTGGTTTAATTTAGGTCCACTAAGATGGTTAGTTTTGAATTTAATTTATTTGCTTGACTTGTTTATATATGATTTTGGGCTCCACTCGGGAGAAGGGTATGATTTAACTCCACTGGGAAAATCAAAATGGGTCTAATTTAATCTGATTTAATGTATGGACCCTGTCAGTGTGCAATGGACCCACTGAGAAGGGACTACATGAGCTTTGACCTACCTTAAGTTTACAAATCCAAAGGGATAGTCTAACGACTATGGGGTAGAGCTAGCTAACCTAAGGGGTTGCCCTTTAGTGTGCAATGATTGTGCTAGGAAGAAGGCACAGCACACTTACATCTTCCAATGTGAGGAACAACCACTTGGGTGACCTATTAGATGCACAACAAATCAAACCTAACCTAAAGAGACTTCTGAGTGAATACCGTTGGGGACTTATGTCAACTCAAAGGTAGTCAAGATTATATTTATCTTAATTTTATGTGATTTGATATGGGTTGTTTAGTTTAGTTTGATTTTGTATTGTGCATATCCGCTGGAGATTTGAGCTCGATCAAATCTGATAGATTTAATTTATGGACCATGTCAATGCATGATGGACCCACAGAGAAGGGGCTATATCAAACTTGTCCTATCTTAGATTTACAAATCTAAAGGAATAGTCTACTGGTTGTGGGGTAGAGTTAGCCAACCTAAGGGGTTGCCTCTTGGTGTGCAATGGCTATGCTAGGAAGAAGGTGTAGCAGACTTACATCTTCTAAAGTAGGGAACAACTACTGGGATGACCTATTGGTAGCACAATAAATCGAACCCGACTTAGGTGCAACTACTGAGTGAATGTTGTTGGGGACTTATATCAACTCAAGAGTAGTCAATAGATTCCTATAGGGAGTTTTCTTTGACCACAGATAGGATACACTGAGAAAAGGTACCACTAGGGGTGTCCTCCAATCCACAAGTGAATATATATTTTATTTATACGCGTGGACCTGTTGGTGTGTGAGGACCCGGTGAAAGGGCTATGAGGCTTTGGCCTATCTTAGATTTACTAGACCAAGAGAGAATCGCATCCGGGATAGTTTCTCCAACCACGGGGTGGTTCTTGGGAAAGCACCCGATCTGATAGTAACCAATTAGTACTTAAATGGGGTCACAAAGGATATGATCCAAATATAGTGCCCATAGGGGAGGCGCTACTAGGGGCATTATCCTGAGCCTTAGAAAAGAAAGCTTATAGGTGTACGATGGCCAACTCAAGGAGAAAGCATAACAGACTTACATCTGCTATGAGTGGTGTATCCTAAGGTGCGAGAACCAACCAACCTAAGGTGTATCCATTAGCATGAGTGGTGTATTCATCAGCATAGTGAGAACCAACAAACCTAAGGTTCTCATCGATGTGCAACTATCAACCTGGAAAGAAAGCGTGTAGGCTTACAACTTTTCAAGTAGAACTGATCATCGGCAAGACAGATGCTATCTAACCTAGAGGGACTATTAAGCAGGGAGCCCCGGGGAAGGACTGGATGGAGACTTGAAGCAATCAGAATGGAAGGGGTCATTAGGGGACTTATCATAAACCTCAAATATACTCGACCCAGTTAGTGCATGAAGGCTAATCCAAGTAGAAAGCATAGTAGACTCACATCCTCTTAAATGAAGCCAACATAAGGTAGCTTATCAGGTACCATGAATAAGAACACCGCAAAATTATGAGCTCATGTCGGTCTGATGGCCAGAAGTAAGGGCAGCATGATGCCAGAACTTTCATCCTTCAGTACTCGGAAAGACAGACCATTGGGGTGACCTGCTTGAGGGTAGCATGTCAACCACGACCTAGGCAGTGCTTAAGTGAGTGCCATTGGGTGCCATTACTCATCAGCTTCGAGGTAGCATTGAGATAAAACTATATGTGTTTGTTTTTGGATCATTTATGTAAAAACTATAGTTTGTGTTTGTGTTATGTCAATGAAATATGGGACGTAATTCGGGGTTCCTTACACCTATTTGGAAGCTTACATAAATGGTAGCAAATTCTTAAGATGAATTGATGACCCTTGGAAGAAAAAGGATCAATCAGACTATGTTAGTACCCAACACTTTCAGAATGACCATGAAGCCAATATAGATGTAGAATATTGGGTGGTTGGTGCAGACCCTACCGTGTATTTGACATTGGTGGCCTACTTTATGCATATCCATGCAATATTTGCCCGATCGATGGCCGGTAGTATCCTAGTCTCTTGATCTTGGCTTTCATCTTCAGACCAGATTGGTTGGCTCCACATAATCCTGAGTGTACCTCGATCATGATCTTATTGGCTTTGTGCTTGTCTAAATAATGCAACCACATATGATCGAAAGACTGCCGATATAAGACACCATCCACAAGAGTGTAGGAAAGTGCTCTTTGCTTCATCTGATGGGCTTATGACTTCTCTTGAAGTAGTTTTCCTTTATTTAAGTAATCCATGAATGGTTACCTCCAATTTAACTCATCGTCCTTCTTGGCAATGGAAACCTCCCCTTTAAGAGAGTACTTTTTGATGAGTTCAATATCAATAAGGGATAAGATGAGTCTATTTTGGCCATTTATTGATATGGACTCATTCTCCGGACATGCCAACTCCTTAGTAAGCTTGGCTAAAGCATACGCTATGACATTCTCTCGTCGAGGAATCTTATAAATGGTAACATCTTGGATTTGGGCCAACTACTCCATGGTGTAATTCTAGTAGTGATGGAGCTTGGGCTTTATAACTTTATAGGACCCAACGATTTGGTTAATAATTAGCTGAGAATCCCTAAAGATGTTGATATTTTGGATGCTTAGACTAATGACTAACTCCAAACCTTCAATCAGAGCCTCATATTTGGCTTCATTGTTGGTACAAGGATTAGATGGATTATATGAGAATCTCATCATATCACGGTATGGAGTAAAGAGAACTATTCCTACCCCTGCCTTTCCTAGAATAGTAGATTGTGGTTCTTTTCCTCTTTGAGAGGAAGTAGCACCATCAAAGTACATCTCTTAATGGTAAATGCTAGTATCCCATAAGTGCATGATTTATTCATCGGAGAGATCATCACTAAGTAGAGAGTCAGTAAGAAGTGGGTGTGCTGCTAAGAAATCTACGAGCGCTTATCCTTTCACTTGATGGAGGGGTACGAAGGTAATCTCAAACTGCGAGAGGATCATGGACCGTAGTGCCAACCATCCAAATAGCATTGGCCGTGTCATGAGATACTGTAGTGGACTGATCCTAAAGATTATGTCCACCTTATGAGGAAGCATGTAGTGTTGTAGCTTTTAGGGGGTGGCATTTCTAATATCGCGTTGACCTTCTCTAGATCGATTTTGATTCCCTGATGTCGGACAACAAACCCAAGGAATTTCTCTGATGCTACTCCAAATGCACACTTCGGAGGGTTCATTTTGAGGCGAAATTGTCTTAATTATTTGAAAACTAGTCTCAAGTCAAAGAGATGGTCTTCCTTTTCTCTACTTTTGACCACGAGATCATTGACATAACACTTGACTTGATGATGATAGTGTGTTATTGAAGATTGAGTCTAAAATAAAATAAAACCTAAACTAAAACCTAAACCTAACCTAAAAAAACTAATAAATATAAACTAAAATAAAATAAAATAAAACCAAAAGCGAACTAAAAATAAAATAAACCTAGAATAATAAACTAAAATAAAGTAAAACTAAGCGTAAATAAAATTAAAATAAACCTAAAATAATGAAATAAAACCTGATCTAAAAGTGAGCCTAAAAATAAAACTACTAAATAAAATAAAATAAAGGCAAAAATAAAGCTTAAACACAAAGAAAAATAAAACTAAGTATTTAAAAGATAAAACCTAAGCATAGGCCTAAAAGAAAATAAAATAAAAAACTGAGCCTAAAATTAAAATAAAACCTAAACGTAAAAGATTAAAATAAATAAAACTCAGCTAAATAAACTGAAGCTGAAAGCTGAAACCTGAGAATGAAGCTAAGATAAACTTATGATATAAAATGAAGCCTAGATAGATATAAATAAACTAAATATAAATGTAAAATAAACCTGAAATAAATAATAAAATAAAATAAAGATAAATGAATAAAAAAATAAATTAAATATAAATCTTATGATTTTGCTTGAGAGAACCTACGGACCACTGGAGTCCTGGAGTCTAAGACCTGGGCCCTAGACCCTAGCCTGCAGATACCTACTGGGCCCCTAGGCCCTGAGCCCTGCAGCTGACCACTGGGCCCCAGAGTGCTTGCACAAAGAAGCACAAGGCCTGAAAAACTAGTAGGCCTGGCCTATGGTTTGCTGGTTTAAAGCCCTGAGCCAGGTGGGTGGACCTGGGCACTGGTGGTGCACTGGGCCAGCTGTGGCATGGGCCGCTGGACCTGACTTGCAGGCCTCTATGGACCCTAGGCCCTTGACACTAGGCCCAAAGGCCTTGATCCTGGCTATAGTTATGGGCTCTGGGCCCCAGAGGGCCAGCCTGAATCATCCAGAGCACTAAAGCAGGCCCAGACCTGGGCCACAGACCGCCAAGCCTGGCCTAATCACGGACCTGACACCTGGCAAGCAGCCTGACACCAAGCCACAGTCACTGAACTGATCCTGACCCTAAACAGGAGTAGTATTAAAAATAATCTACAAAACATAATAAACTAAACACTAAATCTAAACCCTAAGAATGGGCGGGGACCTTTGACCAAGAACATCCCTTCAACCCAGCTGTCAGTCTAGATGTAGTGGAGGAGAAGGCGGAGGTAGCAGTTATCGTAGTGGTGGTGAAAAATCTGGAGGTGCTGTTGGATATGGAGGTGGTGGTCGGAGCAGTCATACTAATGGAGGCAGGAGGAATGGCAGAGGTTATTGCCATGGTGGTGGAGGAGGGAGAGATCAGGTATATGATGGTGGATCGACTATTCAAGAGGTGGAGTGGTGGAACTAGAAGCGGCCCAGAAAGCGATCGATCCGATCTACTTCTTATGGAACTATGTCTTTATAGTAGAGACGGTTCTAGTTATATAGGGTTTTTAATTTCCTCTATGTGTCCTCATCTTATTATCTTGGTCGTCGCTCGTCTCTTAGAAAACTTGGTGTGTGACTTGGTTGATGAAATTGAAAAGAAGAAATGTTGAATCTGAATTTGTTCTTTGTTAAAAAAACCAAAAAATCTAAACCACTAAACTGAACCTTGGGCAGACATAAAACCCTAGCGATAATGATAATAAACCACAGGCCACAGGCAGTGAGCCTAACTGCCACAGGCCTGACACCACTCAGGCCTAGAGCCTGACTCAAGCCTGGGCCTGAGCCACAAACCCAGACCATGAGCCACATGCCCTGAGCCCAAGGCCCTAGCCACAAGGCTGAGCTGAAGCTGGCTAAGACCTACAAAATAAAGATAAATAAATAGGCTAAAACCCTAAATAGATAAAATAAAAAGAATACGACCTAGAGTTAAAGGCTTTACTTAAACTGCCTAAGCCTGGAAATAAAATAAAGATATAAAGATAAAGGAATTGGACTAAGATAAAATAAAAGTAAAGAGCCTGGTAGAGTAAATAAATAAACCTAGAAAATGTTTAAATAAAGATAAAACTAAGATGTAAAAATAAAAAAAATGATAGAGAAGATAAAATAAAAGACTTAACCAGAACCTAAAAGATAAAAGAGTGAAATCTACAAACTAAAAGGCTAAAACAAGATAGACCATGAAACCAAAATGGAAATAAAAATAATAATAAAATAAATGAACCTAAGCCCTAAACTAAACCCTAAATGGAAATAAAATGTAAAAAACCTAAACTCTCATTAAAAAATAAAACCTAAAATAAACCGAAATAAAAACCACAAAACCTAAACCTGAGGGAAATAAAAGATAAAACCTACTGAGCCTAAGATAAAAATAAAACCCTAAACCTCAAGATAAGGATAAAATAAAACTAAACTAAAAATAAACTGGAAACTAAGATTAAAAAAACTGGTAAAATAAAACTAAAAAAAGATAAACCAAAAGAATTAAAAATAAAATAATACTAAATAAGAAATAAAAAAAATATAACAAACTAAATGGCGTAAATAAAATAAATGAAGCCTAAAACCTAAGCTGAGATATAGACTAAGGCTAGATTAAATAGAGCCTGACCTGACTTAATAAATGAAATAAAATAAACTAAAAATAAACTAAACTACAAAAAGAATATGAGGCCTAAGAGATGGGCCTAGTGAAACCTAAACCTAATGGAAAATAAATAGCTAAATAAAGTAATTAACTAAATAATTGGACTACTGGGGTTTGTATGATTTAAAAAAAGGTGGGAAGAAAGGCACCCTAGGCGCTGACCAGACCTGGCCAGGCTCTAGATCCCAGGCCTGCATCTGGAGCCCTGGGCGGCCCGGGCCCTGGAGTGCAGGCCTGCTGGATCACAGCTGGAGTGAGCTGCTGGGCACAGGCTGAGGCCAGACCCACAGGCCTGGGCCACAGGCTGAGGCCACTAGGAGGCCAAAGGCACAAGACTGTAGATGACAGCAGAGCCTGGGAAGAAGATAAGGAATAAAAGCCTAGGCTAAGGCCCTGAGGCGGACTGAGCCTGGGCCTGGACACTGAGCCTGAGGCACTGAGTCTTAGAAAGGGCCTAAAGGCCATGGGAAGCCCAGCCTGGGCCACTGGAATAATATAAAGATGGGCGGATATGTCTCTAGACAAAGCTTGTCGGGTTGTAGTTTTAAATTTAAAGAAATACCTTAAACCACAAATCCTGTAACCTAAACCCTACTGACCTTCCCAAACCTGGCCCAGGAAGCTAAACCTACACTTACTAAAAAATTTAAACCACCTAAACACTAACCTAAAACTTAAACCCGATAGCATAAACACAAATCCCACCTAAAACCTAAATATAGCTAAACCCTAAACCTACCATGACCATGAAGCCCTAAACCCCAAACCCTACTTTAAAACTGAAATAATTAAAATAACAAAACTCTTCAGCCCAGCCTTAATCCTAATAACCCTAAACCTAAACCCTATGAAGGTGAGACCTTGGCAGTGGGAACATCAACATCGAGGGCTTGATCTAGATTTGGACGGTTGAGGAGAAAGCGGCTGACGTGAGTGGTGGTGGGGGATCGGAGATCTTGGTGAATATGGAGGTGGTGGTCGATGGCGGTTATGGTGGAGGGCGGAGAGGTTATAGTGGAGGTGGTGGCAGAGGGAGATGAGGGGATCTTATGGTGGATCCCTCGAGGAGGCGGGTGGTTTGTGAAACTAGAAAGCGGAGAATGGTCGATCCAATTTGTTGCTTATGGAACTATGTTTTTATAGTAGAGATGGTTCTAGTTATCTAGTGTTTTGGATTTTTTATACATGCTCATTTTTTATCTATGTCATGAATTGTGTCTTAGAAAACTTGGTGTGCTACTTGGTTGATGAAATCGAAAAAAAAGAAATGTTGAATCTAACTTTGTTCTATGTTAAAAAAAAATCAAAAAACCCTAAACCCTAAACTAAAACTTGAGCCCTAAACCAAAAACTAAACCTTAAACCCCAAACCCTAATTCATACATTCACTAAATCTAAATGATAAACCTAAACCCCTAAAACCACTTAAACCAAACCATAAAACCTAAACCCTAAGCCCTAAACCATAAACCCTGAACCCAAAAATCTTACACCCTAATCGCTAAACTAACCCTCAACTCTAAAAAGCTAAAAAGCTAAACCTAAACTAAATAAAACCTAAAAATAAAATAAATAAAAAAACCTATATGAAAAAAAAATAAAATAAAAACATAAACTAAAACCTAAACATAAAAAAGAAAATAAAACAAAAAATAAAAACTAAACTAAAATAAAATAAATAAAAACCTAAATTAAATTAAAAAAAATAAATAACCTACATAAAATAAAAACTAAACCTAAAATAAAAATAAATTAAACCAAAAATAAAATAAAATAAAAACTAAAAATAAAACTAAAAATAAAACCAAAAAATAAAACCTAAAAATAAAAAAAAAATAAAACATATACCCTAAACTAAAAAAAAAACTTAAACATAAAATTAAAATAAAATAAACCTAAACCTAAACTAAAATAAACTAAACTAAAATAAATAAAACATAACCCTAAACCCAAAATAAACTATACCCAAACCAAATATTAAACTAAATAAAATAAAATAAACCAAAAAAATAAAACCTAAACATAAACCTAAAATAAAAACCTAAACCTAAACAACTAAAATAAAAGCCTAAACTTAAACCTAAAAATAAAAAATAAAATAAAAATAAAACTAAACTGAAAAAAAGGGATAAACCTAAACCTAAACCTAAAAAATAAACTAAAATAAAAAACCTAAAATAAAATAAATAAATTAAAATAAATAAAAATAAAAATTAACCTAAATTAAAATAAAAAATAAAATAAACTAAAAAAAATAAAAAAATAAACTAAACAAACTACCTGTTTACTTAATTTAAAAATAAATAAATAAATAAATAAAATAAATAACCACTAACCCTAAACCCTAAACCTACAACCCGAAACCCTAAACTATAAACCCTAAAACCCAAAATCCTAAACCTTTAACCCTAAACCTAAACCCTAAATCCTAAAACCCTAAACCCTAAACCCTAAGCCCTAAACCCTAAACCCTAAACCCTAAAACCTACAACCCTGAACCCTAAACACTAAACCCCAAACCCTAATCCCTAAACCAAAAACCTTAAACCCCAAACCATAAACACTTAAAAACCTAAAATCCTAAACCTAAACTACATAAAACCTAAAAATAAATAAATAAAAAAACTAAACCTAAACCAAAACCTAAAATTAAAAACTAAACTAAAATAAAATAGATAAAATAAAATAACTAAACTAAAAAAATAAATAAACCTAAAAATAAACCTAAAATAAAATAGCACATGTAACTGAACGAATAAAAATAAAATAAAATAAAATAAAATAAAAACTAAATAAAAACCAAAACCTATAAAATAAATCTAAAAAAATGTAAAAGTAAATAAAAAATAAAACCTAAGCCCTAAAGTAAAATAAAACCTAAACCTAAAAAGAACAAACATAAATAAACCTAAACCTAAACTAAAATAAAATAAACTAAAATAAATAAAACCTAAACCTGAACCTCAAATATACTAAACCTTAACCCTAAACTAAATAAATAAAATAAAGTAAAAATAAACCTAAACCTAAGCTAAAAAATTAAACCTAAAAATAAAGCTAAATTAAAACCTAAAGCCTACACCTAAAAAAATAAACTAAAAATCTAAACCTAAATCTAAAAATAAAAAATAAAACTTAAACCTAAAAAATAAACTAAAATAAAAAACCTAAACTAAAATAAATAAACCTAAAATAAATAAACTAAACTAAATAAAAACAAAAAATCAACTTAAATAAAAATAAAAAATAAAATAAACTAAAATAATATATGAAATAAACTAAATAAACTAAATAAACCTAAACCTACCAGTTTACTAAATTTATTTTTAAAAAAAACAATAAACCTTAAACCCTAAACCCTCCACCATAAATCTTAGACACTAAACCCTAAACCCTAAACCCACTGAACCCTAAAACTACAACCCTAAACCCTAAATCAAAACCCTAACCCTAAGCCCTAAACCCTAAACCCTAAACCCTAAAACTCTAAACCCTAAACTCCTAACTAACCCTAAACCCTAAACTAACCCTGAACCCTAAGCTAACCCTAAATCCTAAACCTTAATCCTTAAACCCTACACCCTAATCCCTAAACCCTAAACCCTAAACCCTACACCCTAAAAGTTTAAACCGTAAAACCCTAAACCCTAAGCCCTAAATCATGAACCTTAAACCCTAACCCTAAACCCTAACCTGAACCCTAAACAATAAAACTAAAAATGAATAAAAAATAAAACTAAAATGCTAAATTAAAAAAAACCTAAACCAAAAATAAAAATAAAATAAACATAAACCTACACTAAAATAAACTAAACTAAAATAAATAAAACCTAAACCTAAACCTATAATAAACTAACCCTAAACCCTAAACTAAATAAAATAAAATAAACTAAAAATAGACTTAATCCTAAACTAAAAAAATAAAACCTTAAAATAAACATAAAATAAAAACTTAACACCTAAACCAAAAAAATAAAAAAAATAAAACTTAAACCTAAAAAATATAATAAAAATAAAACTAAACTAAAATTTAAACATAAACCTAAACCTAAACTTAAAAAGTAAACTAAAATAAAAAACTCTAAACTAAAATAAATAAACTTAAAGTAGATAAACTAAACTAAATAAAAATAAAAAATAAACCTAAATAAAAATAAAAAATAAAATAACCTAAAATGAATAAAAATATACTAAATAACCTAAATAAAACTTACCGGTTTACTTAATTTCTAAAATAAAAACCCTAAACCATAAACTAACTCGAAACCCTAATCTAATCCTAAACCCTAAACCCTAAACCCTAGCCCTAACCCTAACCCTAAACTCTAAACCCTAAAACCCTAAACCCTAAACTTTAAATTAATGCTAAACCCTAAATCCTAAACCCTAAAACCCCTAAACCCTAAAGCCTAAACCCTAAACCCTAAACCCTAAACCATCAACTCTAAACAAACCCTAAACCATAAACCCTAAGCCCTAAACCCTAAACCCTAAACCCTAAAACCTACAACACTAAACCCTAAACCTTAAAAACCTAAAAACCTAAACCAAAACTACATCAAACCTAAAAATAAAATAAGTAGAAAACCTAAACCTAAATTAAATAAAATATTTAAAAAAATAAAAGCCTAAAGTAAAACCTAAACCTAAACCTAAACCTAAAAATAAAATAAAATAAAAACTAAAAACTAAACTAATATAAAATAAATAAAACCCAAACTAAACTAAAAAATATATAATAATCCAAAAAAAACCTAAATAAAAAAACTAAATCTAAAATAAAAATAAAATAAATTAAAATAAAAACAAAATAAAAAACTAATTGTAAAAAATAAACCTAAACAAAATGTAAAAATAAATAAAAAATAAAACCAAAACCAAAAGTAAAAAAAATAAAATAAACCTAAACTGAAATTAAAATAAAATAAACTACAATAAATAAAACCTAAACCTAAACCTAAAATATACTATACCAAAACCCTAAACTAAAAAAAGAAAATAAACTAAAAATAAACCTAAAACTTAGCGAAAAAAATTAAACCTAAAAATAAAATTAAAAAAAAATCTAAAACCTAAACCTAAAAAAATAAAATAAAAACCTAAACATAAACCTAAAAATAAAACATAAAAAAATAAAACTAAACTAAAAATTGAACATAAACTTAAACTGAAAAAAGAAACTAAAAGAAAAAACCTAAGCTAAAATAAATAAAGTAAACTAAATAAAAATATAAACCTAAATAAAAATAATAAATAAAATAAACTAAATAAACCTACGACAAATCTAATTTTAAACTCTAACCCTAAATCCTAAACCCTAAACCCTAAACTCCAAACCCTAAACCCTAAATCGTAAACCCTAAACCATAAACACTAAAACAAACCCAAAACCCTAAGCCATAAACCTACAACCTTAAACCCTAAACACTAAACGCTAAACCCTAAACCTTAACCCTTACCCTGAGCCCTCAACCCTAAACCCTAAACCCTAAAAACCTAAACCCTAAAGCCCCTAATGCCTAAACCCTACACCCTACACCCTAAACTAACCCTAAACCCTAAATCCTAAAATTTAAAAAGTATAAACGCTAAAGCCTAAACACTAAACTCTAAACCCTAAACCCTAAACCCTAAACCCTAAATCATAATCCTTAACCCTAAACCTTAAACCCTAAACCCTAAAAGCTTAAACACTAAAACCTAAAACCCTAAACCCTAAACCCTAAACCCTAAACCCTAAACCCTAAACCCTAAATCCTAATCCCTAAACCCAAAATCCATAAACCCTAAACCCTAAACACTAAACCTTAAAACCTAAACCTAACCAGAATAAAATAAACCTAAACATAAACTAAAATAGACTAAACTAAAACAAATAAAACTTAAACCTAAAATATACTAACCTTAAACCTAAATTGAAAAAATAAAATCTAAAAATAAACCTATAATAAAAACCTAATACCTAAACAAAAATAAATAAAATAAAAATCTAAACATAAACCTAAAAATAAAAATAAAACATGAACCTAAAAAAGAAAATAAAAATAAAACTAAACAAAAAAAATGAATAGAAACCTAAACCTAAACCAAAAAAATAAACTAAAATAAATAAACTGAACAAAATAAAAAAAAATAAACCCAAAAAAAAATTAAAGAATAAAATAAACTAAATAAACTTACAACTAGTTTACTTAATTTAAAAAAAAAACCCTAAACCCTAAATCCTAAACCCTAAACCATAAACCCTAAACCCTAAACCCTAAATGCTAAACCCTAAAACTAACTTTAAACCCTAAAAATCCTTAAACCCAAACCCTAAACCCTAAACCCTAAATAATTAAAATACTAAAATAAACCTAAAAAACCCTAAATGCTAAACCCCAAACCCTAAACCCTAAACCTAAACCTAAACCTAAACCTAAACCTAAAACCTAAACTTAAACCCTAAACCTAAACCTAAACTAAACTAAATAAAATAAAACCTAAACCTAAGCTTAATTTCAAAATAAATAAATAAAATAAGTAAACCTAAACTAAATAAAATAAATAAAAATAAAAATAAATAAATAAATAAATTAAATAAAATAAACTAAACTAAATAAACCTAAACCTAAACCTAAACTAAATTAAAGTAAAATAAACTAAACTAAACCTAACTAAACCTAAACCTAAACCTAAACCTAAACCTAAACAAAATAAAATAAATAAATAAACTAAATTAAACTAAACAAAATAAACCTAAATAAATCTAAACCTAAACTAAAATAAAATAAACTAAACTAAATAAACTAAACCTAAAAATAAACTAAATAAACTAAAATAAACTATAAAAACTAAATAAATAATAACTAAACTAAATAAATAAACCTAAACTAAAAATAAACTAAATAAATTAACTAAGCTAAACTAAACTAAACTAAACTAAAATTAACCTAAACTTAAAACTTAAACTAAATAAACCTAAACCTAAATAAATAAAACTAACTAAAATAAAATAAACTACACCTAAACCTAAACTAAAAATAAATAAACTAAACTAAATAATTAAACCTAAACTAAATAAACTAAATAAATAAATCTAAACCTAAACCTAAACTAAACTAAATAAATAGACCTAAACTTAAACCTAAATAAACCTAATAAACCTAAACTAAAATAAACATAAACTAAAATGAAATAAAACAAAACAAAATAAAATAAAATAAATAAAACGTAAACTTAAATAAAATAATCTTAAACTAAATTAACCTAAACCTAAACTAAATCTAAACCTAAACCTAAACCTAAATAAACCTAAACTAAAATAAAACTTAAACCTATACCTAAACCTAAACCTAAACTAAAAATAAACCTAAACTAAATAAAACTAAATTAAATAAAACCTAAACCTAAACCTAAACTATATAAAAAAAATAAACTAAACTAAATAAATAAAATAAACCTAAACCTAAATAACCTAAACTAAACTAAACTAAATAAAAAAAAACTAAACTAAATAAATAAACTAAACCTAAACCTAAACCTAAACTTAAAACTAAACCTAAACCTAAAAATAAACTAAACTAAACTACATTAAACTAAATAAAACATAAACCTAAACTAAATAAATAAAATATACTAAATAAAAAAACTTAATAAATAAACTAAACTAAATAAATAAACCTAAACCTAAATAAATAAACCTAAATAAAAATAAAATAAAACTTAAACCTAAACCTAAACTTAAACCTAAACTAAACTAAAACCTAAACCTAAACTCAAACTAAACTAAAACCTAGACCTAAACCTAAACCTAAACCTAAACCTAAATTAAACTAAACTAAATAAAAATAATGTAAAATAAATTAAACTAAAATAAATTCAATAAACTAAACTAAATAAATAAACCTAAACTTAAATGAAACTAAAATAAAACTAAACTAAATAAATAAAAAAATAAACCTAAACTAATCTAAACTAAAACCTAAACCTAAACTAAATAAAATAAACTAATAAAATAAATAAACTAAATAAAAATAAACCTATACCTAAACCTAAATCAAACCTAAACTAAATAAATAAACTAGATAAAATAAAATAAAATAAACTAAATAAACCTAAACCTAAATTAAGTAAATAATCTAAATAAACTAAGTAAAATAAACTAAAATAATCCTAAACTAAATAAATTAAACTAAATAAACCTAAACTAAACTAAATAAACCTAAAACCTAAACTTGAACCTAAACCTAAACCTAACCTAAACTAAACTAAACTAAAATAAATAAAATAAATCTAAACCTAAACTAAATAAAATAGACCTAACCTAAACTAAACTAAACTAAACTAAATAAAATCTAAAATAACCCTAAACCTAAAACTAAACCTAAAACCTGAACTAAAATAAACCAAAACCTAAACCTAAAGCTTAAGCTAAATTAACTTAAACCTAAACCTAAACCTAAACTAAACTTAAACCTAAACTAAAATAAACTAAACTAAACTAAACTAAATTTAAACCTAAGCCTAAAATAAATTAATATATAAACCTAAGCCTAAACCTAAAAAAAAAACTAAACCTAAACCTAAAGCTAAAATAAACCTAAACTTAAACCTAAACCTGAACTAAACTAAATAAACCTAAACCTAAATAAACTAAATATATTGAACTAAATAAATAAACCTAAATAAACTTAAAATAAAATAAATCTAAAATTAAACCTAAACCTAAACCTAAACCTAAATCTAAACCTAAATAAATAAACTAAAATAAATAAACTAAACTAAATAAAGCAAAATAAATAAGCCTAAACCTAAACCTAAACCTAAACCTAACTAAACCTAAACTAAATAAATAAACTAAATAAACCTACACCTAAACTAAAAATACCTAAACCTAATAAACTAAATAAACTTAAACTAAACTAAAAAATAAAACCTAAACCTAAACCTAAATAAACCTGAAAACCTAAACTAAACTAAAATAAACCTAAACTAAACCTAAACTTAAACCTAAAATAAATAAACTAAACTAAAATAAATAAATAAACCTAAACTAAACTAGACCTAAACTAAAATAAACCTAAACCTAAACTAAACTAAATTAAATAAAACCTAAACCTAAACATAAACTTAAACCTATACAAAATAAACTAAAATAAACCTAAACCTAAACCTAAACTTAAACTAAATAAATAAAACAAACACCTAATCCTAAATAAAATAAACCAAAACTAAACTAAAAATAAATAAACCTAAACCTAAACCTAAACCTTAACCAAAAATAAACCTAAACCTAAACAAAACTAAAAATATACCTAAACTAAAAAAGTAAACATAAACCTAAACCTAAACTAAACAAAAGTAAAACCTGAACCTAAACTAAACTAAACTAAACTAAAAATAAAATAAAATGAATAAACTAAAATCTAAAATAAACTTAAACCTAAACCTAAATAAACAAAACTAAATAAATAAACCTAAAGTAAACTAAACTAAACTAAACTAAACTAAATAATCCTAGACCTAAAAAAAACTAAATAAACTAAATAAAAATAAACTTAAACATAAACCTAAACCTAAACCTAAATCTAAATAAAACCCAAACCCTAAAATAAACAAACCAAATAAAAATAAACCTAAACCTAAAAAATAAAATAAAACCTAAACCTAAACATAAACCTAAACCTAAACCTAAACTAAGCCTAAACTTAAACCTAAACTGAAATAAACTAAACTAATAAACTAAATAAACTTAAACTAAACTTAAATAAACTAAATAAACCTAAACCTAAACCTAAACCTAAACCTAAACTTAAACCTAAATCTAAAATAAATAAACTAAAATTAATAAACCTAAACTAAAATAAATAAAATAAACTAAGTAAACTAAATAAAAAACCTAAACCTAAACTACTCCACCAACCAAAACCTAAATTTAAACCTAAACATAATCTAAAACCTAAACCTAAACCTAAACTAAATAAATTGAAATAAACTTAAACCTAAATAAAGCTAAACCTAAACCTAAATTAAAAAATAAAATAAAATAAAATAAACTAAATAAACCTAAACCTAAACCTAAACTAAATAAAATAAATCTAAACCTAAGCTTAAACTAAAATAAATAAATAAACCTAAACCAAAATTAAAAAGTAAACCTAAACTTAAACCTAAATAAATAAAATAAACTAAATAAAAATAAAATAAATAAACCTAAATTAAACTAAATAAAGCTAAACCTAAACTTAAACCTAAACCTAAACCTAAAACCTAAACCTATACCTAAACTAAAATAAACTAAATAAATAAACCTTAAATAAACCTAAACCTAAATGTAAACCTTAATAAATAAACCTAAAATCCTAAACCTAAACCTAAACCTAAAATAAATAAATAAATAAAAATAAATAAATAAACTAAAAATAAAACACAACCTATAAATTAACCTAAAAAACTTAAACCTAAACCTAAAATAAAACTAAATAAACTAAACTAAAAATAAACCAAAATAAATAAACATAAACCTAAACCTAGACCTAAAATAAAATAAAAAACCTAAAAAATAAAATAAAATAAAAAATAAATAGACCTAAACCTAAACCTAAAAAATAAAATAAACTAAACTAAATAAATAAACCTAAACTAAATAAAATAAACTAAACTAAAAAAACCTAAACCTAAACCTAATGGATAACTAAATAAACCAAAACTCTAAACCTAAACCTAAAAATAAACTAAGCCTAAACCTAAATAAAACTAAATAAAGCCTAAATAAAAAATAAAATAAACCATAAACTAAATAAATAAACTAAATAAATAAACTAAATAAACCAAAATATGTAAAATAAAATAAACTAAACTAAATAAATAAAACTAAAATAAAACAAAATAAAAACCTAAACCTTAACCTAAACGTAAACCTAAAATAAAAACCTAAACATAAACCTAAACTAAAAATAAAAATAAAAATAAACTAAAGTGAATAAAATAATAAACTAAAATAAAATAAATAAAAAATAAACTAGATAAAAAAGTAAACCTAAATAAATAAACTAAATAAAAAATAAATTAAATAATAAATCAATGTAAATCTAAACTAAACCTAAACTAAATAAACCTAAACCGAACCTAAACCTAAACCCTAAATAAAACTAAACTAAATAAAACCTAAACTTAAACCTTAATAAATAAATAAACAAAATAGATAAACCTAAACTTAAATCTAAATAAATAAATAAACAAAATAAATAAACCTAAACTAAACATAAACCTAATCTAAAATAAATAAACTAAAAGTTAAATAAATAAATAAAAATAAACCTAAAGCTAAGCCTAAACTGAATAAAACTAAAAACTAAATAAACCTAAAAATAGAAATAAAAATAAATGAAAGTAAACTAAAATAATTAAACCTAAACCTAAACTAAAAATAAACCTAAAAAATAAACCTAAATAAATAAACTAAATAAACTAAACTAATAAAATAAAATAAAAAATAAAAGAAAAATAAATAAACCTTAACCTAAAAATAAAAAACCTAAACTAAATAAACCAAAATAAACCTAAAGCTAAACATAAACTAAAATAAACTAAAAGCCTAATCCTAAACCTAAACCTAAATAAACTAAACTACAAATAAAAATAAACCTAAATAAAAAAAATAAAATAAAACTAAACTAAACCTAAACCTAAAATAAAAACTAAATAAAATAACTAAATAAAACCTAAACCTAAACTGAAACTTAAATAAAAATAAAACCTAAACTAAATAAACTAAATTAAATAAACCTGAATAAAAATAGACTAAATAAAACTTAAACCTAAACTTAAATAAAACCTAAGCCCTAAACCTAAACTAAACTAAATAAACCAAAAAATAAACCTAAAACCAAAACTACATAAACTAAAAACAAAATAATATAAAGTAAACTAAACAAAAAAATGAAAAATAAATAAACTAAATAAAAATGAATAAAACCTAAACCTACATAAACTTAAACTAAACTAAAATAAAACCAAAACTAAACTAAAATAAAAAATAAACTAAAATTAAAAACAAAACCTAAACCTAAACTTAAATTTAAACTAAAATAAATAAAATAAATAAATAATGAAATAAACCTAAATAAACCTAAGCCTAAAATTAACTAGAAATAAAATCCTAAAATTTAAATAAAAACTAAACTAAAATAAAACTAAAAAACAGACTAAACTAAAAATAAATAAACCTAAATGTAAACCTAAATTGAAACCTAAACTAAATAAAAAAATAAACATAAACCTAATTAAAAACCCTAAAAACCAAAAGAAATCCTAAATAAACTTTAAAACCACAGACTATATCATAAACCATAAACGCTAAACCAAAAATCCTAAAACCTGCAACCTTAAACCTTAAACCCCAACCCTAAACCCTAAAACCTAAACCCTAAAAACCTAAACTGAAACTAAATAAAACTTAAAAGTAAAATTAATAAAAAAACCTAAACTTAAATAAATTAAAAAATTAAATAAAATAAAAACCTAAACTAAAAACTAAACCTAAACCTAAACCTAAACCTAAACCTAAATCTAAACCTAAAAATAAAATAAAATAAAATATTTAAAACTAAGCTAAAATAAAATAAATAAAAACATAAACTAAACTAAAAAAACCTAAAAATAAAAATCCTAAATAAAATAAAACCCAAACATAAAAAAATACATAAAATAAAATAAAATAAAAACCTAAACCTAAAAAATAAACCTAGAAATAAAAACTAAAAATAAAAATAAAAAAAAACCTAAACCTTAAACTAAAAAAAACTAAACCTAAAATAAACAAAATAAAATAACCCTAAACCTAAACTAAATAAACTAAACTAAAATAAATAATACCTAAACCTAAACTTAAAATAAACTAAACCTAAACTCTAAACTTAATAAAATAAAATAAACTAAAAATAAACCAAAACCTAAACTAAAGAAATAAAACCTAAAAGTAAACCTAAAATAAAAACCTAACACTTAAACCTAAAAAAATAAATTAAAAACCAAAGCCTAAACCTAGAAATAAAAAGTAAAACATAAACCTACAAAAGAAAATTAAAATAAAACTAAATTAAAAAATAAAGATAAACCTAAACCTAAACCCCAAAGATAAACTAAATAAATAAATCTAAATTCAAATAAAAATAAACCTAAGAGATAAAAGTAAATAATAAATAAACTTAAACCTACTGGTTTGCTTGGTTTCAAAAGACCCTACCCACCCTACCATAAACTAACCTGGGCCCTAAATCTTGAGCTAACCCTGTGAGCCACACCTGGGCTCTAAATTAATCCATCCTGGAATCACTGAAGGCCACTCTCCATGACCACAACCCTACTGAGCTGAGCCCAAACCCCCAGGCTCTTAAACTACACTCTATAAACTAAAGAGAAATGATCTGGGCTGAGCCACTGATGTGACCCAAATGACCTGAGCCACATCTTGGGCCACAACTCTGATGAGGCTGGGCCATAAATAAACCACAAACCACCAGGCTCTAAAACCTAGGCCACTGGCCCTGATTCCCTGACCCTGGACCCTAAAAGCATAAACCCTACATTGGGCTCTCCACAGCCTAGGCTGAGCCCTAATGACCCTGAGCCCTACCCAAACCCCAGGCCCTGAAAAACCTAAAAGCCTAAGCCAACTTAATAAAGACCTAAAATAATAAATAAAACCTAAACCTAAGTAAACTAAAAAAATAAAATAAAATATAAACCTAAACTAATAGAAACCTAAACCTAAACCTAAACATAAAATAAAAAATAAAAAATAAACTTAAAAAATAAATATAAACATAAACTAAACTATAAAATAGGATAAACTTAAAACTATAAAAACCTAAAATATTTAAAACTAAATGTTAATCAAAAATAAAATATACCTAAAATAAAATATAATAAGAACTAAATAAAAACCTAAACCTAAAAAATAAACCTAAAAATAAATAAAAAATAAAACTTAAACCCTAAACTAAAAAAAGACCTAAACCTCAAATAAATAAAGCAAAATAAAACTAAACCTAAAGTAAAATAAACTAAACTAAAATAAATAAAGCCTAAAATAAACTAAACCTAAACACTAAAGGAAATAGAATAAAATAAACTAAAAATAAACCTAAATTTAAATTAAAAAATTAAATCCTAAAAATAAACCTAAAATAAAAACCTAAAACCTAAACTAAACTTAAAATAAAAATAAAACCTAAACCAAAATAAAATAAAATAAAACTAAACTAAAAAAGTAAACCTAAACTTAACACACTTAAAACATAAATTAAAATAATAAACCTAAACTAAAATAAATAAACCTAAAGTAAATAAACTAAACTAAATAAAATGAAAATTAACCAATAAAAAATAAAATAAAATACACTAAAATAAATAAAAAGACTAAATAACTAAATAAACCTAAATCTCTGGTTTGCTTAATTTTAAAATAAAAAAAATCTGGACTAAACCCTACTCAAACCCTAAATCCAAAACCATCTAAGACCCCAGACCATAAAGAACCTACTGCAAACTAAACTATAGGCCCTAGGCCTAAACCCTGACCTGACCCACCCACACCCTGGGCCTTTAGCCCTAAACCCAACCCTGATCCCAAACCACAAACATTACAGGCCCTAAATGGGCACCCTACCACCCAGGCCACTGAAAAGATCCTGGATCTGTGAGTTCCTGGGCCCTGACCTGGGCCCTAAACACTAAACTTTAAAATCCTGGGCCACTGACCACAAACCAAGATAAAACCCTGAGCCCTGGGCCCTAAATCTGACCCTACCCAGGCCACAAACCTACCCAGGCCAACCCTAAACCTAAAATACCTAAAACAAAATAAATTGAAACCTAAACCTAAATGATGGATAAATAAAATAAAACAAGACCCTAAACCTAAAAAATAAACTAAAATAAAATAAATAAAAAAACTAAACTAAATAAAATAAAAATAAACCTGGGATAAATGACTAAATAAAATAAAACTAAATATAAATTAAAATAAAATAAACCTAAAATAAACTAAAGTAAAAAAACTAAAATAAAACCTAAAACTAAAATAAACCTAAAAATAAAACCTATAAATAAGTAAAAAAAATAAAACTAAACCCTATAAAAAAAAATTAAAAAAAAAATAAAATAAACAACTAAAATAAACTAAACCTAAACATAAACTTATATTAAACAAAATAAAATAAACTAAAAATAAACATAAACCTAAAATAAAAAATAAAACCAAAAAGTAAACCTAAAATAGAAACCTAAAACTTAAACCTAAAAAAATAAAAGAAAAACCTAAACCTAAAAATAATAAATAAAACCTAAACCTAAAAAATAAAATAAAATTAAAACTCAACTAAAAAATAAACCTAAACATAAACCTAAAACTAAAAAATAAAATAAAGATAAAACCAAACTAAGATAAATAAACCTAAGATATATAAACTATAAAATAAAATGAAATAAACCTAAATAAATAAAACTAGGCTAAGAAATAAATAAAACTAAATAAACCTAAACCTGCCGTTGCTTAATTTTTTTTAAAAACAAACCCTACTTAACCCTAAACTAGGCCCTAAACTCTGAGCTTGCAACACTACCTGCAACCCTACCCAAACCCTGATCATACCATGGGCTCTACCACTGCCACACCTGACTGAGCCACACTCCACTGACACTGACTCTAAACCCTAGCATGATCCTTAACCATACCACAACCCTACTAGCTCACAAACTAAACCCTAAACCTAAAATAACCACTGAGCCCTAAACCCTAAACCCCCAGGCACTAAACTCTAAACCCTACATTAAACAAACCCAATCATAAACCTAAAATGGAAATAAATTAAAAATAAAACCTATCTAATAACCCAACCTAAACTAAACCCAGAATGGGAAAAACCTTGACATGAGAACAACACCACCGGCTCAGTCTAGATATGGCGGTGGAGGCAAAGACTGAGGCGATAGTTATTATAGTGGTGGTTGGGAATCTAGAGGTACTGGTGGATATGGAGGTGGTGGTCAAAGCAGTGGTGGTTATGGAGGCAGGAGGAGCGACAGAGGTTACAGTCGTGGTGGTGGTTGAGGGAGGGATCGAGGATATGATGGTGGATCCCGCTACTCGAGTGGTCGGGGTGGTTGTAATGGGAATTAGAGAAACTGAAGAATGGCCGATCTCATTTGCTACTTATGGAACTCTATCTTTACAGCAGAGACAGTTATAGTTATCTAGGCTTTTTGATATGCTCTGTGCGTGCTCATTTTTGATCTATGTCATCACCTGTGTTGTAAAGAACTTGGTGTGTTACTTGGTTAATGGAATCAAAAAAAAGAAATGCTGAATCTGAATTTATTCTCTATTAAAAAAACTAAAAATCTTAAACCCTAAACTAAAACATGAACCCTAAACCCTAAACCCTAAACCCTAAAATAAAAAATACATAAAAATAAACCCTAACCCTAAATGCTAAACCCTAAAAGTAACCCTAAATACTAAACCCTAAACCCTAAACCTACAATCATAAACCCTAAACCCTAAACCCTAAAATCCTAAACTTCAAACCCTAAACCCTAAACCAAAAACCCAAAACTCTAATAAAAAACTAGAAAACACTAAACTAAACAAACTAAAACTAAAACTAATAAGTAATAAACTAAAATCAATAAATAATAAACTAAGAATAATAAAAAATTAATAATAAACTAAAATAAAAACTAATAAAACTAAATTAAACTAACTAAATAATAACTAAAAGCCTAATTAACTAATAATAATAAAAACTAACTAAACTAATAAAAAAACTAATAACTAAATTAAACATAAACAAAAAAACCCCACTAGCAAACAAATTAAAAGTAAACTAAACTAATATAACTAATAAAAATTAAACTAAACCTAAACTAATAACTAAACTAAACTAATAAAATAATTATACTAATAAATAACTAAATAATAATAATAACTAATAATTTAAACCTAAGCATAACTAACTAATAAACTAACTAATAATAAACTAATAACTAAACTAATAATAAAATAAACTAACTAAATTAAAGTAATAACCAATAAACTAAAAAATAAACTATCTAAATAGTAATAAAAAATAACTAATTAATTACTAAAACTAATAACTAATCTAAACTAATAAATTAATAAATAAAGTAAATTATAATAATTAAACTAAAAATAAAACTAATAAAAACTAATAAATTAAAACTAAATAACTAAAAACAACTAACACTAAACTAATAAGCTAATAATAAACTAAACTAAATAAAACTAATAACAAAACTAATAATTAGCTAAATAATAAATAAAACCTAAATAAATAAACTAAACCTAATAATAATAAACAAACTTAATAAATTAACTAAAAATAATAAACTAATAAAACTAACTAAATTAATAAATTAATAACTAAAAATCATAATAAAATAAACAAAACTAAAAACTCATAATAACATTAAATAATAAATACCAACATAACTAAACTAAACTAAACACTAAAATAACTAAACTAATAAATAAATAACTAATAACTAAACTAACTAAAACTAATAATAATAATAATAATAATAATAATAATAATAATAATTAACTAAAATAAAACTAAACCACTAACTAAATTAATAAAACTAATAATAATAAAATTAATAATAACAAACTAAACTAAACTAAAATAACAAATAACTAAACTAATAAAAGTAATAATAATAACTAAATAATAACTAAAAAACTAATAAACTAATAATAAAACTAAACTAAAACTAAGTAATAACTAGCTAATAAAACCTAATAGACTAATAAATAATAAACTTAAAACCTAATTATAACTAATAAAAAACTAAAACTAATAATAAACTAAATAAAACTAATAATAAATAACTGATGACCTAAAACTAATAAGTAATAAACTAATAAACTAACTAACTAATAAAATTAAACTAGTTAATAAATAAA
The DNA here is from genome assembly GCA_021442155.1 of Cymbidium sinense. Lineage (NCBI taxonomy): Eukaryota > Viridiplantae > Streptophyta > Magnoliopsida > Asparagales > Orchidaceae > Cymbidium > Cymbidium sinense. The sequence goes on from CM038216.1 coordinate 208,535,874, forward strand.
CCTAAACCCTAATAAATAATAAACACTAAAACTAAATTAATAAACTAATAATAATAACTAATAATAACTAAGTAACTAATTAACTAAAACTAAACCCTAAACTTAAACTAATAAACCATAAAAACTAACTAATAAATAAGCATAATAATAACTAAACCTAATAAATTAACTAATAATAATAAACGATAATAAAACACTAACTAAAAAATTAATAATAACTCACTAATAATAAACTAATAAACTAATAACTAAATAAAAGAAAATTAACTAAATAATTAAACTAAATAACTAAACTAACAAACCTGATAAATAAACTAATAATAATAATAAAACTAACTAACAATAACTAAACTAATAAAAACTAATAATAATAATAATAATACCAACTAATAATTAACTAATTAAACTAATAATAATAAAAATAATAATAAAATAATTAATAAATAACTAAATAGCAAAACCCTAAACCCTAACTAAATAAATAAACTAAATAATAATAATAAAACTAATAATAATAATAAACTAAAGAAATAAACTAAACTAAAACAAAACTAATAATAAAATAACTAACTAAACTAATAATATTAAATAATAAATAACTAATAATAACTAATAAAAAACTAAACCATAAACTAAACTAAAAAAACTAATAATAATAAACCTAAACCCATAACTAAACTAATAAAAATATTAAACTAATAAATAAAGTAACAAAACTAAACTAATAAAACTAAACCACTAACTAAAACCTAAATAATAATAAAACAATAAACTAAAAATAATAACTAACTAATCTAAATAAATAACTAACTAACTAATAATAACTAATTAACTAATAATAACTAATAAATAAGCTAAAATAAACTAAACCCCTATGAACAAACTAACTAAATAAACTAACTAAATTAAGTAATAAACAAAACCTAAACTCCCCTCCGCCTAACTAAACTAACCTAAAGTAATAATAACTAAAACTAAAACTAATAAAATTAAACTAACTAAACTAAACATAAAATTAATAATAACCTAACACTAATAAAACCTAATAATAACTAATAAACACTAAACCTAAAACCTAAACCCTAAAACTAAACTAAACCCTATTGTTGGGCAATTTTGGGATCCCTTGCATTCTTGGTGAGTTTTCGAGCACTTTCTCTCTTGGATTCCCTATAGATTATTGGCCTTGGGTTGATCTTGACTTGTTCTTGTCATGGCACCGTGACTCATGGCGGCGTCTTCTTCAAATCCATGGGGTAAACCCCATGTGCCGATGGATCCCGCTAGGGCATCAGATTTTTTGGGTAATCCTACTTCTAAATTACCTACTATTACTAAATCTTTCAAAGAGGCTTTCACTTGTAAGAATTCCTCCACTGAGCCTCCTTTGAATTTGCTTCATATGACTTTTAAAGGTACTCCAATAATTATGATTTCAGATGAGAATATTGAATGAATAGGTGAGCCTTTTACTTTTTCTTTAATTGAAAAATTTTCATTTAAACGACTAAAGATGGAAGATATTCATTCTTATTTCATAGCATAAATTTATCTGGTTCTTTTTCTATTGGGCTGATTGATGCAAGGCATGTTCTGATTAAGCTTTTTAAATACCTTGATAATGGAAGAATTTTTTTCTAGGCATTCTTTCTATGTTTTTAATTATCAAAAGAATTTTTTGAAGTGGACGCCTATGTTTGATGTTAATTAAGAGTCTCTTATTATTCCTATTTGGATTTCTTTAACTAACTTACTGATTCATCTATTTAATCATCAGATACATTATGCTATTGGGTCAATTTTTGGTCGACCTTTGCAAATTGATCAAGCAACAACTGCTTCTTCTAGACCGTACGTTGCCAGAATTCTTGTAGAGATTGATATTACTAAAAAACATTCGAAAGAAATTTGGTTGGGTTTGAAGAAATGCAATTATTTTCACAAAGTTGTATTTATGAAGTTTTTCATTGTTTGTAATCATTGAAAGATTCATGGCCATGAAATTTCTGAATGCTTTATTGTTCATCCCTTTCTTAGGAAGAAAATTACCAGTAAGAATTCAATTGTTGAAAAAATTGATGATTCTCTGAAGTTGGATAAAAGAAAATCTGCTTTTCAAAATGTTGATGTTTTGCAAAGCGAGATTTCTGAATCTTCTAAAAGAGTTTTACTTATTAATGATTAGTCTAATGCAAAAATGAATTTTGATGTTTCTGAAAAAGTTTTAACTAATAATCATGCTTTAAGTGTTTCTTTTGATGATTCTATTAAAGGGAAGACTTTAAAGGCTGTGGTTAATGATTCTAATGGTTTGGATGTTGTGCATAAGTCCTTTCATGTTGATGGTTCAAATATTGTTGATGCTAACACCATTTCTTCCAATCAATTGGTTGTTGTTTCTCTTTCTCCTATGTCAGCTTTAGATCATGGGAAAGAGACTATTTCTTTGCCTTCTTTAATTGAGAATGGCGGTGAAAAGAATGTTCTTATTTTTGATATTTTAACATTTGGTCCTGACAATCTTGTTAATATTGGTGATCCTTCTTTTAAAAAATAAGATTTAGATACCTATGATAATTCTCTCATTCTGAATAGCTCTATTTTAGTTAAAAAAGATGGTTTTTTATGGCCGATAATTATGTTCATAATTTTGGTAATATACTATGTGTTTCTAAGGGATTTGAATCTTATTTTAATCCCTTACATGAAGATTGTAATGAAAATTTGGATTCTACTTCACTTGCTTCTTTTATGAATGAAGACATGGAGGAAACTCTTAAGATTTTGTTGGAAGGTGAAAATATTGATAATTGTCTTCTTAATAAAGCTATTTCTTCTCCTATCACTTCTGATTCTGAAATGCATACTATTTCTGATTTTCCATTATCTAATGCTATGGATGATTCTGAATGCTCATCTTTGGAATTGATAGCTTTTTCTGATCCCCATGACTTTTATAACAATACTGATTCATTTTCAAAAGGAGATTTGTTGGAGAAAGGGCATGGATATAAAACTATTTACAAGAAGAAAAAGAAAAAAAAAGTGTTCAGATTTATGCCCCTCCTCACTAGCCGAGGGTTACTCTTTCCAAAGCTTCTTGGAAATAATCTCTCCTATCATTGGGAGGTTTTTTCTTTTGGCTATTTTTTTCTCTATTGGTTGAGCTTTTGTTGTGTGTTTTCTTGTTAGCTCGAGTATTGACTTCTTGTCTAATTTTCCTCCTTCGAGCTTCCTGTTTGCTAGGTTATTTTTTGTGGTGCCCATTGGCTGGTTGGTTTTGTGTTGATGGCATTGTTCCTATTTGCTTGCATTTCTTTGGTTGGTGCTTTTGTTCTCTTTGTTGGTGGAAGGTTGGACTTTCTGTCCTTGGCGTGCAGTTTTTCCATTGGTTGGTTATTTCTCTGGCTATTTATTTTAGCTTTTACTGGCCTGCTTCTTTTTTTTTATTGGTTGGTTTGGTTCTCTTGCTCGTTCTTGAGCTATTTTTCTTGGGTCCTCTTTTGGTTTTTTCCTTTCCTTTGGTTGGTGCCTTGGTGGCTTTGGATTGGTGTTGTTGTGGGCTTTGTTGGCTTGGTGCCTTGGTGGCTTTGGGTTGGTGTTGTTGTGGGATCTATTGGCTTTTCCTTTGAGGGAACTTTTGTTTTTGTTGGGTTGTGAACTTATTTTCTCCATTTTTTTAAGAGGTGTTCATATTTGGTTTTGTTGGGATTTCCTTATGCTAATTTTATATGTTGCTCTCCAATCTCTTTCTTTTTCCTTAACTTCACTATTTCTTTGGCTGGGTGGCTACTATGATAGGTTTGTATTTTTCTTTGGTTGGGATGGCTATGATGATATGATGGATTTTTTCCATGATATTTTTGTGGTTGGAGACTTTTTCCTATTCGTAACCCTTCTTTGAAGCTAGATACACTTAGGATTTGATGCCCCTCATTATTGAGATTATCCTTCTTTCCTCATATTTGAGCTTGAGTTTTTTTTCCTTATGTTTTCTGATCATCTTCTAGCTGAGATTTCTTGCAGGTTGCAGGCTCTCTTTTTCAGTTTGTCTCTTCTTCTTCTTGGAGGGAGCTGGAGTCTTACTGATGGTCTTCTTTTTCTTAGATGGTTGGAGTTGTCTTCATATGCAGATTGTAGGTTTCCTTTTCTTATGAATCTTCGTATCTTTGGAAGTTCTTTTGGAGCTCCATGGATTCTTCCCCTTTGCAACCATTTGCTTGGTTTCTTTTTTAGTTTTGTCTTTATTCTGTTCTTTATTGTTCTTCGATGTACTAGTTTAGGGACTAAACTCTTTAGGATTCTCCTATAGCTCATTCGAGTAGTAGTTTTTTTTCCTTTTGAGTTTAGTCTCAAATATGGTCTTGTACCTATTTTTTTGAGCAATAAATTCCATTAAGTTAAAAAAATCCTAAACACTAAACCCTAAAACCTAAATCCTAAAAGCACTAAACCCTAAAGCCTAAACACTAAACCCTAAACAATATGGAACTGATGGGAACTGAAGAAATTGAAGAACAACCAATCCGATCTGCTACTTATGGAACTGTGTCTTTACAGTAGAGACAGTTCTATTTATCTAGGGTTTTTGATTTGCTTTGTGCGTGCTCATTTTTTATCTTTGTCGTCGCTTGTATCTTAGAAAACTTGGTGTGTTATTTGGTTAATGAAATCGAAAAGAAGAAATGTTGAATCTTAATTTATTCTCTATTAAAAAAATCAAAATTCAAACCCTAAAAAAAACCTTAAACCTAAAAAACTCTAAACCCTAAAATATATATATATATATATATATATATATATATATATATATATATATATATAAAACAAACCACAACCCTAGACCCTAAACCCTAAAACTAATCCTAAACACTAAACAATAAACCCTAAACTTACAACCCTAGATCCTAAACCATAAAACCTAAAATCCTAAACCCAAACCCAAAACCCTAAACCCTAAACCCTAACCCTAAACCCTAAACCCTAAACCCTAAAAGCATAAACCCTAAAACCCTAAACTCTAAATCTTAAACCCTAAAGCTTAAACCATAAACCCTAAACCACCAAACCCTAAACCTAAACCTAAAGTGAATAAATAAATTAAAAAAGAAAGCTAAACCCTAAAACCTATTAGATCAAAACCTAAACTCTAAGAATGGGCAAAACTTTGATCGCAGGAACATCACTGGCAACCGGGCTCAGTCTAGATTGGTGGTGGAGGCGAAGGTGGAGGCAACAATTATCATTGTGGTGGTGGGGGATCTGGAGGTGTTGGTGGATATAGAGGTGGTCATCGGAGCAGTGGTGGTTATCAAGGCCGGAAGAGTGAAAGAGGTTACAGTCATGGTGGTGGTGGAGGGATATGATAGTGGATCCTGCTACTCGAGAGGTCGGGGTGATTCTGATGGGAACTAGAGAAATTAAAGAAACGGTCATTCGGATCGGATTGTGGAATTGTGTCTTTGCGATGAGATAGTTCTAGTTATCTAGGGTTTTTGATTTATTCTATGCGCGCTCTTTTTTATCTATATCATCACTTATGTCTTAGAAAACTTGGTGTGTTACTTGGTTGATGAATTCGAAAAGAAGAAATGTTGAATATGAATTTGTTCCTTATTAAAAAGAAAACAAAAACCCTAACCCCTAAATTAAGACCTGAACCCTAGACCTAAAACCTAAACCCTAAACCCTAAACCTTAAACCCTAAAAACCCTAAACCTTAAACCTTAAACACTAAACCCTAAAACCCTAAACCCTAAATCCTAAACCCTAAACCCTAAAACTTAAACCCTAAACCCTAAACCTTAAACCCTCAACTAACCCTAAACGCTCAACTAACCCTAAACCATAAAAAGCTAAAAACCTAAACCTAAACTTAATAAAACCTAAAAATAAAATAAATAAAAAAACATAACCAAAATAAAATAAAATAAAAACCTAAACTAAAACATAAACCTAAACCTAAAAATAAAATAAAATAAAAAATAAAAACTAAACTAAAATAAAATAAATAAAAACCTAAACTAAACTAAAAAATATATAAAAATTCGAAAAAAAATAAAATAAAAGGTAAAATAAAAATAAAATAAAATAAAACTAAACAAAAATCTAAACCTAAAAAAAACCTTAAAATAAAACCGAAAAATAAATAAAAAATATAACTTAAAAATAAAATAAATAAATAAACATAAACCTAAATAAAATAAAATAAAATAAAATAAAAACCTAAACTAAGGCCTAAAGCTAAATCTAAATCTAAACCTAAACGTAAAAATAAAAAAATAAAAAAATAAAAACTAAACTAAAATAAAATAAATAAAACCTAAACTAAACTAAAAAAAAAAAAAACATAAATAAAATAAAAACTAAACATAAAATAAAAATAAAATAAAATAAAAACTAAATAAAAACCTAAACCTAAAAAATAAGCCTTAAAATAAAACCTAAAAATAAATAAAAAATAAAACTGAAACCCTAAACTACAAAAAAACTTAAACTGAAAAGAGAAATAAAATAAACCTAAACCTAATCCTAAAATAAACTAAACTTAAACCCTAAATAAAATAAAATAAACTAAGAATAAACCAAAACCTAAACTAAAATATAAAACCTAAAAATAAACCTAAAATAAAATCCTAAACATAAACCTAAAATAACATGAAAACCTAAACCTAAACCTAAAATAAAAAAAACTACTTAAAATAAAATAAAATAAAACTAAACTAAAATAAATAAACTAAACCTAAACCTAAAATAAACTAAGATAGAACCTAAGATAAAATAAACCCTATCCACAAACCTGACCCTAGGCCCTAGGCAGGTAACCCTACACTACCACAACCTACTGACCCTAGGCCTGAGCCACTGACCTAAAAGTAAACAATAAATAAACCTCTGGGTTTGCTTAATTTTTTTAAAGGCCAGAAACCACGGATCCTAAACCTAACCCTAAACGTGAAACCCTCAAACTAACATTAAACACTAAACCCTAAACCTACAACATTAAACCTATAATCGTAAACCCTAAACCCTAAAAAACCCTAAACCCTAAACCCTAAACCCTAAAATCTTAAATCCTAAAACCCTAAACCCTAAAACCCTAAACCCTAAATCCTAAACCCTAAAGCCTAAAGCCTAAAGCCTAAACACCAAACCCTAAAGCTAAACCTAAAGTAACTAAATAAATTAAAAAACAAACCTAAACTCTAAAACCTAATAGACCTAAAGCTAAACTCTAAGATTGGGCAGAACCTTGACGGTAGGAACATTACCATCAACCAGGCTCAGTCTAGATTTGGCGGTGGAAGTGAAGGCAGGGGCGGAGGTTATCGTAGTGGTGGTGGGGGTTCTAGAGGTGTTGGTGGATATGGAGGTGGTGGTCAAAGTAGTGGTGGTTATCGAGGCAGGAGGAACGATGAAGGTTATAGTTGTGGTGATGGCGGAGGGACATGATGGTGGATCCCGCTACTCGAGAGGCCAAGGTAGTTCTGATGGGAACTAGAAAAATTAAAGAATGACCGATCCGATCAGCTGCTTATGGAATTATGTCTTTACAGTATGGACAATTCTAATTATGTAGGGTTTCTGATTTTCTCTATGCATGCTCATTTTTTATATATGTCATTACTTATGTTTTAGAAAACATGGTGTGTTACTTGGTTGATGAATTTGAAAAGAAGAAAATGTTGAATCTGAATTTGTTCTCTATTAAAAAAAAATCTAAAACCTAAAACCCTAAAGTAAAACCTGAACCCTAGACCTAAAACCTAAAACTCTAAACCCTAAACCTTAAACCTTAAAAACCCTAAACCCTAAACGATAAACCCTAAAACCTAAACCCTAAACCATAAACCCTAATCCCTAAACCTCCCCAAATCCTCTAATCCTAAATAAATGCAAACCAAAAGCTAAAACTTAAACCTAAAATTAAAATAAATTAAAAACCTTAACCAAAATAAAATAATAAAATAAAATAAATAGAAAAATAAAATAAAATAAAAACTTAAAGTAAAACATAAACTTAAACCTAATCCTAAAAATAAAATAAAATAAAAAATAAAAACTAAACTAAAATAAAACAAATAAAAACCTAAGCTAAACTAAAATAATAAAAAACCTAAATATAACAAAAACTGAACGTAAAATAAAAATAAAATAAACATAAAATAAAAAAATAAAAACTAAATAAAAACCTAAACCTAAAAAATAATTCTATGTCTTTACAGTTGCTTATGAAACTATGTCTTTACAGTTGAGATAATTCTAGTTATCTAGGGTTTCTAATTTGCTCTATGCACGCTCATTTTTTATCTATGTCATCATTTGTGATTTAGAAAACTTGGTGTGTTACTTGGTTGATGAATTCCAAAAGAAGAAATGTTGAATATGAATTTATTCTCTATTTAAAAAAAAGCCAAAAATCTTAAAACCTAAACTAAAACCTGAACCCTAGACCTAAGACCTAAACCCTAAACCCTCCACCAAAAAAAACCACACCTTACTAAATTCTAAAAACCTAAAACCTAAACCTCCTAAACCCTAAACCATCCATACCCCACCATAAACCTAAAAAATTAAAATAAACTCCAAAATAAACTAAAATAAAAACTTAAACTAAAATAAATAAAGCTAAAGTAAATAAACTAAACAAAATAAAATAAAATAAAATAAACTAAAATAAATAAAATAGACTAAATAAACTAAATATGCATAAACCTTGGGTTTTAATTTAAAAATACCTAAACCAAAACCACAAATCCTAACCAGCTGCCACCACTAAACCCGGTTTCAGGCTCTAAATCATATCCACCTACCCTAAAACCTGACCCTAAACCATACCCTGAGCCACAACCCACCCAGGCTCAGGCCACCTAAACCCTAAACCTACCACTAACTAATCACAAACTACACTAAACTAACAAAATAAAATTAATAAAATAAATAAATAAACCTAAACCTAAATAAAATAATAAAATAAAATAAAATAAAAACCTAAACTAAGACTTAAACCTGGACCTAAACCTAAACCTCAACCTAAACCTAAAATTAAAATTAAAACTAAATTAAAATAAAATAAATAAATACCAAAACTAAATAAAAATAAAATAAAATAAACCTAAAAAAACCTAAATAAAATAAAACTAAACATAAATTAAAATTAAAATAAACATAAAAAAACTAAATAAAAATATAAACCTAAAAAATAAAGCTAAAAAAAATAAAGCCAAAACCTTAAACTTAAAAAAAATAAATTAAACCTAAAATAAATAAAATAAAATAAACCTAAACCTAAACTAAAATAAATAAAACCTAAATCTAAACCTATAGTAAACTAAACTTAAACCTTAAACTAAATAAAATAAACTAAACTAAAAAAATAAAACCTAAAAATAAACCTAAAATAAAAACCTAAAACCTAAACCTAAAAGATAAAATAAAACCTAAACTAAAACCAAAATAAACCTAAACATAAACCTAAAAATGAACTAAAATAATAATCTAATCTAAGATAAAACCTAAATAATGATAAATTAAAAAAATAAACCTAAATAAAATAAAATTAAAATAAACTAAAGATAAATAAAATTAAAGTAAATAAACTAAATACCATAACATGCTGGTTTGCTTGTTTTTTTTAAAACCCTAGGCTTGATCCTGGACCCTCCTAGGCCCTGAGCCTCTGACCTTGCACACCCTGACCTGGCAAATAGCTCAAAATCCTGACCATAAGGCCCTGACCCTGAGCCACAACCACAGGCCACTAAATCCCAGGACCTGAGCCACTGGCCCTGAGCCACAGACCTAAAGGCTGAGCCCTGGCCCTAATCTGACCTAGGCCCTGCTGACTCTAGGCCCTGCACACTAGGCCAGCCTAGGCCCAGGCCACTGAGCACAGGCTGAGCCACAGGCCCTGAGCCCTGATCCACAAACCCTGGGCTAAGACCACTGACCCTAGGCTCTAAACCCTAGGCCCTAAACCATATAATAAAACATAAACCTACTAAAATAAGACCTTTAAAAGAAAGAAACCTAAATAAAATAAAGATAAAATTAAAAAAATCAATACTAAAATAAATTAACTATAAAAAAAACCCAAATAAAATAAAAGGCTAAAATAAAAAAACATATAATAAAATAAAACTAAATAAAAAACCTAAACCTAAAAAAATAGACCTAAAATAAATAAAATAAAGCTAAAACTAAAAAACACCTAAACCTAAAATAAAATTAAAATAAATAAAATAAAATAAACCTAAACCTAAAATAAACTAAACATAAACCTAAACCTAAACCTAAACTAAATAAAATAAATTAAATTAAAAAATAATCCTAAACCTAAACTAAAGAAATAAAACCTAAAAATAAACCTAAAATAAAAACCTAAAACCTAGGCACCAAAGACGCTACCCAACCTGACCCAAGGGGTGGTTGGGTCGGCCATGACCGATGGATGGTGAAATCACCCCACCCTCCCCATTGGAGTATTTGAAACCCATAGGACACCCATGATTCCTCCTTGGCAGCCACCCCCACACCTTCAACCAACCAGCCGAGCCAACTCACCTCCTCTCTGCCACACACGACTCCCTGAAATGGTCGTATAGCCACTAGAAGCCAAACTTGATCCCACCATTTGATCAAGATGAAGGGGGGTATACACCCTCTCATTTCCAGTCAAACACATAAAATTCATTTCTTAGAGCCCTAGCTACCTAAGATGAGCCGCTAGAGCCATTCCCTAAGCTCCCAAGATCGTTCCTCTATCAGAAAATGTCATTCCCGTCCATCCCAAAATAGGACACTCCTATTTTTGACCTAACTTCCCCATTTCTCTATCAAACTCAAATTTACTTTGCACACACCTTCCCTAGGCCTTGTCATGCAAGAACAAATCATCTCCCAAGTTTGCCGAGCACTGGAGGTGGGTCTTCGATCAAACCTAAGCTCCAAATTATCAGTTCATGGCCTTTCGAGTTAATGTCAAGGAATTGATCAGATTATTGCTAAATAATGCCTCATCACCACTAGATGAAGCTTCCTTAATCATTCGAGCAGCTAGTCTTGAGCTCTGATGAGGTATGCTTTAGAAACTAATCCTTAGACAAAAATGGGTTGGTGCTTTTTAAAGAAAACTTGCATCTCTTGTGATCTTGACTGTTGGATCACCTCTGATCGATGTCATGAAGGTGTGGGATCTTTTTGGAGTTGATCTAAGCTCAGGAAAGCTCAGATCAAGTGAGCAATAATGGATAGACTCCATTCTCCCACACTCATGATGTTAGATCATGCACCATCCATTTCGCATGATCAAAATGGACGGTCGTGATTAGATCACTAGATCGATCTGATTTAATCCTATTAAGCTGTGGGACTAATCATAGCCATCCGATCTTAGATTGGATGGCGGACGAGAAAGCGCATCCACCACCGCCACATAGATGTTGAGTCGGATATGTTTTAAGTAGCCAATCATTCAGAAAGTGCATCGCGTCAGCACGCCATGTGGTGCCGATAGGTTTAAGCTTTAATTAGGTTTAATTAATCATTTTTAATGGATAAAACTTCTAAAAACCATAGGGAAATAAGGAAATGCAAATAAATAGTCATTTTAAATGTATTTTAGAGGAGAATTAATTAAAAATGATGTTAACTAATTTTGTATAGTAATTAAGCGATTAATCCCAAATTTTATGGGTTAATTTAATGGGATGACCTCTACCTCCCATGATTTTCTTAGGATTTATTGCTCACTTAATTAGGAGAATTGACTAATTATACCTTAAATACTCTTTTAAGTTAATTAATGATTAATTAATCCCATGAATAGTAATAAATTCATTAATTAAGTTTATTAATCATTGTTCAACACTAAATGAACTAAGGAATTAGGTTGGGAACCCTTTCACTAAGTTGATTTCAACCATTTTTAAAATGAAATTAATTATAATTTAACAAATTAATTAAGTCACTTAATCAAATCGAAATCATAAACACATCAGACCTTAATTAATTAAATCATGGGGTAGATCTTTAGGTGTTTAATAACATAAACGAGTTTAATGAAATTATGGTTATTCCACATGTGTTGGAAAATCATAAGAGTAATTAATTAAGTCCTTTAATCAAATTAACTATTAATCATAAGCCGAATGCATTAGACCCATTTATTTCCTAAGATCATTTCAAGTTTATTTTCCATGCATATCTTGTTGGCTCATAATTATTTAGTTAATTACTTTAAGGTGACATAGGTAAGGATAATTAATTTATCTAATTAAGGGTTCAACTTAATTAACCCATAAAATCAACTTAATTACATTTCCTTAAATTAAATCAAATCACTAATGTGGGAATGGGTTCAAAACAGTAAGTGATGATTTATCTTCTCCAATTTAAATCAAATCAAATCCAAAACTTAATTAGTAAAGAAGCTTTGGTTTGCTTTAAATAATCTTATTTGATTTCATTGTCCTTATGAACTAGTTTGGTTGAATAAACCACATGCTTATGTTTGATTATCCTCTTTCCAATCATGTTAAATTTGGTATGTCATTTGAATTCATGCATCCATCTTTTCGAAATCAAGTAAAATAAAATGTATTTCCTTTATGTAAGCTTGCATGTGTTGATTTAATTTAATATATATGTGGATATTATCACTATTAAATCCGAATGTATTTTTCAAAAGCTTATAAATGAATAATAATATGTGTTATGGTTCTAGTTATAATTACATAAGAAATGCATGTGCTTATAGCTTAAGTGTATGAATGTTTAGTTCTCTTTTCTCTATTCATGTGTTGATTTATATGAATGGTAATGGGTATATAGTCGACATCCAGGGAACACAAGGTTTTAGTTATCCCAAGGAGGTCATTTAATTACCTCACTTCCCTGGTTTGTTACTTGGTTGATGAAATTGAAACGAAGAAATGTTGAATTTGAATTTGTTCTCTATTAAAAAAAAATCAAAAACCCTAAACCCTAAACTAAAACCTAAACCCTAAACCTAAAACTTAAACCCTAAACTCTAAACCCTAAACCCTAAAAACCTAAACCTAAACAAAATAAAACCTAAAAAAATAAATAAATAAACCTAAACTTAAATAAAATAAAAAAAATGAAATTAAATAAAAACCTAAACTAAAACCTAAACCTAAACTTAAAAAAATAAAAACTAAACTAAAATAAAATAAATAAAAACCTAAACTAAACTTAAAAATAAAATAAACCTAAAAATAAAAAACCTAAATAAAATAAAAACTAAACATAAAAAGAAACCTAGAATAAAATAAAATAAAAACAAAATAAAATCCTAAACCAAAAAGAAACCAAAAATAAAATAAAAATAAAATAAAAAAAAAAATAAACAAACCCTAAACTAAAAAAAAAAAAAACTTAAACTTAAAACAAACAAATAAAATAAACATAAACCTAAATTAAAATAAATAAACTAAAATAAATAAACCAAACCTAAACTTAAAATAAACTAAACCTAAACCTTAAACTAAATAAAATAAAATAAACTAAAAATAAACTTAAACCTAAACTAAAAAAAACCTAACATCTAAACCTAAAAAATTAAATAAAAAACTAAAACATAAACCTAAAAATAAAAATAAAAATAAAAATAAAAATAAACTAGAAAATAAACATAAGCCTAAACCTAAACCTAGACCTAAAAAATAAACTAAAATAAAAAACCTAAACTAAAATAAATAAACTTGAAATAAATAAACTAAACTAAATAAAATAAAAAAATAAAAATAACATAAAAAATAAAATAAACTCAAATAATAAATAAAATGAATAAACAAACTTGTTGGTTTCTATTAAACCTAAACCCTGGGCTAAAGTGAAACCCTAAACTCCACAGGCCCTGACTACTACTGGGCCCCTAAACCCTTCTAAAGACTGAGCCAACCACCAACTCCTAAACCTACCACTGGGCTCTCCACCTGACTACCATACAGGCCACAGGCTAAATCCTCCTAAAATCACACACTGATCTTAATCTGGGCCCTGGGCCCTACTAACCATGCTCACTGGGCCCTGAGTCCTCCACTGAGGCCCTGGCTTGCCAAACCCTACCTTGACTTGACACTACTAAATACCTAAATATAACAAAAACTTAAACCTAGATAATAAATAAAATAAAACCTGACTAAAGCCAAACTGGGCCTAAAATGATATAAACTTATTAACATTTTAATAAAATAAATAAAACCTAATTAAATTAAAAAAAAAAATAAATAAAAAAATAAAACCTAAATAAAATAAAAAAACTAAAATTAAAAAAATAAAATAAAACTAAAATAAAATAAAATAAAATACAAATAAAATAAGACTTACCTTAAAAAATAAACCTAAAAAAAACCTAAACCCTAAACAAAAAAAACATAAACCTAAAATAAAAATAAAAGAAACAAAATATAATAAACATAAACGTAAACTAAAATAAATTAAACCAAAATAAATAAAACTTAAACCTAAACTTAAACTGTAACCTAAATAAAATAAAATAAAAGCATAAACCTAAACCTGAACCTAAAATAAAAAATAAAACCTAAACCTAAAGAATAAAATAAAAATAAAATTGAAGTAAAAAAAATAAACCTAAACCTAAAAAAAAACTAAAATAAAAAACCTAAACTAAAATAAAAAGAACCTAGACAAAAATAAATAAACCTAAAATAAATAAACTAAAATAAATAAAAATAAAAAATAAACATAAATAAAAATAAGAAATAGCATAAACTAAAATAAATAAAAACTAAACTAAATAAATAAAAGAAGAAATGTTGAATTTGATATTGTTCTGTATTTTAAAAAAAAACAAAAACCCTAAACCCTAAACTAAAACCTGAACCTTAAACCTTAAACCCTAAACCCTAAAATCCTTAAACCCTAAAACCTCAAATGCTAAACCCTAAACCATAAAACCTAAACCCTAAACCCTAAACCCCCCTCCTAAATCCTCAACCAAAAAACCCTCCTCATGCATTTGCTCCCTCTCTGATTTTTCGTTCTGTGGATTGGCCGTTCTGAGTATTGGTCTTGCATGATTCTCTCAGCCCCTATCACTCCCAGGTGTGGCGTCCTTGGATTAGACCAATGGCGGGCTGGTCTCTGCAATTTGGTCGCCTCTCGACGGCACCCGGCTTTTCTCGACTCTCTGGTTTTACGGATTCAATTGCACTGTTAATGCACGTTGTTAAATCATTCAAAGATGCTTTATCAAAGATCTAGCTCGAATCTCTGATTAATCTCATTTCGACATCTTGTCATGGATTCTTGGCGTAATGTTGGTCGGGATGTTGAGAAACTTGCTAAGCCCTTTGAGTTTGCTTTGGTGGGTAAATTCTCCCTTAGATGCCCACTCTTGATAATATTGGTCTTTCTTTCATAGTTTAAAATTATGAGAACTTTCTCTCGTCGATCCCGTCACATTCTTATTCAACTCTCAAATGATTTAGATTACTTGCGGGTTTTTACTCGTCGTTCTTATTTTGAGCATAATTGTCAAATGCGGCTATTGAAATGGTCGCCCCTCTTTGATGTCAAAGAGGAATCTCCCATTGTCCCTCTTTGGCTTGCCTTTCCATCTATATACACTATGTCATCAAGTTTTGTTTGTTGGCGACCTTTTTTGGTAGGCCTCTCCAAATAGACCAAGCAACAACCACTAGATCTAGGCCATCTATCGTTCGTATTCTCGTTGAGATAGACATCACAAAAAAATATCCCAAAGAGGTTTGGATTGTCTCTGAAAAATTTGGATATAGTCAAAAAGTCAAATTTGAAAATTTTCCTGTCTTTTGCACTCAGCAAGATTCACACGATCACTCGAATGCTTTGTGCTTCATCTAACCTCGAAAAATTTATCACATAATATGAATGGGCTGGAAAACCACTACTCAGCATATGTGCCTAAAATACTCAAAAGAACCTCTCCTCCCTACACCTCCTCTGGTCTAGTGGAAAACACTCGACCTTGGTACTAAAGCGACCATTGAGGGGTGTGATGATACCAATGGCAATTTACCTAACCTCATCCCTGCTAGTAATAATCTAGTTTCCCATGATAGTTCTTTGCTTCATTTAAATCCTACTGAAAATCTGAATGGTAGCCTTATATTGGACACCCAATTAAACAATTTGAATGAGAATCATATAATGGACCAAAACAATGATGACCCTATGGCTTCAGAACATATTGAGAAAGATATTTGTATTACGAATGGTGTTAAAACTTCCCCATCTATTTCCCTTCAGAGTGATAATCAATTGAACCCAATTTCTCACACTCTATCCGATACGGAAGAAGGTGAAATCCCCTCTTCTAAAACATTGATAGATTCTTCTACTATTACGGAACCCAAAATCAATCACTTTCGATGGAGATAATTTGGACTCTGATAGACCCTTTCAAATTGTTAAAAGCAAAAAACCCTACAAAGCAAAATTTTCTAATAATAACTTCACTAGAACCACTCGCTCTTCTTTTACCCCACACAAGTAATGTGTCATCATTTCTCTCCTCTCTTCCCTTTCTTTTTTCTTTTCCCTTTTAGCTGTCCCCTTATGATTAATTTTTCTTATTTGGAATATTCGGGGTTGTGGGTCTCTTCACATGCAATCGTGTTAGGAGTCTTTTGGTGTTCATAATATTAAGTTACTTGTTCTTACTTGAACCTTTCATTAATTCTTCTAAGATTGCTTTTGTCCAGATCCCTTGGTTTTCATAATTTCTTCTTCAATCTTAATAATAAAATTTGGTGCTTTTGGCACAACTCCATCACCATTTCCATCATTGATGATCTTGACCAATTGGTCAATGTCAAAATCTCCTTAGGTGACTTATCAATTTTTGGCTCTTTTATCTATGCTTCTTGTAATAGAGGTAGGAACATCCTTTGGAATCACTTACACCTTCGCGGCTAACCTTCCACGGTTGGTTGGAGGTGATTTCAATACTATCATAGCTAGTTGGAAAGAAGGGGAGGATGTTCTCCTAACCTTCATTCCATGGAGGACTTCTCAAATATGATCCTTGATTGCAATCTGATCGACATTGGTTTCACTGGGTCTAACTTCATGTGGCACAACTCTAGACTTTGGCAACGTCTTGATAGGACCCTCTTTAATTCTCTTTGGATCAATCAGTGGCCTACTACCATTGTTGAGCATTTGAGCAGAACTTTGTCTGACCATGCTCCTCTTTTGATTTCCTTCAAAATCCCCCCTAACCCGTCTACTCCCTCTCCTTTCAGATTTCAAAATATGTGGACCCAACATAGTGACTTCATCAATGTCACTCTCACTAATTGGATGGCCCCTATTTTCCCGGATAATTCTGTTAAAGGTATGACTCGTCTTTGGCTTAAGCTCAAAAGACTCAAACAAAATCTCAATTGGTGGAACAAACACATTTTTAAAAACCATTTCACAAATCTTAAAGCTATGGAACAAGAGGTTTGTTCTCTTGAAGAGGCTCTCAAGCGATCCAGTAAACTTGAGGAGTTGAACATTGCCAAGAATAACTTGGTTAATTATCAAAACATGGAAGAAACCTATTGCGTCAAAAGCAGCAAACATATTGTGATGGTGGCGAAACACCGGTATTTTCATGCCATTTGTAATAAAGCGGAAAGCCTTAAACTTCGATTAAGAAAATTAAGAACTCTAATGGTGAATGGATAAGCGATAACAATGATATTAAGGATTACGTCATACATCATTTTCAAACTTTATTAAATTCTAACCGTTCTGGGAACTTTATCAAACACCCATCTTATCCCTTCTATGAATAACAGTGAGGATAATCATTTACTCACTATGTGTCCTTCCGAAGGAGATTAGTAATACTCTTAAGAACATGAACATTCTTTGGCCGCTACATCGACCCATTTCTTTTCAACATTGTTGGCCATTTATTAAAAGCGACTTAGTTGATCTTTGTTATTGATTTCTTTGATGGCAATCCTATTCCCAAATACTTTTCTAGCACTTCTATTGTCCTTATTTCTAAAACTAACAATCCTGAATCTTGGGGCTATTTTAGACCGATTAGTCTTTGCAACTTTTTTCAAAAACTCATTGCCAAATTAATAAATAATAGGCTTAGCCCTTTGCTTCCTAAAATCATCTCCCCAAATTAAACTAGTTTTGTAAAACACAGAGCAATATCGGATAATATTCTTCTGGCTCAAGAGCTGGTTCATGACATTGATGTCCCTTCTAGAGGAGGCAACATCTTATTCAAACTGGACATCGCTAAAGCCTTTGACAATCTCTCATGGGATTTTCTCTTTCAAATCTTGAATTTGTTTGGTTTTCGATAGCTTTATCGGATTATAAAAGGTGTATCACGAATATGCGGTTTTAGTTATCATGAATGGTGACTCCATAGGTTTCTTTCCTTCTAGCCATGGTTTGAGGCAAGGTGACCCACTTTCACCCTCTCTTTTTTATCAGCTGTTGAATACTCAAGGAGCCTTAACGATCTTTTATTAATAATCTGTCTTTAAAACTCATGGAGGTTTCCTATTTCTCATCTTAGCTTTGCAGATGATTTTATTATCTTACATGCGGCTCCCTTCAACATGTTAAAACCATTAAGAACCTCCTAAATGATTTTGGTAAAGTTAGTGGTCTTTTTCTTAATGAAGAAAATGTGGTTTTATTCCTTCAACTAAGATTCCTCTTAATAGACTTAACCAAATATCCAGAATTACTAATTTTAAGCAAAATCAACTCCCTCTTAATTACCTTGGGGCTCCGCTTTTTAAAGGCCAAAAAAGATCACACCTTTTTGATGATCTAATTCAAAAAATTTCTAACAAAATTTTAGTTTGGGAATTTCATTTACTCTCTTTCGGTGGTAGGCTTACCTTGATCAAGAGCATTTTAAATTCCATGCCTATATACCTTCTTCAAACCATTGTGCCTACCAACTCTACCATCAATAGAATTGAGCATCTCTTAAACAAATTTTTCTGGGGAACTAATACCTCCTCTAAAAGAATGCACTGGTCATCTTGGTCTAAAAGTTGTGGTACTCTTGAAGAGGGAGGTTCGGGATGTAAATCCATCAAAGAAGTTACCAATGCTTTCTCCTACAAACTTTGGTGGAATTTTAGGAGCAACAATAGTCTTTGGGCGAATTTCATGACTTCTAAATATTGCGGGGTAAACATCCTCTCATTTGTCCCTTTAAATGGGTGATTCTCACGTGTGGAGAAGACTTTGTTCTCAAATGGGATGCAGAATCCTTAATTTTTTTGGGGCATAAACTCGGCAATTCCTTTTTTGGCAAGACAAGAGTGGTTGTGGATCCATTGATGACTTACTCTACACCCACTCCACTTCCACTATTACAGTTAATTCATTCTGGCAAAATCTCAAGTGGAACACTAGTAAGATTACTGATTCTATTCCTTCCACTTTCTTAGATATGATTACTAATATTCTCACTCCTAACAATCATGATCAGTTATCTTTAAGCTATCTCATAATGGGATTTCAAACTTAAAATGTGTGGCTTCATACTAAAGACACTCAAGATTCTTCTATTGTGTTCTCCAAAATTTGGAATAACAATATCCCCTCTTACTACTGTTCTAACTTGGTATCCTAAAAACTTTATTCTGTTGATTCTTTGTTGTGGGGTAAAGGGTTTTATTTACCCTCTAAATGTCAATGTTGTTCTCATATTGAGAATGTTAACCATGTTTTTTTGTTAATGGGGCTATTGCCTCTAAAATTTGGATTTGGTATGATGATCTATTCAACACTGTCAATTTTAATTATTCTTTTACTTTATATCAACTTCTTGAAGTTTACTTTGACAATGCAATTAAAGGTCATATTAAAATCATAATCACCATTACTCTTATTTGATTCATATGGATGGACTGAAATGAAGCTAAACATCGTGGTATGAATCACATGAGGATTATTGCTAGAACCAAAATCAAAATTTATGACTTGTTTAAAGCCAATTTAATTCATCACAAACATTTTAAAGTACTAAATGCCATTAAAGGGCCTCAACCTTCCAGACCGACCTTACTATCGAAATGATAGAATGGTTTTGGAAAAACCTCTTGATCATATTATTAAAATTATCTTGATGGCTCACTCATAATGGCTCTAGTTGTGGAGGCATTTTCAGGGATTCTAAGGGTATAGTCCTATGTGCATTTGCTTATCCCCTTATTTCCAGCACTGTCCCTTATACTGAGCTTATGGCAGTCCACAAAGCTCTAGAAATTTGTCTTCAAAATGGCTGGCTCAATATTTGGATAGAGGTGGATGCTCTTCTACTGATTGACCTTTTGACTTCTACCAATATGAGCAATGCTTGTTTATACTACCTCCTCAAGCAAACTAGGGCTCTTCTCTCTCAACCAATTTTACCATCACTCATGTTTGGCATGAATGCTTGTCTTGATTACCTTGCAAATCACAGGTGAGATTACAGTATCATCTTCTTTGATCAATTTACATTACCCAAATACTGCGTAGTGCAGTTAACTTGGACAATTCGGGCTTCCTTACCTGAATCTAATTCTCCTCTTAGCCTCCCTTTTTTTGGTTTCTATTTCCTTGTGTTCTTTATGGATACTCCATATCATTCTTTGTCTTGTGCTCTTTGCCATGACTTCTTTGCCTTTATCTCCTTTAGTTGGAAGATTCTATTTTTGGCATTTACAATATTATGGGGCAGATGTTGAACTATATGCACATCAATCTCTTGAATTGGAACCCAGTTGAGCCTCATGTTACCTGTTACTGTTTCTTGTTGGCTACTCCTTTTGGTTCTTACTGTGTTTACCCTCCCTTTTCTGTTTCACTTTCTGCTCTTGGTGTTAACATTTGGGTTGATGTTGGTCTTTACTGCAATTGTTTTCACCCTTCATGCTTTGATGACATCATGAATATCCTGAAGACCATTCTACGCTTATAGACCAATGGCATGTTCTATATGCCTACTGATTATGTCAATATCCTTGGCAATACTGGCTTAATGTGGCAAAGCAACCTTATCATGTTTGCTCTTAGATATATTGAGCACCTATTGGTTGCAATTTTCTTTATTGCTGTAATTTTGCTGACTGGGATATCCCATGTGTACAATAATATCTCATTGTAGGAAAGGAATTGTGTTATTTTTTTCAATATTTGTCTTGCTGTTTCTGGTTTTGCTTTCCATGATCAGTAGGTTTGGAGTTACTCAAGGGACTATCATTGTGCATCTGTTGAGGTTATGAGTGTTAACAGTAAAAATGTCCATACCGTTATTTTTTGGAATGCTAATTTCCTTGCCCAGCAAAACTTCTTTGTTTTTCTTTTGGTTTTTGATGCTAACACCTGGGATGTTGTTGCTTTTGCTTACTGTTGTTCTCCCATCCTATGCTACGATTGGAATATGCACAACTTGAAGCTCATTTCTTTGTCATGCTTGGAATTAATAAATGTTTTATCTTATATGCATAATTGGGTTATTGATCTACCCACTGGTTATTATTATCATTATCCTTAATTGGATTATGGTAACTAAGCATCTGACATCGACTGATTTCTGAATGTCACTTATCGGATAGCTTATGGTGGGGAGCTATTCATTATCTATCCTTTCCTTTATCTATATATGTTTATGGGTGGACTCTTGCCCCTTGTCGTTTTAAATGCCTTGTTTGTTGGTCGCCGATTAATACTCATCTTACTCTCTAGGGTTTTGGATTATTTTATTCGAAGTCTCTACTTGTTGATTTCTAGATTTTGCTTTAAACCCCCTTATTGTTTTATTTTATGTTTATCATTGCAAGTCATTGGTCTACCTATTCTGCTGCTATTTTCTTCACCTTTTTTCTGTCAAACTTGTATCTATTGCTCTGATTATACTGGATGAATGGAATTATGGCAAGATAGCTGGTTTTTGCTATTTTGGTTGTCTCTTGTCTTGGAGATTTATTGCCTTGTTGTATCTTGACACCTCAATTGGCTCCACCTTTGTTGGTTGTAGATTTTCAGGGTCTTATGCTCTAAAAGCTTTTTCTAAAATTGTTGTCCTGATGGTGATGGTTTTAGGTGACTTTTGTCTGAGTTGCTGCTTTCAGGATAACTATTTTTATGCTTTATTTATTTGGTTATCTACTATTGTCATGTTTACTCTGATTGAGGAGTTTTATGGCCATTTTCCGTCTCTTCGCTTGGATGTTCTTTGTCTCAACTGCTATTTTTTGAATTCTAATGTTGAGACCCATCTCAATCCACTTGTTAATTCTTGAATGGCGGTTCAAATGTTGCATTAGCTTTTGCTATTTTGGGTTTTTTCAATGCTCATGCGCTTTATCTCTGTTGACCGCATTCGCCGTTGTCCTTATTCCTACCTAGTTTCTGATAGGTTGGTGCAGTCTTATGCGATGTCAATTCTGAAAGAGAGCTATTATGGTCAGTTTAGTCCCT
Organism: Cymbidium sinense; assembly: GCA_021442155.1. Lineage (NCBI taxonomy): Eukaryota > Viridiplantae > Streptophyta > Magnoliopsida > Asparagales > Orchidaceae > Cymbidium > Cymbidium sinense. The sequence continues at coordinate 208,558,347 of CM038216.1, forward strand.
TTCTATCTTGGATGTTGTTGCCTTTTACTGTCTTGTTTTCTGGGTTGATTGTTGATCTGGATTATCTGAATTGTGGCCCTGAACGCTGCTATTGGAGCTGCTGCTCTACCTATTTTTACTGGGTGCTAATTTTAGTGGGTTGTAGTCCATTTCCAATGTTGAGCTATGCTGTGTTGCCTTTTGCTGTCTTCATTTCTGGGCTGATTGTTGATCTAGATTATCTCATGGCCTGCTTTTTCGGTGCTAATTTCGCTTGGTTCCACCATTTCGTGTTGAGCTATGCTATGTTGCCTTTTTCTGTCTTATTTTCTGATCAATCGATCCGGATTATCTCAATTGTAACCAACACCGGAGCCGCCGCTAACTATTATTCTTGCTCTAACTGCTTTACTGGGTGCTACTTTTAGTCGGTTGCAGTCCACTTCCTATGTTGAGCTATGTTGTCTTCCTTTACTATTGCCTTTCTCAGGATATTAATAAGGGGGTTTGTTTACTAGACTGTTTCATACCCTGAAAGCTTCATTTATATATCATATGATTGGGATGGTGTCAATTATAGGCTCATTGACTTGATTAGCAGAATTTCACCAAGTGTCTCTCGCAATTTTCTTGTGGAGGGATTGTATGACCGCTTTCTTCTTGGAAATGGCTATTGATGAGATTCTGGCTAAGATGGATCACTCTCTTATGTTTATGTATTCTCATGTCAAGATGCATATATTGATGATATTTTTCTTGAATGAGACTCTATCCTTCGCCTCTTAGCAATTCTCTATATACTTTAGATAAGATATTGCTTAAGTTTGCAGGTAGTAAAGCTCACAAGAATATCAAAAACTGGGTGCTACCTTCTCACGTTTGTTGGCTATGATGGTCGTGATGATCTCACCCCTATTGGTTCGTAGTAGCTCATGTGATGTAACCCTTCTCAAGTTTGGATGCTCATACTTGCCGCAACAGGATGTGATTAAGCAGCCTTCTATCACAATTCCTTACTAACATACTCATATTATATTGTTTTCTTCAAACTTTTTGTCTCTATTACCTTAACTGTCCTAATCTCCCTCTTACTATAACTTTGTAGGTGTTTCTCTCTTGTTATCTTGTAGGTTTGCTCCATATTACCAAGCACTCTTACAACCATCAGAGCATTGGCCTTAACCTTCCTTTAGCCTATTATGTTAATCATCTTGTATCTTTTGATTGCTTTAATGTTTTGCTCTTGGATGTACTTAGATGGGGATTTACCCTTAGTCGATTGTAGCTCTTTGAGCTGTAGTTTCGGAGTTTATCCCCTTTAAGGACCTTGTAACCATTTTTTGTGGTAATAAAATACCCCCGTATCATGGGGTTTCCCAAAAAAAAAAAAAAAAACCCTAAACCCCTTAAAGAAAACCCTCAAGCCCTAAACTTAAACCCTAAATGCTAAACCCTTAATCCTAAACCCTGAACCCTCAATAATAAAAAGCTAAAAGCCTAAACATAAACTAATGAAAACCTGGAAATAAAATAAATAAATAAATCTAAACCAAAATAAAATAAAAAAATAAAATAAAATAAAAACATAAACTAAAACCTAAACCTAAACCTAAACTTAAAATGAAAAGAAAATAAAAAAATAAAAACTAAACTAAAATAAAATAAATAAAAACCTAAACTAATCTAAAAAAATTAAAGCTAAATAAAATAAAAACTAAATGTAAAATAAAAAAATAAACCTAAAATAAAATAAAATAAAAACCTAAACCTAAACAATAAACCTAAAAATAAATAAAAAATAAGATCTAGACCCTAAACAAAAATGAAAACCTAAACCTAAAATAAAAATAAAATAAACCTAAACCTAAACTAAAATAAACTAAACTAAAATAAATAAAATTGAAACCTAGACATAATCGTAAACTAAATAAAATAAACCTACACTACAATATAAAACCTAAAAATAAACCTAAAATAAAAACCTAAAACCTAAACATAAAAAACCAAAATAAAAACCTAAACTTAAAACTAAAGATAAAAAATAAAACCTAAACCAAAAAAATAAAATATAAATAAAATTAAAATTAAATATAAATAAAATTAAACTAAAAAATAAACTTAAACCTAAACCTAAAACTAAAAATTGAACTAAAATTAATAAATTAAAGTAAATAAAAATAAAAATAAAAAACAAACTAAATAAACCTAAACCTACCAATTTACTTAATTTTAAAAAGAATAATTAAATAAAAAATAAGTAAAAAAAATAAAAAAAACCCAAACCCGAATCCCTGAACCCTAAAACCTTAAACCTAATCCCTAAACCCTAAAACCCTAAACCTTAAACCCTAAACCATAAACCCTAAACCCTAAAGCATAAAATTTACAACCTTAAACTCCAAATGCTAAACCCCTAAACCCTAAACCCTAAAAACCTAAAAAACTTAAACTTAAACTAAATAAAAACGAAAAATAAAATAAATAAAAAAACCTAAGCCTACATGAAATTAATAAAAGGAAATAAAATAAAATCCTAAACTGAAACCTAAACATAAACCTAAACCTAAACTTAAAAATAAAATAAAATAAAAAATAAAAACTATACTAAAATAAAATAAGTAAAAACCTAAAATAAACTAAAAAATAAAATAAACTTACAAATAAAAAACCTAAATAAAATAAAAACTAAATAAAAAATAAAAATTAAATAAACCTAAAATAAAATTAAATAAAAACTAAATAAAAACCTAAACCTAAAAAATAAACCTATAAAGAAAACCTAAAAATAAATATGAAAAAAACCAAAACCCTTAACTAAAAGAACCTAAACCTAAAGTAAACATAATAAAATAAACCTAATTGTAAACTAAAATAAACTAAAGTAAAATAAACAAAACCTAAATCTAAATGAAAACCCTAAACTAAATAAAATAGAATAAACTAAAAATAAACTTAAACCTAAACTAAAAGATAAAACCTAAAAATAAACCTAAAATTAAAACCTAAAACCTAAACCTAAGAAAATAAAATAAAAACTTGATCCTAAACCTATATATAAAAAATAAAAGCTAAACCTAAAAAATATAGTAAAAATAAAACTAACCTAAAATAAATAAAACCAAAACCTTAAACAAAAGAAAATAAAATAAAACTAAAATAAAAAACCTAAACAATAATAAAATACTTAAAATAAATAAACTCAACTAAATAAAAACAAAAAGCAAACATAAATAAAAATAAAAAATAAAATAAACAAATATAATTAAAAAAATTAACTAAATAAACCTAAACCTACCAGTTTACTTAACTAAAAAAAATGCTAAACCTTATACCCTAAACCCTAAATCTTAAGCCCTAAACCCTAAAAATAACCCTAAACCTACAACCCTAAACCCTAAACCCTAAACCAAAAAACAAAACCATAAACCCAAAACTAACCCTAAACCCTAAACCCTAAAAAGCTAAAAACCTAAACATAAACTACATAAAGCCTAAAAATAAAATAAAATAAGCTAAAAAAATAAATAAAATATAATAAATAAAAACTTAAACTAAACTAAAAAATAAACTTAAGAATAAAAAACCTAAAAAAATTAAAAACTAAACCTAAAAAAAACCTAAAAACCTAAACTAAACCTTAAATATAATAATATAAAAACCTAAACCTAAAATATAAATTGAAAAATAAAACTTAAAAATAAATTAAAAATAAAACCTAAACCCTAAACTAAAAAATATTCAAAGCTAAAATAAATTTAAAATAGACCTAAACCTAAACTAAAATAAATAAAATCTAAACCTAAACCTAAAGTTAATATAAATAAAATAAAATAAAATAAAAAGAAACCTAAACTTGAACTAAAAAATAAAACCTAAAAATAATCCTAAAATCTAAACCTAAAAAAATAAAATAAAACAATCAACCTAAACCTAAAAGTAAAAAAATAAAACATACAAATAAAAAATAATATAAGAAAAAATCAACTAAAAAAATAAACCATAACCTAAACCTAAACCTAAAAATTAAAGTAAAATAAAAAACCTAAACTAAATAAAAATGAAAAATAAACTTAAATAAAAAAAGGCTAAAATAAATAAAAAATAAGATAAATAAACCTAAACCTACTGATTTATTTAACTTTAAAAAATGCCATAAATCCTAAACCCTAAAAAACCCTAAACCCTAAAAAACCCTAAACCCTAAAAAACTCCAAACCCTAAACCCTAAAAAATCATAAACCCTAAACCCTGAACCTTAAACCTTAAACCCTAAACCTTAAATCCTAAACCCTAACCCTAAACCATTAACCCTAAACCCTAAACCATAAATCCTAAACCTAAATCTAAAGTAACTAAATAAATTAAAAAATCAACATAAACCTCGAGAATGGCAAAACCTTGACAGTAGGAACATCACCGTCAACTAGGCTCAATATAGATCAAAGTACGAGGTGGAATTATAGTAGGTGGGGATCCGAGATACCGGTGGATATGGAGGGTGGTCGAAAAGTTATGGAGGTGGTAGGAGCGAAAGAGGTTACAACCATGGTTGTGGCGGACGGAGAGATCGAGGATATGATGGTAGATCCCCCTGCTCGAGAGGCTGGGGTGGTTTTGATGGGAACTGGAGAAACTAAAGAATGATCGCTCCGATCTGCTGCTTATGGAACTATGTCTTTAGAGTAGAGACAGTCCTAGTTATCTAGGGTATTTGATCTGCTCTATGCGTGCACATTTTTTAACTCTATCATAGTTTTCGTCGTAGAAACCTCGGTGTGTTACTTGGTTGATGAAATCGAAAAGAAGAACTATTGAATTTGAATTTGTTCTTTGTTCAAAAAAAAAAAAACCCTAAACACTAAACTAAAACATGAACCTTAACCTTAAAACCTAAACCTTAAACCCTAAACTGTACACCCTAAAAACCCTAAACCCTAAAGCCTAAACCATAAAACCTAAAACCCTAAACCTTAAGACCTAAACCCTAAAACCTAAACCTTAAACACTAAACCCTAAACACTAAATCCTAAACCCCAAACCTTAAACATTAAACCCTAAACCCTAAACTAACCATAAACCCTAAAAAGCTAAAAAACCTAACCTAAATTAAATAATACATAAAAAACTTAAACCAAAATAAAATAAAATAAAATAAAATAATAAAAACATAAATTAAAACCTAAACTTAAACCTAAAAAGAAAATAAAATAAAAATTAAAACTAAAGTTAAAGAAAATAAATAAAAACATAAACTAAATTAAAAAAATAAAAAACCTAAAAATAAAAAGCTTAAATAAAATTAAACATAAACGTAAAATAAAAGTAAAATAAACCTAAAATAAAATAAAATAAAAAATAAATAAAAACTTAAACCTAAAATTAAAATGTAAAAATAAATAAAAAAACAAAATCTAAACCCTAAACTAAAAAAAAAACCTAAACTAAAAATAAAAATAAAATAAACTTAAACCTAAACTAAAAGAAACTAAACTAAAATAAATAAAACCTAAACCAAAACCTAAAATAAACTAAACCTAAACCTAAACCTAAACTAAATAAAATATAATAAACTAAAAATAAATCTAAACCTAAACTAAAAAACAAAACCTAAAAATAAACCTAAAATAAAACCTAAAACCTAAAACTAAAAAAGTAAAATAAAAACCTAAAAAATACAGTAAAAATAAAACTAAACTAAAAAATAAACATAAACCTAAACCTAAACCTAAACCAAAAAATAAACTAAAATAAAAAATCATAAACTAAAATAAATAAACTAAACTAAATAAAAATAAAAAATAAACCTAAATAAAAATTTGAAATAAACTAAATAAACTCAATAAACCTAAACCAATCAGTTTACTTAATTAAAAAAAACCCTAAACCTTAAACACTAAATCTTAATCCCTAAATCCTAAACCCTAAACTCTAAAACTAACCCTATACCTAAACCTAAACTAAACTTAAACTAAACTATAAACAAACCTAAACTATAAAGCCTAAAATCATAAACCCTAAACCTAAACCCTAAACCTTAAACCTAAACTAACTTTAACCCTAAACCCTAAACCTAAAGTTTAAACTCTAAACTTAAACTCCTAAATCTAAACCTAAGAACCCTAAACTATAAAGCTCTAAACACTAAGCTAAACTAAATCCACCTAACCCTAAACTTGCTAACCTAAACCCTAAACCCCAAAAACCATAAACACTAAAGCCTAAACATTAAACTCTAAACCCAAAACCCTAACCCTAACACTAAAATTTAAACCCTAAAACCCTAAACCCTAAAACCCTAAACCCTAAACCCTAAACACTAAACCTAAAACCCTAACCCTAAACCATAAATATTAAAACTAACCCTAAACTCTAAACCCTAAACCATAAACCTACAACCATAAACCCTAAATCCTAAACCTTAAAACCTTAAACCCTAAACCCTAAACCCTAAACCTTAAACCTTAAACCCTAAAACACTTAACCCTAAACCCTAAACCCAAAACCATAAACCCTAAACCCTAAACCATAAACCCTAAACACTAAACCCTAAAAAGCTTAACTAAATTAAACCTAAAAATACCTAAACCTAAATAAAATAAAAACCTACACTAAAACTAAAACCTAAACCTAAACCTAAAAATAAAAAAATAAAACATAAAATGAAACTAAAATAAAATAAATAAAATCCTAAACTAAATTAAAAAAATCAAATAAACCTAAAAAATAAAAAGCTAAAATAAAATAAAAACTACACATAAAATAAAAATAAAATAAACCAAAAATAAAATAAAAATAAAAATAAAAATAAAAACCTAAACTTAAAAAATAAACCTCAAAATAAAACCTAAAAATAAAAAATAAAATTTAAACCTAAAAAATAAAATTGAACTAAAAAATAAACATTAACATAAATCTAAACCTAAATTATAAAATAAAATAAAATTCCTAAACCAAAATAAATAAACACAAAATAAATAAAATAAACTAAATAAAATTAAAAATAAACCTAAATAAAATTATAAGATAAATAAATAAACCTAAACATACAGGTTTGCTTAATTTCAAAAAAAAACCTAAACAAAAAATAAAATCTAAATCCTAAACTAAAAGAAAACCTAAACCAAAAATAAAAATAGACATAAACATAAACCAAAACGAAAATAAACTAAGCTAAAATAAATAAAACCTAAATCTAAACCTAAAATAAACTAAACTTAAACCTAAACCTAAACTAAATAAAATAAAATAAATTAAAAATATACCTAAACCTAAATTAAAAAATAAAACCTAAAAATAAACCTAAAATAAAAAGCTAAAACCAAAACCTAAAAAAATAAAATAAAAATCTAAAGCTAAACCAAAAAATAAAAAATTAAACTTAAACCTAAAAAATATAAGAAAAATAAAACTAAAATAAAAAATAAACATAAAACTAAACCTAAACCTAAAAAATGAACTAAAATAAAAATCCTCAACTAAAATAATTAAATATAAAATAAATAAACTAAACAAAACCTAAATAAAATATAAAATAAACTAAATAAATAATAAACCCAACCAGATTTACTAATTTTCTTTAAAAAATCCTATGCCTAAACCTTAAACACTAAATCCTAAACCCTAAACCCTAAACCCAAACCCTAAACCTAAACCCTAAACTATCTAAACTAACCCTAAACCTTAAACCATAAAACCTAAATAGTAAACCCTAAACCATAAACCTTAAACCCTAAAATTTAGAGCCTAAAACCCTAAACCTTAAACACTAAGCTAACCCTAAACCCTAAACACTAAATCAAAAAAATCTTAAACTCTAAAGCCTAAACCCTAAACCCTAAGTTAACCCTAATCCCCTAAATGCCAAAAACCCTAAACCCTAAAGCTTAAACACTAACCCCTAAACCCTAAAGCCTAACCTAAACCCTAAACCCTAAAACCCTAAACCTTAAAACCCTAAACCCTAAACACTAAACCTTAAACCATAAATCATAAAATTAACCCTAAACCCTTAATCTTAAGGCCTAACCCTAAAACCATTAACCTTAAATCCTAAACCCTAAACCCTAAAATATACAAACATAGACCCTAATCCTTAAACCACACCCTAAACCCTAAACCTTAAACCCTAAACCCTAAACCCTAAACACAGAACCCTAAAAACCTAAAGTAAATCAAACCTAAAATAAATAAATAAAAAAACCTAAACCTAAATAAAATAAAAACCTAAACTAAAACCTAAACCTAAACCTAAATCTAAACTTAAACCTCAAACTAAATCTAAAAATAAAATAAAAATAAAAAATAAAAACTAAACTAAAATAAAATAAGTAAAAACCTAAACTAAACTAAAAAATAAAATAAATATAAAAATTAAAAACCTAAATAAAATAAAAACTAAATGTAAAATAAAAATAACATAAATCTAAAATAAAATAAAATAAAAAATTTAAACCTAAAAAATAAATCTAAAAATAAAACCCAAAAATAAAAAATAAAACCTAAACCTAAAAAATAAAATAAAAATAAAAATAAACTAAAAAATAAACATAAACCTAAAAAATAAACTAAAATAAAAATCCTAAACTAAAATAAATAAACATAAAATAAATAAACTAATCTAAATAAAAATAAAAAAACTAAACCTAAATAGAAATATAAAATAAACTAAATAAACTAAATAAACCTAAACGCATAAGTTTACTTATTTTAAAAAAACCCCTAAACCCGAAAGCCTAAACACTAAATCCCAAACCATAAACCCTAAACCCCAAAACTAAACCTAACCCCCTGAAAGCCTAAACACTAAAGCTAAACCCTAAACCCTAAACCCTAACCCTAAACCCTAAACCCTAAATCTCTAAACCCTAAAATCCTAAACACTAAACACTAAACCTTAAACTTTAAACTATAAAACTAACTATAAACTTTAAAACCCTAAACCCTAAACCTTCAATCCTAAACCCTAAACTCTAAAACCCTAAACCCTAAACCATAAACCCTAAACCTTAAACCCTAAATCCTAAAACACTAAACCCTAAACCCTAAACCCTAAACACTAAAATCTACAACCCCTAAACCCTAAACCCCAAACCCTAAACACTAAGCACTAAACCATAAACCCTAAACCCTAAAAGCTAAACTAAATCAAAATTAAAAATAAAATAAATAAAAAACCTAAACTTAAATAAAATAAAAACATAAACTAAAACCTAAACCTAAACCTAAACCTAAAAATAAAATAAAAATTAAACTTAAAATAAAATAAAATAAACCTAAAATAAAATAAAATAAAAACTAAATAAAACCCTAAACCTAAATAATAAAACTTAAACCCTAAACTAAAAAAAACCTAAACATAAAATAAACAAAATAAAATAAACATAAAACAAAAATAAAATAAACTAAACTAAAATAAATAAAACCATAACCCTAATTCGTAAACCCCAAACCCTAACAACTTGAACCTAAATTAAATAAAACTTAAAAATAAAACAAATAAAAAAACCTAAAACTAAATAAAATAAAGTAAAATAAAAACCTAAACTTAAACTTAAACTTAAACCTAAACCTTAAAATAAAATAAAATAAAAAATGAAAACTAAACTAAAATAAAAAAAATAAAAATCTAAACTAAACTAAAAAATAAATAAACCTAAAAAAGGATTAAATAAAATAAAAACTAAACATAAAATAAAAATAAAATAACCTTAAAATTAAATTAAATAAAAACTAAATAAAAACCTAAACCTAAAAAATAAACCTAAAATAAACAACATAAAATAATCATAAACCTAACCTAAAATAAACTAAACTAAAATAAATAAAACCTAAACCCTAAACCATAAACCCTAAACCCGAAACCCTAAACCCTAAACACTAAACCCTAAACTCTAAACCCTAAAAACTTAAAAACCTAAACCTAAATTAAATATAAAATAAACTAAATAAACTAAATAAACCTAAACATACAGGTTTACTTAATTTTTAATAAAAAAACCCTAAACCCTAAACCCCAAATCCTAAACCTTAAATCCTAAACCCTAAACCCTAAACCCTAAATTTGAAACCCTAAACTAACCATAAACCCTAAACCCTAAACCCTAAATCATAAACCCTAAACCCTAAAGCCTATACCATAAATTGTAAACCCTAAACCCTAAACCTGAAATCTTAAACCCAAACACTAATGCTAAACCCTAAACCATAAACCCTAAAGCCTAAAACCCTAAACCTTAAACGATAAACCCTAAACCCTAAAGCTTAAATACTAAAGCCTAAGCCCTAAGCTAACCCTAAACTCTAAACCTTAAAAACCCTAAACCCTAAACTAAACACTAAACTTAAACCCTAAACTAACTCTAAACTCCTAAACTAAACCCTAAACCTGGGACTTAAATCATAAACACTAAACCCTAAATCCTAACCCTAAACCCTAAAAACTAAAACTAACCCTATACTCTAAACACTAAACCCTAGACCTACAACCATAAACCCTAAACCCTAAACACTAAACCCTAAACATTAAACCATAAACCCTAAAACCCTAAAATTTAAATGATAAACATTAAACCCTAAACACTAAAATATATGACCCTAGACCCTAAACCCTAAACTCCAAACCCTAAACCCTAAACCATAATCCCTAAACCCTAAACCCTAAACTCTAAACACTAAATACCTAAACTACATCAAACTTAAAATTAAAATAAATAAAAATACCTAAACCTAAATAAAATAAAAACCTATACCTATACTTATACCTAAAAATAAAATATAATAAAAATAAAAACTAACCTAAAATAAAATAAATAAAATATTAAACTAAATTAAAAAATCAAATAAACCTAAAAATAAAAATCCTAAATAAAAAAACTAAACAAAAAATAAAAATAAAATAAACCTAAAATAAAATAAAATAAAAACTAAATAAAAACCTAAACCTACAAAATAAACTTAAAAATAAAATCTAAAAATAAAAAGTAAAACCTAAACCTAAAAAATAAAATAAAAATAAAACTAAACTAAAAAATAAACATAAACATAAACCTAAACCTAAAAATAAAATAAAATAGAAATCCTAAACTAAAATAAATAAATATAGAATAAATAAACTAAACTAAATAAAAATAAAAAGGAACCTAAATAACATATAAATAAACTAAATAAACTTAAATGTACCAGTTTACATAATTTTTAAAGAAAGCCCTAAATAAAAAAATAAAATCTAAACCCCAAACTAAATAAACTTAACAAAAAAAACCTAAATAAAAATTTAAAATAAACTAAAAAAACTAAATAAATCTAACCTACCGGTTTACTTAATTTTTTTTTTAAAAAAAAACCTTAAACCCTAAACCCCAAGACTAAACAGTAAATCCTAAATCCTAAACCTTAAACCCTAAACTCTAAACCCTAAACACAAAACCCTAAACTAACCCTAAACCCTAAACCATAAAACCTCAACCATAGAGCCTTAAACCGTAAACCCTAAACCCTAAGCCCTAACATTAACCCAAAACCCTAAACCCTAAAGCCTAAAGTCTAAAACCCTAAACTTTAAACACTAAACCAACCCTAAACCTAAAATGCTCTAAACTCTAAAGTTTAAACCCTATAATAACCTAAACTTAAACTTGTTAACTTAATCTCTAAACCTAAAACCTAAACCTAAAGTCTAAACACTAAACCCTACAAGCTAAACTCCTAAACCCTAAACTAAACCTAAAACCTTAAACCTAAACACTAAACTAAACCCTAAACTCTAAACCCTAAAACCTACAACCTAAACACTAAAACCTAAAACCTCTAAACCTAACTTAAACTATAACCCTAAAATTAACCTAAATTAAAACCTATATAACCTAAACCCTAAACCTGAAACCATAAACCCTAATCCCTAAATCCTAAACCCAAACCCTAAAAACCTAAACTAAATAAACCTTAAAAATAAAATAATTAAAAAACCTAAAACTAAATAAAATAAAAACCTAAACTAAACCTATACCTATACCTAAACCTAAACCTAAATCTAAACCTCAACTTAAACATAGAAATAAAATAAAATAAAATAAAAAATAAAAACTAAACTAAAATAAAATAAAGAAAAACATAAACTAAACTAAAAAATTAAAAAAGCCTAAAAATAAAAAACCTAAATATAATAAAAACTAAACATAAAATATAAGTAAAATAAATCTTAAATAAAATAACAAAAAAACTTAAACCTATAAAATAAAATGAAAAATAAATCCTAAAAATAAAAAATAAAACCTAAACCTAAAACAATAAAAGATAAAATAAACCTAAATAAAAAAACCAAAATAAAAATAAAAACTAAACGTAAAATAAATATAAAATAAACCTAAAATAAAAACTAAATAAAAACCTAAACCTAAAAAATAAAACCTAAACCCTAAACAAAAGAAAACCTAAAACTAAAATAAATATTATAAAATAAACATAAACATAAACTAAAATAAACTAAACTAAAATAAATAAAGCCTAAATCCTAAACCCTAAACACTAAACCCTAAAAACCTAAAAACCTAAAAACCTAAGCCTAAACTAAATAAATCCTAAAAATAAAATAAATAAAAAAACAAAAACCCAAATAAAATAAAAATCTAAACTAAAACCTAAACTTAAACCTAAACCTAAACCTTAAAATAAAATAAAATTAAAAGTGAAAACTAAACTAAATAAAAAAATATAATAAACCAAAAAATAAAAAACCTAAATAAAATAAAAACTAATCGTAAAATAAAAATAAGATAAACATAAAATAAAATTAAATAAACACTACAAAAAACCTATACCTAAAAAATAAACCTAAAAATAAAAAATAAAATCTAAACCCTAAACTAAAAAGAAAAAAACCTAAACCTAAAATAAATAAAAATAAATAAACATAAACCTAACATCAAACCAATAAAACCTAAACCCTAAACCCTAAACCCCAAACCCTAAAGCCTAAAACCCTAAAGCGTAAACCCTAAACCCTAAACCTTAAACCCTAAACCCTAAAAACCTAAAAACCTAAAAACCTAAACCTAACTTAAATAAAACCTAAAAAAAACTAAACCTAAATAAAAATAATAATATAAAAAAATAAAAACCTAAACCTAATCCTAAACCTAAAAATAAAATAAAAAATAAAAACTAAACTAAAATAAAATAAATAAAAAATAAAACTAAACTAAAATAAAGTAAATTAAAATATAAAATAAAATAAAAAAATAAAATACATAAAAATAAAAAACCTAAATAAAATTAACATAAAATAAACTAAAATAAACCTAAAATAAAATAAAATAAAAACTAAATAAAATAAAAAAAAAATAAACCTAAAACAAAAATAAAAAAATAAACTAAACTAAATAATAAACTTAAACTAAACTAAACTAAAAATAAACACTAAACCTAAACCCTAAACCCTAATTAAACCTAAACCCTAAACTAAATTAAAAAAAACCCTAACCTAAACCTAACCTAAACTCTAAACCCATCCTAAACCCTAAACCCTAAACCCTACCTAAAAACTGAACTAAATAAAACCTAAAAATAAAATAAATAATAAATCTAAACTTAAATAAAATAAAATAAAATAAAAAACTAAACAAAAACCTTAACTTAAAGCTAAACCTAAACCTAAACCTAAAAAAAATAAAATAAAAATAAAAACAAAAATAAATAAAAACCTAAACTAATCTAAAAAATAAAAAAAAACCTAAAAAAAAAAACCTAAATAAAATAAAACTTAAACAACAAATAAAAATAAAATAAACCTAAAAGAAAAGAAAATAAAAGCCTAAACTTGAACAATAAACCTAAAAATAAAACTTAAAAATAAATAAAAATAAAACCTAAACTTTAAACTATGAAAATAAAACTTAAACCAAAAATAAAATAAAAATAAACCTAAACCTAAACCAAAATTTCCTAAACTAAAATAACTTAAACCTAAACCAAAGCCTAAAATAAACTAAACCTAAACATAAACCTAAACTAAATAAAATTAAATATACTAAAAATAAACCTAAACCTAAACTAAAAAAATAAAACCTAGAAATAAACCTAAAATAAAAACCTAAACCTAAACCTTAAAAAATAAAATGGAAACCTAAAAATTTAAAATAAAACATAAACCTAAACATAAAAAATAAAATAAAATACAAAACCTAAACTAAAATTTATTAACTTAAAATAAATCAACTAAACTAAATAAAAATAAAAAATAAACTTAAATAAAAAGATAAAATAAACTAAATAAACCTAAACCTACTGATTTACTTAATATATTTTTTAAAAAAAACCCTAAGCCCTAAACCCAAAACCCTAAACACTAAATCCTAAACCCTAAACACTAAACCCTAAACCCTAAACACTAAAACTAACCCTAAACCCTAAAGTCCAAACCTACAACCCTAAACCCTAAACCCAAAAAAATCTTAAACTCTAAACCTTAAACTAACCCTAAACTATAAATCGTAAACCCTAAACCCTAAACTAAAACTTAAACCTAAATAAAAAACCTAAATAAACTAAAGTCAGAACCTAAACCAAAACCTAAATAAAACTAAATAAATAAACTAAAAAATAAACCTAAATAAACTAAGCAAATAAACCTAACCCTAAAACTAAATTAAATAAACCTAAACCTAAAATAAAAATAAAAACCTAAACCTAAACCTAAACCTACAAACTAAAAAAAACATAAACCTAAACCTAAACTTAAAACAAAAAAAAATACAAAAAAAAATATAAATAGAAACCTAAACCTAAACCTAAACCTAAATAAAAAAAATTAAATAAAATTAATGAAACTAAAATAAATAAATAAATAAATTAAAACCTATACCTAAACTTAAACCTAAACTAAATTAAACTAAATAAACCTAAATAAACCTAAACCTAAAACCTAAATCGAAACCTAAACCTAAACCTAATAACCTTCTCCTAAAGTAAACCTAAAGTAAACTAAAGAACTAAAAACTAAAAAACCTAAACCTAAAAGACCTAAATCTAAATAAAACCTAAACCTAAACTAGACTAAATAAACCTAAACCTAATCTTAAACCAAAAAATATGCCTAAAACATAAACCTAAACTAAATAAATATAGTAATAAATAAATAAATAAAAATTAAACCTAAACCTAAACTTAAACCTAAAACTGAAACTTAAACATAAACCTAAACCTAAACCTAAACCTAAATAAACCTAAGCTTAAACCTAAAAACTGAAGCCTAAAACCTAAACTAAAATAAATAAATAAAATAAACCAAACTAATAAAATAAAAACCTAAACTAAAATAAACTAAACTAAAAAACCTAAACCTAAAAATTAAATTAATCCATAATCCTAATCCTAAACCTAAACCTAAGCCTAAACCTAGAACTAGATAAAGAAAACCTAAACTAAAATAAATCAAAAAAATAAAAAATAAATAAAACATAAAATAAATTAAGAAAATAAAACCTAAACCTCACCCTAAACTTAAACTTAAACCTAAACCAAAACCTAAAAACCTAAACCTAAACCTAAACCTAAACTAAAATAAAATAAACTAAATAAAATAAATAAAACATAAACTTAAACTTTAACCTAAACCTAAATAAAAAAACCTAAACATTAACTAAATAACCTAAATAAATAAATAAAATAAACCAAAAAAAATAAAAATAAAAAAACCAAACTAAACCTAAAACCTAAACCTAAAATAAATAAATAAAAGTTAAACCTAAACTAAGTAAAATAAAATTAAACTTAAAACCTAAAACCCTAAACCAAAACTAAAACCTAAACCTAAACTGAACTAAATAAACCTAAATTAATAAATCCTAAATAGAAAAACATAAACTAAATAAACCTAAACCTAAACCTTACCCTAAACTTAAGACCTAAACCTAAAAATAAATAAAATAAATAAAATTATACCTAAAGTAAACTAAAAACCTAAACCAAAAAATAAAACCTAAACCTAAAATAAAAAATAAACTAAAACCTAAACCTAAACCTAAATAAACTAAACTAAAATAAACTAAAGTAAATTAAAATGAAAATAAAACCTAAAATGAAATAAATCCTAAACATAAACCTAAATAAATAAAAACTAAAAACCTAAACCTACATAAATAAACTAAATAAAATAATCATAACCCTAAAACCTAAACTTAAACCTAAATAAAATTAAAACTAAATAAAGTAAAAAAATAAAACCTTAACCTAAACCTAAAATAAAAATAAACCTAACCTAAAATAAAATAAATAAATAAACCTAAACCTAAGTATACTAAAACAAAATAAACCTAAACCTAAACCTAATCCTAAGCTAAAAATAAAACCTAATCCTAAATAAACTAAATAAAACATTTTTCCTCTAATTAGTGGATTGGTTGGAGCTCCTTTATTTTTGTTGATTTTCTATTTTCTCCTTCGTGGTGACTGGTTATTCTATGGGGGTTGGAGGGGACTTTGCTTGCCTCTAGCTTATTTTCTCTCCTTCCTCATTAACTGGTGGTGGTTGGGTGGTCCTCCTTGGTTTTTTCTCCCTTGGTTGTATTGTCTGGCTGGGTGACTACCATTTCTATTTTTTGGTTTTTTTGATGATCTCTAGGAGGGTTGTGGCTATTCATGCTACTATTTTTTCCATCTATTTTGGGCTCTATTTTGGGTTAGCTTTTTGTTTTGGCTAGCTTCCCCCTTCTGATATTGATCCTCTATTGCTCTGGTTGGTTGTTGAGTGGCAGCTATTGGTCTCATCGAGATTTGATTAGCTTTGGTCTTTTCAAAACTTTTTGGATATTCTCTTGGTTTGTGTTGGGGATTCCTGCTGGTTGGCTAATTTCTCTTTTGATTGGCATGAGGATAGCTGCTTTGTGGTTTTTTCCTTCTTGACCTGGTTATGTCTAATTTTATTGGTGGCTGATACTTGGTGGCTTGTTGCCACTCCCTACTAGATTGATGGCATCCTTTTCTCTGCTTGGATTTGTCTGGTGTCTACTGATGGCTAGTTATGGTTCTCCCTTGCTTGGAGCTTTAATGTTTATTTGAATGATGGTTGTTATTTTTTATTTTATTTTAGTCTCTTTCTGGGCTATTGTATTAGATGTTGCTATGCTTCTAAATTGGCTTGTTTCTTTGAATTCTTCCTTGCTGGTGGTGGCTCTATCACTGACCTTACTGTATCTTCTGGGTTGCTAGCTATTTGTGACTAGTCTTCTATGTTTTTGGTTGGTTGTTTAGCTGTTGGCTTGCTGCTGGCCAGTTATTTCTTTATTTGCTAATGCAAGTTCTGGAATCCTTTAGGCTGCTTGCTTTTGATGTTGGCTTGTATCAGGTGTGATGGCTATGATGGCCCTGATGTTACCCATATATTCTTTTTGGTTGGTAGCATTGCATATGAATGTAACCCTTCTTAGGAAGTTTGGATGCTCATATGTGTTGTTGCCCCTTGAGATGATCTTAACTAAGCCCGAGCCTTTTCTTTTTTAGCTCTCTCTAATTGATTTGTTTATCCTTATTGTTGTTAGCAATGACTATTGCATTTATAGTGTTTTACAGATTTCTTTTACAGGTTGGAACTTTTCAGATGGAATGATCGTTACTCAGTCAACTCAAGTGTTGTAGATGTGGATCTTGCAATCTTGCCTCCCAAAAGGGATCATGAGCCAATGCTGACTAGTCTTTTGACTATTTTTTCTTATATTGTATTAGTCTTAATCTATGTCTGTTCCTCTTTTACTTTTTTAGTTATTGCTTTTTCCCTTTGTATTTTCATTATACTTAGATGGGGGTTTAGCTCTTTAGGTTCCTTGTAGCTTTGAGAGCAATAGATCATTGAGCATTACCCTATTAAGGACATTGTATCTATTTCTTTTACGGTAAAAAATTTAAACCTTTCCATAGAAAAATAAATAAATAAAAACATAAACCCTAAACCCTAACCCTAACCCTAAACCAGAAATCCTAAAGCCTCCCTAAAACCCTAAACCTTAAACCCCAAGCTAACCCTAAACTATAAACCCTAAACCATAAAAACCCTAAACCCTAAAGCCTAAGCCCTAAATGCTAAATCCTAAACCCTAATCTAATCGTAAAGCCTAAGCTAACCCTAAACCCTAAACCCCAAAAAACTTAAACTTTAAAGCCTAAACACTAAACCTTAAACCCTAAATCCTAAACCCTAAATGCTAAAATTTAAAAAAAAAACTTAAATAAAAACATAAACCTAAAAATAAATAAAAAATATAACTTAAACCATAAACTAAAAAAAACCTAAACCTAAAATAAATAAAATACAATAAACATAAACCTAAACAAAAATAAACTAAACTAAAACAAATAAAACCTAAACCTAAACCTAAAATAAACTAAACCTAAACCCTAAACTAAATAAACTAAAATAATAAAATAAACATAAACCTAAACTAAAAAATAAAACCTAAGAATAAACCTAAAATAAAAACATAAAACATAAGCCTAAAAAAATAAAATAAAAACCTAAACATAAACCTAAAAATAAAAAATAAAACCTAAATCTAAAAAATAAAATAAAAATTAAATTAAATTTAAAAAATAAACATAAACCTAAACCTAAATGAAAAAAATAAACTAAAATACAAAACCTAAACTAAAATAAATAAACCTAAAATAAATGACCTAAACTAAATAAAAACAAAAAATGAACCTAAATAAAATATTAAATAAAATAAACTAAAATAAATAGATAATAAACTAAATAAACCTAAACCTACTAATTTTCTTAATTAAAAAAAAAACCTAAACCCTAAACCTTAAACCCTAAACCCTAAATCCTAAATCATAAACCCTAAGCCTAAACCTAAAGTAACTAAATAAATTAAAAAATAATCCTAAAACCCAAAACCTAATAAACCTAAATATAAACTTAAACACTAAGAATGAGCAGAACTTTGATGGCAGGAATATCACCGTCAACCAGGCCCAGTCCAGATCCGATAGTGGAGGCGAAGGTGGAGGCGGCGGTTACTGTAGTGGTGATGGGGGATCTGGAGGTCTTGCTGGATATGGACATTGTGCTCAGAGCAATGGCGATTATGGATAAGGGAAAAGTGATGGAGGTTAAAGCCATGGTGGTGGGGGAGGGAGAAATCGGGGATATGATGGTGGATCTCACTACTCGAGAGGCTGGAGTGGTTCTGATGGGGACTGGAGAAACTGAAGAATATTGGATTCGATCTACTGCTTATGGAACTATCTTTACAGTAGAGATGGTTCAAATAATCTAGGGTTTTTTTATTTTCTCTATGCATGTTCATTTTTTATCTATGTCATCACTTGTGTCTTAAAAAACATGGTGTGTTACTTAGTTGATGAAATCAAAAAAGAACAAATGTTGAATTTAAATTTATTCCTAGTTAAAAAAAATAAAAACCCTAAGCCCTAAACCCTAAACCCTAAACCTTATAACCTAAACCTTAGACCCTAAACCCTAAACCTTAAACCCTAACCCTAACCCTAAACCCTAAACCCTAAACCTTAAACCCTAAAACCCTAAACCCTAAACCCTAAACTAACCCTAAACTCTAAATCCTAAACACTAAAAACCTTAAACCCTAAACCTTAAACTCTAAATCCTAAACTAACCCTAAACCCTAAGCTAACCCTTAACCTTAAAACCTCAACCTTAAACCCTAAAACCCTAAACCCTAAAGCATAAATACTAAACCCTAAAACCTAAACCCTAAACCCTAAACCCTAACCCTAAAACCTCAATCCTAAAACCCTAAATCCTAAAACCCCAAACCCTAAACCCTAACCCTAAAAACCTAAAAACCTAAACCTAAACTAAATAAAACCTAGAGATATAATAAATAAAAAAAATCTAAACCTAAACCTAAAAATAAAATAAAATAAATGAATAAAAATAAATTAAAATAAAATCAATAAAACCTAAACTAAATAAAATAAAATAAACATAAGAATAAAAAACTTAAATAAAATAAAAACTAAATGTAAAATATAAATAATATAAACCTAAAATAAACCAAAAATAAAATAAACTAAAAATTAAATAAAAAGCCTAAACCTAAAAAATTAACCCAAAATAAATAAAAAGTAAAACCTAAAAAATATAAAAAAAGCATAAACCGAAAATAAACTAAACTAAAACAAATAAATTCTAAACCTAAATCTAACTTAACTAAACCTAAACACTAAACTAAGTAAATTAAAATAAACTAAAAATAATATGTTTTTATTTAGGTTTAGGTTTATTTTTAATGTATTTTATTTTATTTTGTTTAAGGTTTATGTTAAGTTTATTTTAAGTTTAGGTTTAGGTTTTATTTATTTTAGTTTAGTTTATTTTAGCTTAGGTTTTGCTTAATTTTATTTTTATTTTAGGTTTACATTTTTTTTAATTTAGGGTTAAGGTTTTATTTTTAATTTTATTTTTTAGGTTTAGGTTTTTATTTAGTTTAAAATTTATTTTATTTTAGGTTACTTTTATTTAGGGTTTGGGGGCATGGTTGGCTCAGGGTTTGAGTTAGAGTTTATGGTTTAGGGTAGTTTAGGGTTTAGGGTCTGTGGCCTGGATTTGTGGGCTCACAGCCAGTGGTTTAGGGCTCAGGGTTTGTGGCTCAGGATTTAGATGATTAGGGTTTTATGGGTTTATGGTACTGAGGTCTGGAGGTTTTAGGGTTTGAATTAGGTTTCAGGGTTTTTTTCTTCTTATTTTTATTATTTTTATTTTTTATTTTTTTAAAATTAAGTAAACTGGTAAGTTTAGATTTATTTATTTTATTTAGTTAATTTTTTATTTATGTTAGTTCATTTTATTTTAGTTTTATTTAGGTTCATTTTTTTATTTAGTTTAGTTTATTTATTTTATTTTTATTTATTTTAGTTTAGGTTTTTAATTTTAGTTTATTTTTTAGGTTTAAGTTTTGGTATATTTTTTAGTTTAGTTTTATTTTTTTTTTATTATTTGGTTTAGTGTTTTTTAGGTTTTATTTTTTAGTTTAGGTTTAGGTTTATTTTTAGTTTATTTTCTTATATTTAGTTTAGGGTTTAGGTTTAGATTTAGATTTTATTTATTTTATTTTAGTTTATTTTAGTATAGGTTTAGGTTTATTTTATTTTAATTATTTTAGGTTTAGGTTTTTTTTTTAGTTTAGCGTTTAGGTTTTATTTTTTACTTTTCTATGTTTTAATTTTAGGTTTATTTTTTTAGGTTTATGTTTTTATTTAGCTTTTATTTTATTATATTTCAAATTTATTTTATTTTTATTTTACGTTTCATTTTTATTTTATTTATGTTTTTTATTTTTAGGTATATTTTATTTTTTTTGTTTTGTTTAAGTTTTTATTTATTTTATTTTAGTTTAGTTTTTTTTAATTTATTTTGTTTTTAGGTTTTGCTTTTTATTTAAGTTTAGGTTTTAGTTTAGGTTTTTATTTTATTATTTTATTTACATATAGGTTTTTTTATTTTAGTTTTTTAGTTTTATTTACTTTAGGTTTAGATTTCTAGGTTTTTATGGTTTAAGGTTTAGGGTTTAGGGTTTTGGGTTATAGGTTATAATGTTTAAGTTTAGAGTTTAGGGTTTAGAGTTTAAGGTTTAGGGTTTAGGGTTGTAGGTTTAGGGTTTAGGGTTTTTATTTAGGGTTAGTTTTAGGGTTTAGGGTTTATGGTTTAGTGTAAGGGTTATTCTTTTTATCTTTTTATTTTTTTATTATTTTTTAAATTTTGTAAACTGGTATGTTTAGGTTAATTTAGTTTATTTTTTATTTATTTGAGTTTATTTTATTTTTTAA
This sequence comes from Cymbidium sinense, assembly GCA_021442155.1. Classification (NCBI taxonomy): domain Eukaryota; kingdom Viridiplantae; phylum Streptophyta; class Magnoliopsida; order Asparagales; family Orchidaceae; genus Cymbidium; species Cymbidium sinense. The sequence continues at coordinate 208,580,124 of CM038216.1, forward strand.
TTTATATAGGTTTATTTTTATTATTATTAAGTTTAGTTTATTTATTTTAGGTTTATTTATTTTAGTTTAGGTTTTTTATTTTAGTTCATTTTTTTAGGTTTAGATTTAGGTTTATTTTTTTTTTTAGTTTTATTTTATTTTTATTTTATTTTTAGGTTTGAGTTTTATTTTTTATTTTAGGTTTAGATTTAGGTTTTTTTATTATTTTATTTTTAGGTTTAGGTGTTAGGTTTTATTTTAGGTTTATACTGGTTTTAATTTTTAGTTTAGGTTTATTTTAGTTTGTTTTATTTTATTTAGTTTAGGTTTAGGTTTAGGAGTTTATTTTTATTTGGTTCAGGTTTATGTTTATTTATTTTAGTTTAGGTTTAGGTTTGATTTATTTTTATTTTACTTTTAGGTTTTTTTTTAGTTTAGGGTTTAGGTTTTATTTTTTATTAATTGTTAGGTTTATTAGGTTTAGGTTTTTATTTAGTTTATATTTTAATTTTAAGTTTATTTTATTTTTATTTTAGGTTTAGTTTTTATTTTATTTAGGTTTTTTATTTTTTAGTTTAGTTTAGGTTTTTATTTATTTTTTAATTTATTTTTTATTTAGGTTTATGTTTAAGTTTAGGTTTTGGTTTATGTTTTTATTTTATTTTATTTTTTGTTCTATTTTGGTTTAGGTTTTTTTATTTATTTTATTTATAGGTTTTATTTAGTTTAGGTTTAGGTTTTTAGCTTTTTAGGGTTTAGTGTTTAGGGTCTAGGATTTATTTAGTGTTTAAGGTTGAGGGTTTGAGGTTTGGGGTTTAGGGTTTATGGTTTAGGGTTTAGGGTTTAGGGTTTAAGGTTTAGGGTTTAGAGTTTAGGGTTTAGATTTTAGGGTTTAGGGTTTATGGTTTAAGGTTTTAGATTTTTAGGTTTAGGGTTTATGGTTTAGGGTTTAGGTTTTTTAGGGTTTGCGGTTCAAACTTTAGGTTTTAGGTTTAGGGTTTAGGGTTTAGTTAAGGAATTAGGATTTTTGGTTTTTTTAAAATAGAGAAAAAATTCAAATTCAACATATCTTCTTTTGGTTTTAATCAACTAAGTAACGCACCATATTTTCTAAGACACAAGTGGTGACATAGTTCAAAAATGAGCACAAAAATAGCAAATCAAAAGCCCTACATAACTAGAACTGTTTCCACTATAAAGGCACAGTTCCATAAGCAGTAGATTGGATCAGCCATTCTTAAGTTCCTCTAGTTCCCATTAGAACCACCTCGACCTCTTAAGTAGCAGGATCCACCATCATATCCCAGATCTCTCCATCCGCCACCACCACGGGTGTAACCTCCATTGCTCTTCACCCCTCCATAATCACCACTGCTCTGACCACCACCTCCAGATCCCCCACCACCACTACGATAATCGCTGCCACTGCTTTCACCTCTACTGCAAGATCTAGACTGAGCCTGGTTGACAGAGATGTTCTTGTTGTCATAGTTCCGCCCATTCTTAGGGCTTAGGTTTATTAGGTTTTTAGGTTTAGGTTTATTTTTTAATTTATTTAATTACTTTAGTTTAGTTTGGTTTGGTGTTGGGTTTAGGTTTAGGTTTAAGATTTAGGGTTTAGGATTTAGGTTATAGGGTTTATGCTTTTAAGGTTTAAAGTTTTAGGTTTGGGTTCAAGGTTTAGGGTTTAGAGTTTCTTATGGTTGTAGGTTAAGGGTTTAGGGTTTAAGGTTTAGGGTTTAGGGTTTAGGATTTAAGATTTAAGGTTTTTTTTTCTAAATTAAATAAACTAATAGGTTTAGGTTTATTTAGTATAATTAGCTTATTTTTTTTATTTTAGTTTACTTTATTTTTTTATTTTTATTTAGGGTTATATTTTATTTTGATTTTATTTTATTTATTTATTTGAAGTTTATTTATCTTAGTTTAGGTTTTTTATTTTAGTTTCTTTTTTAGGTTTAGGTTTAGGTTTAAGTTTATTTTTTAGTTTAGTTTTATTTTTATTTTACTTTATAGGTTTAAGTTATATCTTTTATTTTTTATTTTTAGGTTTAGGTTTAAGTTTTTATTTTATTTTTTTAGGTTTAAGTTATTGGTTTTATTTTATGTTTATTTTATGTTTAAGTTTATTTTTGATAATTTTAATTTTAGGTTTTAGGTTTAGTTTATTTGAGGTTTAGGTTTAGGTTTTATTTATTTTAGTTTAGTTTATTTTAGTTTAGGTTTAGGTTTATTTTATTTTATTTTAGATTTTGGTTTTTTTTAGTTAAAGGTTAATGCTTTATGTTTTATTTACTTTTAGGTTTTATTTTTAGGTTTATTTTTTAGGTTTAGCTTTTTATTTGGTTTTTATTTTATTTTTTTTAGGTTTAGCATTTAGGGTTTAGAGTTTAGGATTTAGTGTTTAGGGTTTAGGGTTTATAGTTTAGGGTTTTTTTAAATTAAGTAAACCGGTAGGTTTAGGTTTATTTAGTTTATTTTATATTTTTATTTAGGTTTATATTTTATTTTAATTTAATTTAATTTATTTATTTTATCTTTATTTATTTTAGTTTAGGTTTATTATTTTAGTTTATTTTTAGGTTTAGGCTTAGATTTATTTATTTTTTTTTTTTAGTTTTATTTTATTTTATTTTTAGGTTTAGCTTTTATTTTAATTTTCAAGTTTAGGTTTTATTTAATTTTTTTAGGTTTTGATTTTTTTATTTTTTTTATTTTTTGGTCTAGGTTTAGGTTTATTTTTTGTTTGTTTTATTTTATTTAGTTTAAGGTTTAGGTTTAGTTTATTTTAGCATTAGGTGTAGGTTCTATTTATTTTAGTTTAGGTTTAAGTTTATTTTATTTTATTTTGATTTTAGGTTTAACTCTTACTTGTAAATTAATGGAATTAATAGATATTATGGTTCATAGAATAATAAATATTTTATGTGTTCAAGAAACTAAATGGGTTAGGGAGAAGGCCAAGGAGATTGATAGTTTAGGTTTTAAACTTTGGTATTCAAGTAAAAGTCAAACTAAAAATGGTGTAGGTGTGATTATAGATAAAAGTTTGAATGGTAATGTTATAAATATTAATAGATGTGGAGATAGAATTATAGCTTTAATGATTATTATTGATACTAAGATTCTCAATGTTATAAGTTTTACGCTCCTCAAGTAGATTTGGATGTAAGCTCTAAAGAAAATATTTGGAATGAATTAGAGGGATTAATACAAAAGATACCTCTTGAAGAAAAAATATTTATTGGAAGAGATTTAAATGGACATGTTGGTAGAGTGGTAGAAGATTTCAAAAATATTCATGGTGGTTATTGATTTGGAGTGACTAATGAAGAAGGTAGGACAATATTAGATTTTGCTTTAGATTATGATTTTGCAGTTGCTAATACCTTACTTAAGAAAAGAGATGAACATATTATTACTTATAAAAATGGATCTAGTAAAATACAAACTGATTATATTTTGATAAGAAAAATAGATCATTTAGATTGTAAAGATTGTAAGGTCATTCCAAGTGAAAGTTCAAGTACCCAACATCGATTGTTATTTTTAGATTTTAAGATGAAAGATTGTAAGAGGAAAAATAAATCAAATTATTGTACTAGAATTAGATGGGGACACTTAAAGAACACAAATATAAATATTTTTAAGAGCAAGCTACAAGAGCTTTGAATTGGGGATGTTCATGAGGAAGCTAATGTTATGTGAAAAAAAGTAGCAAGTAAAATTAAGCAAGTTGCTAAAAAAGTGCTTGGAGAATCAAAAGGAAAAGCTTCTTATAATAAAAATAGTTGGTGGTGGAGTTAGAATGTGCAAGAAAATATAAAAAATAAGTAGCATTGTTGTAAAATTTGGTTTAGATGTAAAAACTCGGAGAATTGGGAAAGATATAAAGTGGCATGTGGAGATTCTAAGAAAGCAATATATGATGCAAAAAAATTAGCTTTTAGTGATTTATACAATAGATTAGATACCAAAGAAGGTAAAGGATGCATGTATAAGTTAGCCAACAAATGATATAGGAAAAGTAAAGACCTAGTTCAAGTGAGGTGTATTAAGGATGAAACTAATAATGTGCTTTTCTTAGAAAAGGATATTGAAAATAGGTGGATGAGATATTTTGAAAAACTTCTCAATGAAGGATCTAAAAGTATGATTTATTTTAACAACCTTAATACCCTATTCAAAAATAGAGAATTTTATTTTTATTATCGTATTAGTAAATCTGAAGTTAGAGAAGCTTTAAAAAAATGAAATGTGAAAAGATAGTAGGACTTGATGATATTCCAATAGAAGTGTGGAAATGTTTAGGAGATCAAGGAATTTCTTGGCTTACAAATCTTTTTAATGTTATTTTAAAGACTTAAGAGATGTCAGATGAGTGGAGGAAGAGTTTGTTGGTTCCTATATTTAAGAATAAAGGTGATGCATAAGAGTGTGCAATAAAATTGAGGAATTAAGTTAATATGTCATACATTAAAATTATGGGAGAGAGTAATTGAGCATAGGTTACAATGTGATACAAAAGTTTCTCACAACAAATTTGGTTTTATGCTAAGTAGATTTACGTTGGATGCTATACATTTGTTAAGAGGTTTGATGGAGAAGTATAGAGAAAGTAAGGAGGATCTACATATAATATTTATTGATTTAGAAAAAGCTTTTAATAAAGTTTCAAGAAATGTTCATTGGAGAGTTCTAGAATAGAAATTAGTTAATATTGGTTATATTCAAGTCATTAAGGATATGTATACTAGGGCTATTACTTGTGTCCAAATACAAGGAGGATGGATAAAATATTTTTCTATTTCAGTTGGATTACATCAAGGATCAACTTTAAGCCCTTATCCTTTTACTTTAATTATGGATGTTCTTACTAGGCATTTATAGGAAGATGTACCTTGGTATATGCTTTTTGTTGATGACATTCATCTTGTTAATAAGACTAGAGAGGGAGTCCAAGAGAAACTTCAATTATGGAGGTCAACATTAGAGTCTAAAGGTTTTTGTTTAAGTAGATCTAAAACTGAATATATGGAGAGTAATTTTAGTTGTAGAAGTTCTAAGGGTAATGTTGTGACATTAGGTGAACAAGGCATTAATAAGAGTGAAGCGATTCAAATATTTAGGCTCTATTGTTCAAAATGATGGTGACATAGATGGAGATGTTATTAGTAGAATTCAAGTTGGATGGTTGAAGTGGAGGAATGCATTTGGCCTGTTGTGTGATAGAAACGTTCCACTTAAACTTAAGGGAAAATTTTATAAGATGGTGGTAAGACTTGCAATGACTTATGGTACAGAATGTTAGCCAATAAAAGAGAAGCATAAGACTAAGTTAAGTGTTACATAGATGAGGATGCTCAGGTGGATGAGTGGATTTACTCTTAGAGATAAAATGTGAAATAAGTATGTTCAAGAAAAATTTGGAGTAGCTCTAGTGGAAGATAAGATTAGAGAGAGTTGCCTTAGCTGGTTTGGTCACATAAAACGTCGGCTGTCCAATGACCCGATTAGGAGAGTAGATGCATTAGATTTTTCTTATGTTAAGAAAGGTAGAGGTAGACCTAAAAAGACTTGGTTAAGATGTATAAAAAAAGACCTTAGTATACTTGAATTAAATGAGAATTTGAAACATAACAGGAAATAATAGAGACGAAGGATTCATGTAGCCGACCCCACTTAGTGGGATAAAGGAATATTGTTGTTGTTATATTTTTATTTTAGGTTTAGGTTTTTTTTAGTTTAGGGTTTATGTTTTATTATTTTATTTACTTTTTAGGTTTTATTTTTAGGTTTATTTTTTAGGTTTAAGTTTTTATTTTATTTTATTATATTTTAGGTTTAAGGTTTAGGATTGAATGTTTAGGGTTTAGGGTTTACGGTTTAGAATTTATTTTTTAATGTTAAGTAAACCAGTATGTTTAGGTTTATTTAGTTTATTTTATATTTATATTTAGGTTTATATTTTATTTTTATTTAGTTTATTTTATTTATTTTATGTTTATTTATTTTGGTTTAGGTTTTTTATTTTAGTTTAATTTTTAGGTTTAGGTTTAGTTTTATGTTTATTTTTTAGTTTAGTTTTATTTTTATTTTATTTTTTAGGTTTAAAATTTATTTTAATTTTTTATGTTTAGGTTTAGGTTTTATTTTATTTTTTTTTTTGGTTTGTTTTATAGTTTAGTTTTATTTTATTTAGTTTAAGGTTTAAATTTAGTTTATTTTAGAGGTGTAGGATTTATTTATTTTAGTATAGTTTATTTAGTTTAGTTTATTTTATTTTCATTTTAGGTTTTTTAGGTTTAGGTATTATTTTAATTTATTTTTATGCTTTATTTTTAGTTTTATTCTTTAGGTTTAGAATTTTATTTAGTTCATAATTTATTTTATTTTAGATTTAATTTATTTCAGGGTTTAGGGTTTAGGGTTAGTTTAGGGTTTAGGGTTGTAGGTTTTGGGTTTAGGGATTATTTTAGAGATTAGGATTTAGGATTTTTTTTTATATTAAGTAAACTGTTAAGTTTCAGTTTATTTAGTTTATTATTTAATAATTTTACTTTATTTTATTTTTAATTTTTATTTAGGTTTATTTTTAATTTTTATTTAATTTAGTTTATTAATTTTATATTTATTAATTTTAGTTTACTTTATAGGTTTATGTTTAAGTTTATGTTTATTTTCTAGTTTAGTTTTATTTTTATTTAATTTTGTATGTTTAGGATTTTCTTTTTTTTTAGGTTTAAGTTTAAATTTTTATTCTATTTTTTTAAGTTTAGGTATTTTTATTTTATTTTAGGTTTATTTTATTTCTATTTTCTCTTAGAATTTATTTTATTTAGGTTTTTCTACTTTTAGGTTTATTTTATTTTTTAGTTTAGTTTAGTATTTTATTTAGTTTATTTTTGTTTAGTTTTTTATTTTTATTATTTTTAGGTTTAGGTTTAAGTTTTAGTTTAAGTTTTTATTTATTTATTTTTTAGGTTTAGGTTTAGCACTATGTTTATTTTTTTAGTTTAGTTTTATTTTTATTTTATTTTTTATGTTTAGGTTTTATTTTTAATTTTTTGTTTTAGATTGAGGTTTTTCTTATATTTTTTAGGTTTAGGTTAAGTGTTTATATTTTAGGTTTATTTTTGGGTTTTATTGTTTAGTTTATGTTTAAGTTTTATTTAGTTTATTTTATTTTATTTAGTTTAAAGTATAGGTTTAGTTTATTTTAGCTTTAGGTGTAAGTTTTTTTTTATTTTAGTTTAGTTTATTTAGTTTAGGATTAGCTTTATTTTATTTTATTTAGTTCATTTCTAGTATTGGTTTAGGTTTTTTTTTTTTAGTTCAAGGTTTATGTTTTATTTTTTATTTAATTTTAAGTTCTATTTTTAGGTTTATTTTATAGTTTTATGTTTTTATTTAGTTTTTATTTTATTTAACTTTAGGTTTACGGTTTAGGGTTTAAGGTTTAGGATTTAATGTTTAGGGTTTAGGGTTTACGGTTCAAGGTTTTTTTTTTAAATGAAGTAAACCGGTAGGTTTAGGTTTATTTAGTCTATTTTAGATTTTTATTTAAGTTTATATTTTAGTTTTATATAGTTTAGTTTATTTATTTTAGTTTAGGATTTTTATTATAGTTTATTTTTTATGATTAGGTTTAGGTTTATGTTTATGTTTATTTTTTAGTTTAGTTTAATTTTTTTTTTGGTTTAGGTTTTATTTCTAATTTTTAGGTTTAGGTTTAAGTTTTTTTTTATTTTTTTAGGTTTAGGTGTTAGGTTTTTAGTTTAGGTTTATTTTTAAGTTTTATTTTTTTAGTTTAGGTTTTAGTTTATTTTTAGTTTATTTTATTTTATTTAGTTTAAGGTTTAGGTTTAGTTTATTTTAGGTTTAGGTGTAGGTTTTATTTATTTTAGGTTAGTTTATTTTAGTTTAGATTTAGGTTTATTTTATTTTTATTTAAGGTTTAGGTTTTTTTATAGTTTAAGGTTTAGGTTTTATTTTTTATATTTTTTTATGTTTATTATTTTGGTTTATATTTATTTTATTTTAGGTTTATTTTATTTAGTGTTTATGGTTTAGGGTTATGGTTTAGGGTTAGGGTTTAGGGTTTATCTTTTCTTTAAGGGTTATAAGTTTAGGATTTAGGGTTTTTTATAATAAACCGGTAGGTTTAGGTTTATTTTGTTTATTTTTTATTTATTTTAGTTAATTTTATTTCATATTTTTATTTAGTTTAGTTAATTTATTTAAATTTATTTTTTTTTATTTTAGTTTACATTTTAGTTTAGGTTTAGGTTTATGTTTATTTTTTAGTTTAGTTTTATTTTTATTTTATTTTTTATGTTTAAGTTTTATTTTTTATTTTTTGGTTTAGGTTTAGAATTTTATTCTACTTTTTAAGTTTAGGTTTTAGGTTTATTTTTAGGTTTTACTTTTTAGTTTAGGTATAGGTTTATTTTTAATTTATTTTATTTTATTTAGCTTGGGAATTAGGTTTAGTTTATTTTAAGTTTAGGTTTAGGTTTTATTTATTTTAGTTTAGTTTATTTTAGTATAGGCTTAGTTTATTTTATTTTATCTATTTTAGGTTTAGGTTTTTTTTAGTTTAGGGTTTAGGTTTTATTATTTATTTATTTATTTATTTGTTATTTTTAGGTTTATTTTTAGGTAAGCTTTTATTTAGGTTAGATTTTATTTTATTTTACTTTTAATTTATTTATATTTTATTATAAGGTTTTATTTTATTTAGGTTTTTTATTTTTTGGTTTCTTTTATTTTTTTAGTTTGGTTTAGGCTTTTATTTATTTTCTTTTATTTTAGTTTTTATTTTTTATTTTATTTTATTTTTATGTTTAGGTTTAGGTAGGTTAGGTTTAGGTTTAAGTTTAGTTTAGGTTTTCATTTTATTTTATTTTATTTTATTTACACGCCAGTTTATTTATTTCTTATGTTTTATGTTTTATCCATTTTATGTTTAGGTTTTAGGTTTTGGGTTTAGGGTTTGGGTTTAGGTTTAGGGTTGATCTTTTCACCTGGTTTAGGTTTAGGGTTTAGACATTAGGTCTTGTGGTTTAGGGTTTAGAGTTTGGGTTTTGGGTTTGGTAAGTTTATTTATCTTAGTTTATTATAGTTTAGGTTTATGTTTATTTTATTTTGTTTATTTTAAGTTTACATTTTTTTTGGTTTATGGTTTAGAGTTTAGGGTTTGGGCTTTAGGGTTTAGGGTTTAGGGTTGCAGGTTTAGGTTTTAGTCTTAGGGTAGTTTTAGGGTTTAGGGTTTAGGGTTTTGGGTTTGGGCCTAAGTTTTATTTATCTTTAGTTTAGTTTATTATAGTTTAGGTTTATGTTTATTTTATTTTATTTATTTCCATTTACATTTTTTTTTTTTGGTTTAGGGTTTAGGTTTTATTTTGTTTATTTTTAGGTTTTATTTTTTTAGATTTATTTTTTAAGTTTAGGTTTTTATTTAGTTTTTATTTTATTTTATTTTAGGTTTATTTTATTTTTATTTTATGTTTAGTTTTTATTTTATTTAGATATTTTATTTTTACGATTATTTTTTTTTAGTTTAGTTTAGGTTTTTATTTATTTTATTTAGTTTAGTTTTTATTTCTTTTTTTATTTTTTTTAATTTTTAGGTTTAAGTTTAGGTTTTGGTTTTAGTTTAGGTTTTTATTTTTATTTTATTTTATTTAGGTTTAGATTTTTTTATTTTTTTTTTAGGTTTTATTTAGTTTATGTTTTGGTCTTTAGGTTTTTAGGTTTTATGGTTTAGTGTTTAGGGTTTAGGGTTTAGGGTTCAGAGTTTAGGGTTTAGGGTTTGGGGTTTAGGGTTTAGGGTTTAGGGTTGTAAGTTTTAGGGCTTAGGGTTTAGGGTTTAGGGCGGGGTTAGTTTTTATTTTTTATTTATTTTTATGTTTATCTTTTAAGTTTATGTTTTTATTTAGTTTTTAATTTATTTTATTTTAGGTTTTTTAATCTTACTTTTCATTCAATTTTTATTTTATTTACATTTTTTTAGGTTTATTTATTTTTTTAGTTTAGTTTAGGTTTTTATTTATTTTATTTTAGTTTAGTTTTTATTTTTTAGTTTAATTTTAGGTTTAGATTTAGGTTTCAATTTATGTTTTTATTTTATTTTATTTTATTATTTTATTTAGGTTTAAGTTTTTTTATTTTATTTTTAAGTTTTATTTAGTTTAGGTTTAGGATTTTAGGTTTACGCCTTTATGGTAGGATTTAGATTTTAGCTTTGTGGAGGTTTAGGGTTAGGGTTTAGTCAGCTTGGGTTTAGGTTTTAGAACTCAGGGATCTAGTCCGTAGGGTCAGGTCATCTTAGGCGTAGGGTTAGAGGTTTAGTGTTAAGGCTGGTTAGTGGTTAAGGCCCAGGGCTCAGTAGGGTTTAGGCTCAGTGGATGGGGAGTATTTGTCAGGTAGGGTTGGACTGCCCAGGATTTGGCCAGGGTTTAAAGCCCAGGGTCAGTTTGGGGTAGGGCTCAGTTTAGGCTTTAGCCTCAGGGATTAGGCCTTTAGTTATTTTAGAGCCTTTTTGAAAGAAATTAAACCACAAAGAAAAGATTACAACGTCATTTAGGTTTAAGGTTTTGGGTTTAGGGTTTAGGTTTAGTGGCCCAGGGTTTTTTAGGGTAGGTTTAGGTGGAGTGGTTTTGGTCAGGGCAGTGGTGTGGTTTTAATCGTGGTCCGTGGATCAGGGTTATTTTATGGTTTAACGCTCAGTTTGGTAGGATTTAGGGTTTAAGATTTAAGATTTAGGATTTTTTATTTAAATTAAGTAAACTAGTAAGTTTAGGTTTATTTAGTTTATTTTATTTTTAGGTTTTAGGGAGGTTTATATTTTATTTTTATTTAGTTTAGTTGATTTATTTAAGTTTAGAATATTTATTTTAGTTTATTTTTTGGGTTTAGGTTTATTTTTTAATTGAGTTTTATTTTTATATTGTTTTTTAGATTTACGTTTTATTTTTTATTTTTAGGTTTAGTTTTAGGTTTTTATTTTATTTTTTTGTGTTTAGGTTATAGGTTTTTATTTTAGGTTTATTTTTAAGATTTATTTTTTAGTTTAGGCTTAGGTTTTTTTCTAATTTATTTTCTTTTATTTAGTTTAGGTTTAGGTTTAGGTTTAGTTTATTTTAGGTTTAGGTTTAGGTTTTATTTATTTTAGTTTATTTTAATTTAGTTTATTTTTAGGTTTATTTTATTTTTATTTTAAGTTTAGGTTATCTTTTAGTTTAAGGTTTAAGTTTTAAGTTTTATTTTTTATTTATTTTTAAGTTTATTGTTTAGGTGTAGGTTTTTATTTAGTTTTTATTATATTTTATTTTAAGTTTATTTTATTTTTATTTTACATTTAGTTTTTATTTTATTTAGGTTTTTTAATCTAAGGTTTATTTTATTTTTTAGTTTATTTCATGTTTTTATTTATTTTATTTTAGGTTTAGGTTTATTTTTAGTTTATTTTATTTTATTTAGTTTAGGTTTATGATTAGGTATAGTTTATTTTAGATTTATGTTTAGGTTTTATTTATTTAGTTTTGTTTATTTTAGTCTAGGTTTAGGTTTATTTTATTTTTATTTTAGGTTTATGTTTTTTTTTAGTTTAGGGTTTATGTTTTATTTTTTATTTATTTTTAGGTTTTATTTTTAGGTTTATTTTTTAGTTTTATGTTTTTATTTAGTTTTTATTTTATTTTATTTTAAGCTTCTATTTTTATTTTAGGTTTAGTTTTTATTTTATTTAGGTTTTTTATTTTCTAGTATAGTTTAGGTATTTATTTATTTTATTTTATTTTAGTTTTTATTTTTATTTTATTTATTTTTTTAGGTTTAGGTTTAGGTTTTAGTTTATGTTTTTTTTTTTTTTTTTTTTTTATTTTATTTTAGTTTAGGTATTTTAATTTAATTTCTTTTAGGTTTTATTTAGTTTAGGTTTAACCTTTTAGCTTTTTAGGGTTTAGGGTTTGGGGTTTAAGGTTTGGGGTTTAGGGTTTAGGGTTTAGGTTTTAAGGTTTAGGGTTTAGGGTTTAGGGTTTAGTTTTCAGGGTTTAGGGTTTAGGGTTTTTAGGGTTTAGGGTTTAGAGTTTTGATTTTAGATTTTGGGTTTAGATTTTAGTTTAGGGTTTATGATTTATGGTTTTTTTCAAGAGTGAACAAATTCAAATTCAACATTTCTTCTTCTCGATTTCATCAACCAAGGAACACACCAACTTTTCTAACTAGAACCGTAGATAACTAGAACTGTCTCTACTATAAGAACATAGTTCCATAAGTAGCAGAATGGATCAGTCGTTCTCTAGTTTCTCTAGTTCCCATCTGAACCACCCCGACCTCTCGAGTTGCGGGATCCATCATCATATCCCCGATCTCTCCCTCCACCACCACCACGGCTGTAACCTCCATCACTTGTCCCGCCTCCATAACCACCACTGCTCCAACCACCACCTCCATATCCACCAGCACCTCCAGATCCCCCACCACCACTATGATAACTGCCGCCTCCACCTTTGCCTCCACCGCTAGATCTAGACTGAGCCTAGTTGACGGTGATGTTCATCCCGTCAAGGTTCTAGCCATTCTTAGAGTGGTTTAGGGTTACTCTCAGGATTATGTGGAGCCAACCAATCTGGTCCGAAGATGAAAGCCAAGATCAAGATTCTAGGATACTATTATCCGTCGATGATCAAATACTGCATGGATACAGGCTAGGCGATGCCACCAATCTCAAATACACAGTGTGGTCCTAAATCAACCACCTAACATTCTACATCCTACATTGGCCTCATGGCCATTCGAGTGTTGGGGTACTGACATAGTGTGTCTGATCGATCCTCTTTCCAAGGGTCATCAGTTCATCTTAGCTGCTACTGACTACTTTTTTAAATAGGCCAAGGCGATTATGCTCAGAGAGGTCACAACTCAGCATGTTCTCTAATTTTTATGAACCTTATCGTATATAGGTTCGAAGTGTCTCAACCAATTATATATAATAATAGTACAGTAATCAAGAGCACCCAGATCAATAACTTTGCCTAGTGACATAACATAGATTGGAGATATTCTACCATCAATACCTGAGGGAAAAAGGCTTAGTAGAAGCCTTCAATAAAACTCTCATCCAAATACTGAAGAAGACACTCGACAATAACAAGAGATAGTGGCATGAGCAATTAGTTGAAGCCTTGTGGGTCTACTGTACCACATTTAAAACTCTAACTCAATCTACTCCTTTTTCCTTAGAGTATGGGTTTGAAGCCATTCAACCATTAAGCATTCGACTCCCATCACTAAGGATAGCTGTGGGTAGCAAGATCACAACAGAGAAGAATGCCAACTTACTGTTAGAAGAGCTCGAAGGTTTGGAGGAGAGATGCCTGAGGGCATGCCACCTCGAGTTGTATAAAGCTAAAATGATTCAAGCTTACAACAGGTTGGTCCGTCCTAGGGCTTTTCATGAAGGAAAGCTTATTTTAGTTCTAAAGAGACCGATTGTTGCCTGTCGTAAGATGGGAGGCAAGTTTGAATTCATTTGGGAAGGCCCTTTTTCCATAGAGATGGCCTACCAAAGAGGACCTTATCATCTTATTAATCATAAGATAGAGCACCCAATGCTTTCAATCAATGGGATCTACTTAATGAAATATTATAAATCATGTTTGAAATTAATTATCATCAATAAGAATTCCATTTTGAATTAAATTCTTTTATGTTGAAAGTATTCTTATTTGCAAATCCACTATGATGTGTTTAGGGTAGGTATAAGGAACCCGAGCAGCGTCTTATCCTTCATCAACACAACACAAAGACAAACTACACACAAACATATAAAACAAACACAGATCTTTTTTCTTGGGCTACTCTGAGTTGAGATAACACCCCCAGTGACACTCACTCAGTAGTTGCTATAGGCCGGGCTGACATGCTACCCTACTAGTATGCCACCCCAGTGATCTTCTTGCTTTGGAGGATGTAAGTCTGCTACGCTTTTCTTATTTACTTGGCCACTGCACACCAATGAGCACCTTATTAGTTTGGTAGGCCTTACTACATGGCCAGTAAGCTACCTCATGTTGGCTTCGTTTAAGAGGATGTGAGTCTTCTATGCTTTCTTCCTGGATTAGCCTTCATGCACTGACTGGGTTGAGTATATTTGAGGTTTAGGATAAGTCCCCTTATGACTCCTTCCTAGTTGACTACTTCAAGTCTGGGTCCAGTCCTTTCTTGGGGTGCCCCGCTCAATAGTCGTTCTAGGTTTGATAACATATGTCCCTCCAACGATAGACTATCCCGATGATCAGATCCACTTGGAAAGATGTAAGCCTACACTCCTTCTTTCTAGATTAATCATTACACACCAATGGGCACCTTGGGTTGTTTGGTTCTCACAATGTTGATGGATATACCTTAGGTTAGTTGGTTCTCACACCTTAGGATACATCACTCATGGTAGATGTAAGTCTGCTACACTTTCTCTTTAAGTTGGCCACTGTACACCTATAAGCTTTCTTTTCCAGGGCTCAGGATAATGCCCCTAGCAGCACCTCCAATGTGGGCACTATATTTGGATCACATCCTTTGCCACCCCATTTAGACACTACTTGGGTTACTATTGGATTGGATAGTTCCCCTTTCCTAATAACCACCCCTGTGGCTGGATAATCCATCCCGTGGATGAGTATATTCTCCCTTGGTCCAGTATATTTGAGATAGGTCAAGGCTGACATAGCCATTTTCAGTGTACTCCTTGCACACCAATAGGGTCCGCATAAACATATAAATAATTTATATTCACTTGGGGATTAGAAAGACACCCTTAGAGGTATCTTTTCCCAAGAAGGCATCCTATCTTTAGCGAAGTGTCAATAAATAATATAAACAAAACTCTCTATAAGAATCGCTTGACTACTACTGAGTTGATATAAGTCCCTCGTTTCATTCACTCAGTAGTCTCCCCTAAGCTAAGTTCAATTTCTTGTGCTACCAATAGGTCTCCTCAGTGATTGTTCCCTGCTTTAGAAGATGTAAGTCTACTATGCCTTTTTCCTAGCACAATCATTGCACACCGAAAGGTAACCCCTTAGGTTGGGTAGCTCTACCCCACAGCCAGTAGTCTATCCATTTGGATTTGTAAATTTGAGATAGGATAGGTTTGCTATAGCTCCTTCTCAATGGGTCCATTGCACACCTATGTGATCAATAAATTAAATCTATCAAATTTGATCGAGCTCACATCCCCAACAGATATGCCTTCAATTCAAAATCAAACTAAACCTAATAAACCATATCAAATTACATGAAATTATGATATAATTAATCTTAACTACTTTTTATTTGACATAAGCCCCCAGTGGCATTCACTCAGTAGTCGCCCTAAGTCAGGTTCAATTTATTGTGCATCCAATAGGTCACCCCAGCAGTTGTTCCTTGCTTTGGAAGATGTAAGTCTGCTACGCCTTCTTCCTAGCAGAGCCATTGCACAGTGAAAGGCAACCCCTTATGTTAGCTAGCTCTACCCCCTAACCTGTAGACTATCCCTTTGGATTTGTAAACTTGAGGTAGGTTAAATATAGCGCTTCTGGGTCCAGTCCACCAAGGTCCATACATTAACTCAGATTAAATTAAACCCAATCTGATTTTCCCAAGTGGAGTTAAATCACAGCCTTCTCCCCAGTGGAGCCCCAAATTATATATAAACAAGTTAAGCAAATAAATCAAATTCAAAACCAACCTACCTAGTGGAGCCAAATTAAACCTACTCCCCAAGTTGAATCTAAATCAAAAAATCCAACCAAACTCTTATTCATAGCAGGTACATCCTCAAACAAATCTATGAAATCAAACTCAAATCCCAATCCCCAATGGATATTTTGAACCTGCTTCCCTAGTTGAAGGTTCAAATACTCGATCCCTAGCGGACTCGAGCTGATATCTCTAGCAGATATGCCTCCACATCAGTTAAAGTAAAATAAGTTAAAGTCGATTCGATCTTAATCCCAGGAGGATTATAAATTCTTATCCCTAGCAAATCTTCTTCCCATAAATCATATAATCAAATCAAATTAGAACCTTTTCCCCAACAGATTTTCTTCTTATATGCCCTCGATATAGACCCCTCACATGTCATGTCCAATGCAAGTGTGATCTCTTACCGGATCTCCCTCCATGTCTTTGACATGGAATTCTCATCAAATCTTATTTCTTCTTTTATGCACACTTTAATACTTCAACTAAAAGCCTAACAATGTATTCATTCAAATTACATCATCTTAACATTGTAATCAATATTTTCTGATTTATGATGGTTCAAGCTCAAACTAACTATACAATATCATGCTAAAGACATTATAGCATGAATTAACACACTAAATTATATTATAATTTATGATTTTATATTATAAATTGCTATAATATAATATATTGTCTAACATTACACCTCATTTGAATCACTTAAAAGGAACAAATAACAAAATTTTCTCAAAATATGAATAATGTTTAGTTTAGATGTAAAATTATTAATTTTCTATTAGAAATGGTACAAAATAGCATAATTTTGGTGTTGCTTCTTGGTGCTTGTCGTGAATTTGGCCAAATTCTTTCATCTCAACCTTCAAATTAACAATTTTGTGAGTTTTGACCCATTGTATTATAACAAAGGTAAAACATACTAAAATGTACAATATCATTTATTAACACACCACCACATTCATATATATGTGAAGTTATATTGTTATGTACATTATATTTTAATATGATTTCATATATTATATTATCTTACATTACACGTTAAAATGAATCACATTAAGCAAAAAATTTATAAAATTTGGTTGAAAAATGAACATTTATTTTGGATGCAAAATTCCATTCTTTTGATTAAATGACACACCATAGCACACCCCCAATGATGTTCCCTAAAGCTTACCTTAAATATGGCCAAATCCCATCATCTCAGCCTCTAAATCAATATTTTTATGAACTATACTAGTACAAACTCTACTACATCATACTATAACAAACTAAAATATGCTAAAAAATAAATAGTAATACACAATAGTACATTATAATGCATGATACTTCACTATGTTATGCCATCCAATATTATAAAACACTATAGCATGTTATAATATATTATATTACGTATCACATCACAAGGGATTACTTTAGATAAAAAATCATAAATTTAGTCTAAACAATAAATATATATATTTTAGTCGTATCACTTACATATTTTAAATTTAAATAATATATTATGATGCCATGCTCACCTATTTTGAATTTGGCCAAATTTCATAATTTTAAAGTCTAAATCAACATTTTATAAATAATGCTAGTGTAAGCTTGACTACATGATTGTAAAGTATAAAAAGAATTAAAAATGCACAAAATAATATATTATGATATATGATGCTATATAATGCTACAACATATAATATTTATTTTGAACATAAAATCTTACTTTGTAGACTACAAGTGGCGTAGCACACCTTTGGTATGACAACCTAATTCCCACTTCAAATTTAACAAATTTCATCATCTAATTTAGTAAATCAATATTATTTTTATTTATATTAATATAGACTATATTACACAATATCAAAATATACTAAAACATTTCAAAACATCTTATAACATCCAAAAACACATCACTACATGCTCAAATATATGATGCTACATTATACAATAATATATGGTATTATAATATGATTTAGGGTTAGGGTTTAGGGTATTCAAATCTCTAATAGTTAAGGGAAAGTCTCTTGAAGACATTTTCTTTAGCTACCATAACTTTGTTAGGATTAGGTCATTTTTTAGATCTACTCCTAATGACATCTTTATTCAAGGTTTAGGGTTTAGGGTTTAGGGTTAGGGTCTAGAGTTAGTTTAGGGTTTAGGGTTAGTTTTGGGTTTAGGGTTAGTTTAAGATTTAGGGTTTGGGATTTGGGGTTTTGTGTTTAGGGATTAGGTTTTTAGGTTTTAGGGTTTAGGGTTATAAGGTTTTAGGGTTTAGGGTTTAAGGTTTAAGGTTTATAAGGTTTAAGGTTTAGGGTTTAGGGTTTACGGCTTAGGGTTTAGGGCTTAATATTTAGAGTTTAGGGTTTACGGTTTAGGGTGTACGGTTTAAGGTTCAGGGTTTAGTTTTTTGGGGTTAGGGATTGTAGGGTTTAGGGTTTATGGTATAAGGTTTAGGGCTTAGGTTTTAGGTTTAAGGTTTAATTTTGAGTTTAGGGTTTAACATTTTTTTATAAAGAATAAATTAAGATTCAACAAATCTTCTTTTCAATTTGATGAACCAAGTAGCACCCCCAAGTTTTCTAAGACATAAGCGATGACATAGATCAAAAATGAGCACACATACAACAATTCAAAAACCCTACATAAGTAGAACCATCTCTATTGTAAAGATAATGTTCCATATGCAGTAGATCGGATTGGCCATTCTTTTATTTCTCCAGTTCCCATCAGAACCACCCCCTCCTCTTGAGTAGCGGGATCCACCATCATATCCCAGATCTCTCCCTCTGCCACCACCATGGTTGTAACCTCCATCGGTCCTCCCGCCTCCATAACCACCACTGCTCCAACCACCACCTCCATATCCGCCAACACCTCCAGATCACCCACCACCACTACGATAACTGCCACCTCCACTTTCACCTCCACCGCTAGATCTAGAAAGAGCCGAGTTGACGATGATGTTCCTACCATCAAGGTTCTGCCCATTCTTAGGGTTTAGGATTAGTTTAGGGTTTATTTATGGTTTAGGGTTTGTTTAAAGTTTAGAGATGTAGGTTTTAGGGTTTAGGGTTTAGGGTTTAGGGTTTAGGGTTTTAGGGTTTAGGGTTTAGGGTTTAGGGTTTAGGGTTTTGGGTTTAGAGTTTAGTGTTTAGGGTTTAGGTTTTAGAGTTTAGGGTTTTAGGGTTTAGGGATTATGGTTTATGGTTGCACGTATAGGGTTGTAGGTTTAGGGTTAGTTTTAGGGTTTAGGATTTATTTACAATTAAATAAATTGGTAGGTTTAGGTTTATTTAGTTTATTATTTATTTATTTAAGTTTATTTTTATTTTTTATTTTTATTTAGGTTTATTTTTATTTTTATTTAGTTTAGTTTATTTATTTTAGTTTTAGTTTTATATTTTATTTTATTTTTTAGGTTTAGGTTTATTTTTTTAGTGGAGTTTTATTTTTACTTTATTTTTTAGGTTTAGGTTTTATATTTTATTTTATTTTTTTAGGCTTAGGGTTTAGGTTATTATTTTAGGTCTTTTTTTAGGTTTTATTTTTTAGTTCAGGTTTAGGTTTATTTTTAGTTTATTTTATTTATTTAGTTTAAGTTTATGTTTAGGTTTAGTTTATTTTAGGTTTAGGTTTAGGTTTTATTCATTTTAGTTTAGTTAATTTTAGTTTAAGTTTATGTTTATTTTATTTTTATTCTAAGTTTAGGTTTTTTTAATTTAGGATGTAGGTTTTATTTTTAACTTTATCTTTTAGTTTTAGGTTTTTATTTAGTTTCATTTTATCTTATTTTTGGTTTATTTTATTTAGAGTTTTTATTCTTAGGTTTATTTTATTTTATTATTTTAGTTTAGGTTTTTATTTATTTTATTTTAGTTTATTTTTATTTCATACTTTATTTATTTTTAGGTTTAGGTTTATGTGTTAATTTAGGTTTTTATTTTATTTTAGTTTTTCATTTTATTTAGGTTTAGGTTTTTTGATGTTTTGTTTAGGTTTAGGTTGTTTAGGGTGTGGTTTAGTTTGGCTCAGATTTGGGGTAGTATTTATGGTTTATGGTTTGGTGTGGTTTAAAGTTTAGGGTAGGGTTTAGTGCACAGGCCCCAGGTTTAGCCCGAGGGTTTAGTGTAGTGGAGTATAGGGTTTAGGGTTTATGGTTTTAAGATTTAGTGAACAATGGTAGGAGGTGAGTTTAGGGAAAGTGGTAAGTGGTTTGTGGTTTAAGGATTAGGGATTTTAGGTTAGGGTTTAGGATTTTAGGGTTTATGTAAAGGTAGCGTAGAGTTTAGTGGTTCAGTTTAGGTTAGTTTTAAGGTTTTCGATTTAGGATTTAGGGTTTAGGGTTTTTAAAAAAAAAATTATCAAGTAAACTAGTAGGTTTAGGTTTATTTAGTTTATTTAGTTTTTTTATATTTATTTTGCTTTATTTTTATTTAAGTTAATCTTTTATTTTTATTTAATTTTATTTATTTATTTTAGTTTTGGTTTTTTATTTTAGTTTATATTTTTGATTTTGGTTTATTTTTTAGTTTAGTTTTATTTTTATTTTGTTTTTTAGGTTTAGGTTTTATTTAATTTTTTAAGGTTTAGGTCTATATTTTTATTTTATTTTTTCAGTTTGTATTTTTTAGTGTAGGTTTAGTTTTATTTTTAGTTTATTTTATTTTATTTAGTTTATGCTTAAGTTTAGGTTTAGTTTATTTTATTTTTATTTTATTTATTTTATTTTATTTTTATTTTAGGTTTAGGTTTTTTTTTAGTTTAGGGTTTAGGTTTTATTTTTAGGTTTATTTTTATTATTTTAATTAATTTTATTTTAGGTTTATTTTATTTATTTATGCATTTTTATTTTAGTTTTATAGGCAAGTTTAGTTTAGGTTTCATTTTATTTTATTTAAGGTGCAGTTATGGAGTAAGGTCAGGGTATCATTTAGGGTGGTAGTTTTAGGGTATGGAGCCCAGGGTTTGGGCCTGGGTTTAGGATTTAGCTCAGGCTTTAAAGCCCATGATCTTTTCTGGTACGTTAAGTATTTCAGGCCTGGTTTTAGTGTAAATGTTTAGATGTCAGGGCACAATAGTCTGGAATGGAGAGTCATGGAGGGTGCTGTCAGGGTTTGGCTCATGGTCAGGCCCAGTTTAGTGGTTTTGGGGTGGGTTTGGGAGCAGGCTCAGGTTGTGGACAATAGGTTTAGGTAGGGTAGGTCCAGGATTTAGGGTAGTGCCTAGGGTTTGTGGTTTTTTTTTTTTGTTTTAAAAATCAAAACCCATATGTTTAGATTTATTTAGTTTATTTATTTTATTTTAGTGTATTTTATTTTTTATTTTATTTTTAGTTTATTTCTTTTAGGTTTATTTTTAGTTAGTTTTATTTTTTATTTTATTTTTTTTAGGTTTAAGTTTATGTTTATGTTTTATTTTTTTTAAGTTTAGTTTTATTTTATTTTATTTTTAGGTTTATTTTTTATTTTTATTTTAGGTTTAAGTTTAGGTTTTATTTTATTTTTTATGTTTAGGTTTTAAGTTTTATTTTAGCTTTATTTTAGGTTTTATTTTTTTTTTTAGGCTAGGTTTATTTTAGCATTTTATTTTATTTAGTTTAGGGTTTAAGTGTAGGTTTAGTTCATTTTAGCCAGTTTAGGTTTTATTTATGTAGTTTAGTTTATTTTAGTTTAGATTTAGGTTTAATTTATTTTGTTTATTTTAAGTAGGGTTTAGTTTTCTTTTAGGTTTATTTTATTTATTTTGGTTTTATTTTAGTTTTATTATTTAAGTTTAGGTTTTAATTATTTTATTATTTATTTAGGATTTAATTTTTATTTTCATTTAGATTTTATTGTTTTATTTTATTTTAGGTATTTTATTTTATTTTTTAGGTTATTTTATTTTGTTTAGTTTATTTATTAGGAAGATGTGTTAGTTTAGGTTTTATTTTATTTAGTTTTATTTTATTTAGGTTTATGTTTGAGTTTAGGTTTAGGTTGGTGGTTTGGGGAGGGTTTACCTTGGTCAGGATCTTGTGGTCAGGTCTTTATGGCCCAGTCAGGTAAAGTTTGTGGTAGTGTGGGCTCAGGTTAGTGGTCAGCAGGTGTGGAGGTTTTAGGTTTATTTTAGATCAGTGAATTAGAGGTTTAGTGAGTTTGTGGTAGGTTGTGGTCCGTGGCCTAGTTTTTTTAAGATCAGTGATCACTTTAAGGTTAGTTTAGGGTTAGGATTTTTAGGGTTTATGCAAAGGGTTTAGCCAGAGTTTTGAGTTTAGTTAGTTTAAGGTTTTCAATTTAGGATTTTATTTTAGGGTTTTTTTTAAAAAAATTATCAAGCAAACCAGTAGTTTAGGTTTATTTAGTTTATTTAGTTTTTATTTATTTTATTTTATTTTATTTAAGTTAATCTTTATTTTATTTAATTTTATTTATTTATTTTAATTTTGGTTTTATTTTAGTTTATTTTGATTGGTTATTTTTTTTTATTTAGTTTTATTTTATTTTGTTTTTTTAGATTTTATTTATTTTTTAAGGTTTAGGTCCACGTTTTATTTTTATTTTTTTATTTGTATTTTTAGTGAAATTTTAGTTTTATTTTTAGTTTATTTTATTATTTAGTTTAGGTTTAAGTTTAGGTTTAGTTTATTTTATTTTATTTTGTTAGTTTTTTATTGGGTTTAGGTTTATTTTTAGGTTTATTTTTTTTTATTTTAGGTTTATTTTATTTAGTTCATGTATTTTTATTTTAGTTTATTTTTATTTTTAGGCTTAAGTTTTAGTTTAGGTTTCATTTTATTTTATTTTATTTAGGTGTAGGTTTTTATGGTTTAGGTTTATGGGTTAGGGAGCATCAGTTAGGAGGGTTTTAGGGTAGGGTCTTATGGTTCAGGGTTTGGTTGGGTTGGATTTAGTGTCAGGCTTTAAAGTTTATGATTTGGTTTAGGTTTAAGCCGCTCATTTGGTAGCTTTAGGCTTTAGTGTTTAGAATTTTGGTAGTGAGGGCATAATTTAAGGTGGTATGGAGATGGTTGTGGTATAGTGGTAGGTTTTAGGTAGGGGCTCAGGTAAGTTTGGGAGGTCCCGGTTTAGGTCAGGGTCAATTTAGGGTCAGTGGTTTAGGTTTGGTCTTAGGATTTGTGGGTTTATCTAGGGTTTAGGTTTTTTTTTGTTTTTTAAAAATTAAGTAAACCTATATGTTTAGATTTATTTAGTTTATTTATTTTTTATTTTAGTGTATTTTATTTTTTATTTTTATTTAGTTTAGTTTATTTCTTTTAGGTTTATTTATTTTAGTTTAGGTTTTTTATTTTAGTTTATTTTTTAGGTTTAAGTTTATGTTTATGTTTATTTTTAAGTTTAGTTTTATTTTTATTTTATTTTTAGGTTTAGATTTTATTTTTATTTTAGGCTTAAGTTTAGGTTTTATTTTATTTTTATGTTTAGGTTTTAAGTTTTTTTTATTTTATTATTTTAGGTTTTATTTTTTTTTGTTTAGGCCTAGTTTATTAGCATATTTTATTTTATTTTATTTTAGGGTTGTTTAGTTCATTTTAGGCTTTAGTTTAAGTTATTTATGTTAGTTTAGTTTATTTTATTTAGATTTAGTTTAATTTATCTTGTTTATTTTAAGTTTAGGGTTTAGTTTTCTTTAGTTTATTTATTTATTTTTGGTTTTATTTTTTAGTTTTATTATAGGTTTAGGTTTTTATTTAGTTTTATTTTATTTTATTTTAGGTTTATTTAATTTTATTCATTTAGATTTTATTTTATTTTTTTTTATTTAGGTTTATTTTATCTTTTATCTTAGTTTAGGTTTTTTTATTTTATCTTTGTAGTTTTATTTACATTTATTTTAGGTTTAGGTTATATGTTAAGGTTTTATCATTTTAGTTTTATTTTATTTAGTTTAGGTTTTTTATGTTTTGTTATTTAGTCAGGTTTTTTGTGGTGGGGGGTTTAGGGTTCAGTGGCCTTTGGTTTAGATCTGTGGTTTAGTTTATGGTTTATGGTTTAGGTCAGTTTAGTTTAGGGTGGGTAGTGCTGCAGATTTAGGGTCTAGGGGTCAGTAGTGGCCTAGTTTTGGGTTTATGGTTTTTAGGATTTAGTGTTAACAATTTAAGGTTTAGGGTGAGCTGGTTTGGGTTGGGTTTAGGGTTTAGTTTTGGGTTTTAAGGATTGGATCAGCTTTAAGTTAGTTTAGGGTTTAGGATTTTTAGGGTTTATGTAGGGTTTAGCGTTTAGAGTTTGAGTTTTTTAGGGTAGTTTATTTAGATTTAGGGTTTAAGGTTTTTTTAAAAAAAATTATCAAGTAAACTAGTAGGTTTAGGTTTATTTAGTTTATTTAGTTTTTTTTATTTATTTTGCTTTATTTTTATTTAAGTTAATCTTTTATTTTTATTTGATTTTATTTATTTATTTTAATTTTGGTTTTTTTATCTAGCTTATCTTTTGATCTTGGTTTATTTTTAGTTTAGTTTATTTTATTTTATTTTGTTTAGGTTTTATTTATTTTTGGTTTAGCTTTATTATTTTATTTTATTTTATATTTCCTTTTTAGGTTTTTTATTTTTTTTATTTTATTTCATTTAGTTTAGGCTTCTTAGGGTTTAGTTTATTTTATTTTATCTTTATTTAGCTTCATTCTTATCTTTTATTTTATTTTATTTTTATTTTAGGTTTAGGTTTTTTTTTAGTTTAGGGTTTAGGTTTTATTTTTAGGTTTATTTTTTAGGTTATTTTATTAATTTTATTTTAGGTTTATTTTATTTAGTTCATGTATTTTTATTTTAGTTTATTTTTTTATTTTATTTTAGTTTAGTTTTTTTCATTTTATTTATTTTATGTAGTTTATGGTTTAGGTTTAGTTTAAGCATTTAGTTTAGGTTTAGGGTTTGGGTTTAGGGTTTTTGGTCAGTTTGGGTTTGGGTTTATCAGATTTAGTGTTAGCTTTGTTATGGTTTAAGTATGGGTTTAAGCCTAAGTTTCTCACTGAGTTGTGGTAGCCTTTAGTTTAATGGTAGTGAGGCACAAGCCAGATGGTTTGAGTGGTTTAGTTTGCTGTTAGGGTCAGGTTGGGGTTTGGGTGGTTTAGGTTTGGCCCAGGGTAAGTTTGTGGCTCAGTTGGCCTGGGTCAGGTAGGATCAGGTCACAATCAGGGTAGGTTTTAGGGCCTGATAGGGTAGCATTTAGGGTTTAGGTTTTTTTTAAAAACCCATGTAGATTATTTATTTATTTTATTTTTATTTTATTTATTTTATTTTATTTTATTTAGTTTAGTTTATTTCTTTTAGGTTTATTTATTTTAGTTTAGGTTTTTTTTTTAGTTTATTTTAGGTTTAAGTTTATGTTTATGTTTATTTTAAGTTTATTTTATTTTATTTTATTTTTAGGTTTAGGTTTTATTTTTTATTTTTAGGCTTAAGTTTAGGTTTTTATTTTATTTTTTATGTTTAGGTTTTAAGTTTTTATTTTAGGTTTATTTTTAGGTTTTATTTTTTTCGTTTAGGCCTAGGTTTATTTTTAGCATATTTTATTTTATTTAGTTTAGGGTTTAGGTGTAGGTTTAGTTCATTTTAGGCTTAGGTTTAGGTTTTATTTATGTAGTTTAGTTTATTTTAGTTTAGATTTAGGTTTAATTTATTTTGTTTATTTTAAGTTTAGGGTTTAGGTTTTTCTTTTAGGTTTATTTATTTATTTTTTGGTTTTATTTTTAGTTTTATTATTTAGGTTTAGGTTTTTATTTAGTTTTTATTTTATTTTATTTAAGGTTTATTTAATTTTTATTTTTCATTTAGATTTTTTTTTTTTTTTTTAGGTTTATTTTATTTTTTTATTTTAGTTTAGGTTTTTATTTATTTTATTTTTGTTTAGTTTTTATTTTTACATTTAGGTTTAGGTTTATTTATTTATTTATTATTTTATTTTGAAGTTTTATTTAGTTTAGGTTTAGGTTTTAGGTTTAGATTTTGGGGTTTATCATTTTATTCAGGGTTGTAGGTTTTTTGAGTTTAGGGTTTAGGGTTTGTTATTTTATTAGCCTTTTAGGGTTAGTTTAAGGTTTAGGCTTTTGTGAGTTTAGGGTTAGTTTGGTTTTAATGATTAGGGTTTAGGTCTTGGGTTAGTTAGTCGTGGTTTAGGGTTTAGGCTTAGTTTTAGGGTTTAGGGTTTAAGTTTAGGGTTTTTTTTATTTCAATTTTAATTTTTTATTTTTTAAAAAAATTAATTAAACTAGTAGGTTAAGGTTTATTTAGTTTATTTTTATTTATTTTAGTTTATTTTATTTTTTATTTTTATTTTTATTTAGGTTTATTTTAATTTTTATTTAGTTTAGTTTATTTTTTTAGGTTTATTCATTTTAGTTTAGGTTTTATTTTAGTTTATTTTAGGTTTAGGTTTATTTTTCGTTTAATTTATTTTATTTTATTTTTAGGTTTAGGTTTTATTTTTTTTATTTTTAGGTTTATGTTTAGTTTTATTTTATTTTTTTTTAGGTTTAGATGTTTTTTATTTTAGTTTTTTTTAGGTTTTATTTTATAGTTTTGGTTTAGGTTTATTTTAGTTTATTTTATTTTATTTAGGGTTTAGGTTTAGGTTTAGTTTATTTTAGTTTTAGGTTTAGGTTTTATTTATTTTTGTTTAGTTTATTTTATTTTATTTTATTTTAGTTTAGGTTTATATTTATTTTAATTTTATTTTAGGTTTAGTTTTTTTTTAGTTTATGGTTTAAGTTTTATTGATTATTTATTTTTAGGTTTATTTTTAGGTTTAAACTTTTATTTAGTTTTTATTTTATTTTATTTTAGGTTTATTTTATTTTTATTTTAGGTTTAGCTTTTATTTTATTTAGGTTTTTTATTTTTTAATCTAGTTAAGGTTTTTATTTATTTATTTTAATTTTGTTTTTATTTTCTTTTTAAGTTTAGGTTTAGCTTTAGGTTTAGGATTTAGTTTAGTTTTTTATTTTATTTTATTTTCTTTATTTTGATTTAGGTTTATTTATTTATTTTATTTTTAGCTTTTATTTAATTTAGGTTTAGGATTTGAGCTTTTTAGGGTTTAGTGTTTAGGGTTTAGGGTTTTGGGTTTAGCCTAGTTTATTTTAGGGTTTTAGGATTTGGTTTATGGTATGTTTAGGGTTTAGGTTCTGTGGTTTAGGATTTGTTTAGGGTTTTGGGTTTAGTGGTTTTAGGTCAGGCATGTTCTAGGTGGGTTTGGGTTCAGGTTTAGTGGTTTAGGGTTTTAGGGTTTGGTGGTTTAGGGTTTTAGTTTTTAAGGTTTTAGTTTAGGCCAGTTTGGGTTTAGTTTTTAATGATTTGTATTTCTTGGGTTGGTCTAGGTTTAGTCAGGTTTATTTAGCTTAGTTTAGGGTTTAGTTTTTAGGTTTTTCTTTATTTCATTTTAATTTTTTTATTTTTAAAAAAATTAATTAAAACAGTTAAGGTTTATTTAGTTTATTTTTATTTATTTTTATTTTATTTTATTTTATTTTTATGTTATTTTAATTTTATTTATTTTTATTTATTTTAGGTTTATTCATTTTAGTTTAGGTTTTTTATTTTAGTTTATTTTTAGGTTTAGGTTTATTTTTTCGTTTAATTTTAATTTTATTTTATTTTTAGGTTTAGGTTTTATTTTTTTATTTTTAGGTTTATGTTTAGGTTTTATTTTATTTTTTTAGGTTTAGATGTTAGGTTTTTATTTTAGGTTTTTTTTAGGTTTTATTTTATAGTTTTGGTTTAGGTTTATTTTTAGTCTATTTTATTTTATTTAGGGTTTAGGTTTAGGTTTAGGTTTAGGTTTAGTTTATTTTAGTTTTAGGTTTAGGTTTTATTTATTTTGGTTTAGTTTATTTTATTTTAGTTTATTTTAGTTTAGGTTTATATTTATTTTAGGTTTAGGTTTTTTTTAGTTTATGGTTTAAGTTTTATTGATTATTTATTTTTAGGTTTATTTTTAGGTTTAAACTTTTATTTAGTTTTTATTTTATTTTATTTTAGGTTTATTTTATTTTTATTTTAGGT
Source organism: Cymbidium sinense (assembly GCA_021442155.1). Classification (NCBI taxonomy): domain Eukaryota; kingdom Viridiplantae; phylum Streptophyta; class Magnoliopsida; order Asparagales; family Orchidaceae; genus Cymbidium; species Cymbidium sinense. The sequence goes on from CM038216.1 coordinate 208,607,842, forward strand.
TTAGCTTTTATTTTATTTAGGTTTTTATTTTAATCTAGTTAAGGTTTTTATTTATTTATTTTAGTTTTGTTTTTATTTTTTATTTTATTTTCTTTTAAATTTAGGTTTAACTTTTAGGATTTAGCTTTTTATTTTATTTTATTTTCTTATTTTGATTTAGGTTTTATTTATTTTATCTTAGCTTTATTTAATTTAGGTTTAGGATTTAGCTTTTTTAGTGTTTGGGGTTGGGTTTAAGGTTTAGGGTTTAGGGTTAGGATTTTGGGTTTATGGCATATGTTTGGGTTTAAGTTTTTAGGATTTAAGGTTTAGGATTTTAGGTTTGGGTAGGGTTGAGGTTTAGTGATCTAAGATTTAGTGTTGGGGTCAGTGGTAGGGTTTAGGGTTTGGTTTAGGGTTAGTTGAGGGCTTTTTTGATTTAGTGGTAGGGTTTGTGGTAATGATTAGGGTTTTGGTCTTGTGGTCAGGTTTAGTCAGTTTGGGTTTAGCTTAGTTTTGTGGGTTTAGGGTTAGGGTTGGGTTTTTTTATTTCAATTTTAATTTTTTATTTTAAATTAATTAAACCAAGAAGGTTTATTTAGTTTATCTTTTATTTCCTTCAGTATATTTTATTTTTATTTTTTATTTAGGTTTATTTTAATTTTTATTTAGTTTATTTTTTTAGGTTTATTCATTTAGTTTAGGTTTTTTTATTTTAGTTTATTTTTATGTTTAGGTTTATTTTTTCGTTTAATTTTATTTTTATTTTATTTTTTAGGTTTAAGTTTTATTTTTTTTATTTTTAGGTTTATGTTTAGGTTTTATTTTATTTTTTTAGGTTTAGATGTTAGGTTTTTATTTTAGGTTTTTTTTAGGTTTTATTTTATAGTTTTGGTTTAGGTTTATTTTTAGTTTATTTTATTTTATTTAGGGTTTAGGTTTAGGTTTAGGTTTAGTTTATTTTAGTTTTAGGTTTAGGTTTTATTTATTTTAGTTTAGTTTATTTTATTTTAGTTTATTTTAGTTTAGGTTTATATTTATTTTAATTTTATTTTAGTTTTAGGTTTTTTTTTTAAGTTTATGGTTTAAGTTTATTGATTATTTATTTTAGGTTTATTTTAGGTTTAAACTTTATTTAGTTTTATTTTTTTATTTTAGGTTTATTTTATTTTTATTTTAGGTTTTATTTCTTTTATTTTATTTAGGTTTTATTTAATCTAGTTTTTATTTATTTATTTTAGCTTTGTTTTTATTTTTTATTTTATTTTCTTTTTAAGTTTAGGTTTAACTTTAGGTTTAGGATTTAGTTTAGTTTTTATTTTATTTTATTTTCTTTATTTTGATTTAGTTTATTTATTTATTTAGCTTTATATTTAGTTTAGATTTGAGCTTTTTGGTTTAGTGTTTAGGAGGGTTTGGGTTTAGGTTGAGGTTTAGGTTTAGGGTGGATTTGGGTTTATGATTGGTTTAGGTAGGTAGGATTTGGGGGGTTGGTAGGTTTTAGGGGTTAGGTTAAGGTTGGGTTGAGATTTAGGGTTTAGGGTTTTATTTTTAAATAAGTGGGTAGGTTTATTTAGTTTATTTAGTTTATAATTTATATATTTTAGTTTTATTTTATTTTATTTAGTTTTTATTTATATTTTTAGTTTATTTATGAGCATTTTAGTTATAGTGGTTGTTATGACATTAGGTGGACAAGTCATTAAAAAGAGTGAGTGATTGAGATATTTAAGCTCTACTGTTAAAATTGATAGTGAAATAGATGGAGATGTTATTAGTAGATTTCAAGTTGTATGGTTGAAGTGGAGGAATGCATCTGACCTATTGTGTGATAGAAAAGTATCGCTTAAACATAAGGAAAATTTTATAAGATGGTAAGACCTGCAATGATTTATGATGTAAAATTAATGAGAAGCAGAGAGGTTAAGTGTTGAAGAGAAGAGGATGCTCAGGTGGATGAGTGGCTTTACTCTTATAGATAAAATGCAAAATGTGTATGTTCAGGAAAAAGTTGGAATAGCTCTAGTGGTATATAAAATTAGAGAGAGTGGGCTTAGATGGTTTGGCCACTTAAAGCATCGGGCGTCCATTGACCCAGTTAAGAGAGTAGACTCATTAGATTTGCCTTATGTTAAGAAAGGTATAGGTAGACCTAAAAGGACATGGTTAAGATGTATATTTAGTATACTTGAATTGAATGAGAATTTAACAAATAATATGACACAATGGAGATGAAGGAATCATTAGTGGGATAATTATTATTGTAGTAGTTTAGATTATTTATTTTTTATTTATTTATTTATTTTTTATTTTAGTTTTTTTTTAAGTTTAGGTTTAGGTTTATTTTAGTTTAGTTATATTTTTTATTTTTTTTTAGGTTTAGGTTTTATTTTATTTTAGGTTTAGGTTTAGGTTTTATTTTATTTTCTTGTTTAGGTTTTAAGTTTTATTTTAGGTTTTTTTTTAGGTTTATTTAGTTTAGGTTTAGGTTTATTTTAGCTTATCATTTATTTTAGGGTTTAGGTATTTAGGTTTAAGTTTAGGTTTATTTATTTTAGTTTAGTTTATTTAGTTTAAGTTTAGGTTTATTTTATTTTTTATAGGTTTAGGTTTCTTTAGTTTAGGGTTTAGGTTTTATTATTTATTTATTTTATGTTTATTTTTAGGTTTAAGTTTATTTTAGTTTTATTTTATTATTTTAGGTTGATTTTATTATTTTAGGTTTTTATTTATTTAGGTTTATTTTTATTTAGTTTAGGTTTTTTATTTTATTTTATTTTAGTTTAGTTTTTTATTTATTATTTTATTTTTTTCTTTTAGGTTTAGGTTTATTTTAGTTTAGGATTTTAGTTTATTTTATTATTTTATTTCATTTTGGCTTATCTTTTTTATTTATTTTATTTTTATGTTTTATTTTGTTTAGGTTTAGGTTTTTAGCTTTTTAGGGTTTAGGGTTTAGGGTTTAGGGTTAGTTGAGGGTTTAGGGTTTAGGTGGGTTTTAGTGTTTAAGGTTTAGCGATGATGGTTTAGGTTTTAGGTCTAGGGTTCAAGCTTTAGTTTATGGTTTAGTGTTTTTAGTTTTTTCTTTTTTTTAACAGAGAACAAATTCAGATTCAACATTTTTTCTTTTTGATTTCAACAACCAAGTAACACAGCATATTTTTAAGACACAAGTGACGACATAGATAAAAAATGAGCATGCATAGAGCAAATCAGAAACCCTAGGTAACTAGAATTGTCTCTACTATAAAGACACAGTTCCATAAGCAGTAAATCGGATTGACCATTCTTCAGTTTCTCTAGTTCCCATCAGAACCATCCTAGCCACTCGAGTAGTGGGATCCACCATCATATCCCCTATCTCTCCCTCCGCCACCACCACAGTTGTAACCTCTAACCTCTTTCGCTCCTCCATTTACTACTCGACCATCATCACCATATCCACCGATCTATCCCCACCACTACTTGAGCAACCACCACATCTCAGATTCGCCTCAGCTAGAGATAGATTGAGCCTGGTTGACGGAGATGTTCCTGCCATCAAGGTTTTGCCCATTCATAGTATTTAGGTTTATTAAGTTTTAGGGTTTAGGTTTATTTTCTAATTTATTTAGTTAGTTTAGGTTTAGTTTTAGGGTTTGGGATTTAGGAGGAGGGTGTGGGTTTGCTTTTGGGTTTGGGTAGGGTTTAGGGTTTTAGGTTTATGCTTTTAGGATTTAGGGTTTAAGATTAGGGTTGGTTTTCGTGTTTAGGGTTTTAGGTCAGGTTTAGGTTAGTTTTAGGGTTTAGGGTTTAGGGTTTTCTTTTAAATTAAGTAAACCGGTAAGTTTAGGGTTATTTAATTTATTTTTTTTTATTTTAGTTTATTTTATTTATTATTTTAATATATGTTTATTTTTTATTTTTATTTAGTTTAATTTATTTATTTTTAGTTTATTTATTTTAGTTTATGTTTTTATTTTAGTTTTTTTTTAGGTTTATGTTATTTAGTTTATTTTTTTTTTTATTTTATTTTATTTTTAGGTTTAGGTTTTATTTTATTTATTTAGGTTTTATTCTTTTATTTTATTTTATTTTTTTTAGGTTTAGGTTTTGGTTTTTATTTTAGTATTTTGAGTTTTATTTTTTAGTTTAGGCTTAGGTTCATTTTTAGTTTATTTTATTTTATTTAGTTTAGGTTTAGGTTTAGGTTTAGTTTATTTTAGGTTTAGGTTTAGGTTTTATTTACTTTAGTTTAGTTTATTTTAGTTTAGGTTTAGGTTTATTTTATTTTGTTTATTTTATTTTTATTTTAGGTTTAGGTTTTTTTTTTATTTAGGGTTTAAGTTTTATATTAAGGTTTATTTTTTAGGTTTAGGTTTGTATTTAGTTTTTATTTTATTTTCATTTAGTTTATTTTTATTTTATTTTACATTTAGTTTTATTTTATCATTTTTATTCTTAGTTTATTTTATTTTTTTAATTTTAGTGTAGGTTTTCTTTATTTTATTTTAATTAATTTTATTTTTATTTTATTTTATTTTAGGTTTAGGTATATCTTTTAGTTTAGGTTTTATTTTATTTTATTTTTTATTATATTTATTTTATTTATTTATTTTATTTTAAGATTTATTTATTTTATTTGTGTTTATTTTTTTTTTAGGGTTTAAGATTTTATTTGGGTTTAGGGTTTTAAGGTTTATCTTAAGGTTTAGGGTTTAGGGTTAGGGTTTAGGTTAGGGTTTTATTATTTAATGTTTAAGCTTTATGTTTTGGCTTTTTTTTTATTTTTTAGGCTTTAGGTTTTAGGGTTTAGGGTTTGTGGGTTTATATTTTTTAGGGTTTAGGTTTAGGGTTTTATTTTTACATTTTAGGTTTAGGGTTTAGGTTTTAGTTTAGGGTTTAGGGTATTTGGGTTTTTTATTAAATAAAGAACAAATTCAAATCCAACACTTCTTTTTTTCGATTTCATTAACCAAGTAACACACCAAGTTTTCTAAGATAAAAGTGATAACATAGTTAAAAAATGAGCACACATAGAGAAAATTAAAAATCATAAATAACTAGAACCGTCACTACTATAATGACACAATTCCATAAATAGATTGGATGCATTCTGCTTTCCAGTTTATCAACCAACTTGCCTCTTTAGTGGGATCCATCATCATATCTCTCTAACAACCAGCTATAACCTCCATCACACCTCCAACCTCCATAACCAACTGCTTACCACCTCCATATCTACTCTAGATCACCCACCACCAGGATGGCCTCAGCCTTCACCCTCCACCATATCTAGATCGGCTGATTGACGCTTACCATCAAGGTTGCCATTCTGGGTTTAGGTTTAGGTTTATTATGTTTTAGGGTCTAGTTTATTTTTTAATTTATTTATTTACTTTTGATTTAGTTTGTGGGTTTAGATTTGGGGTTAAGGGTTAAGGGTTTAGGTTAGATTAGGTTTAGGGTTTAGGGTTGGTGGGTAGTGGTTTTTTAGAGTTAGGTTTGGTTTAGGGAAGGTTTAGGATTTAGGGTTGTAAGTTTAGTTAGGTATTTTATTTTATTTAATTTATTTATTTTTATTTATTTATTTTATTTTTAGGTGAAGTTTAGTTTATTTTAGAGTTTTATTTTATTTTTTTTATTTATTTTTAGGTTTAGTTTTAAGTTTTATTTTTTTTTAGATTTGGGTTTTTTTTATTTAGATAATTTTGGTTTATTTTTTAGTTTTGGTTTATTTTTATTTTATTTTTATTTAGTTTAGTTAGGTCAGTTTAGTTTATTTTAAGTTTAGGTTTAAGTTTATTTATTTTAGTTTAGTTTATTTTAGTTTAGTTTATTTTCTTTATTTTTATTTTATTTTAGGTTTAAGTTTTTTTAGTTTATTTTAAGTTTATTTTTATTTATTTAGGTTTTAGTTTAGGTTTACTTTAGGTTTAGGTTTATTTAGTTTTTTTATTTTATTTTTAGGTTTGTTTTATTTTTTTACTTTACATTTACTTTTTTATTTTATTTAGGTTTTTTATGCTAGGTTTATTATATTTTAGTTTAGTTTAGGTTTTTTATTTATTTTATTTTAGTTTATTTTATTAGTTTATTTTATTTTATTTTTTATATTTTGATTTAGGTTTTGTTTTAGGTTTTAATTTTATTTTAATAGATTTAGATTTTATATTTATTTTTTTTTAGGTTTTTAGGGTTTTATATTGTTTTATTTTGTGGTTGTTTTAGGTTTGGGTAGGGTTGGGGTTTATGGTTTAGAATTATGGTTTAGTGTTTAGCAGGGTTTTGGGTTTAAGGTTTAGCATTTAGGTTTTATCTAGCTTTTATTTTATAAATTTATTTAGTTTATTTAGTTTATTTAGTTTATTTTTTTTTATTTTATTTATTTTATTTTATTTTTTTATTTTTTGTTTAGGTTTTTATTTTTATTTTAGGATTTAAGGTTTAAGGTTTGGGGTTTAGGGTTTTATGGTTTTTAGGGTTTATGGTTTAAAGTTTAAGATTAGGTTTTAGGTTTAGGGTTAAGGTTTTAATTTATGATTTATGATTTTTTTTAACAGAGAATAAATTTAGATTCAACATTTCTTCTTTTCGATTTCATCAACCAAGTAACACATCAAGCTTCTTATGACACAAGCAATGACATGGATCAAAGATGAGCATGCATAGCAAATCAAAATCTATAACCATCTCTAATGTAGACACAGTTATAGTGATCGGATCAACCATTCTTCAATTTAGCTCATTATTATATTTGCCACCACCATGGCTATAGCCTCCACTCTTTTATAACCACACTATATCAACCACAACCTCCATATCCAGACCTCAGATCATACCACCACTACGATAATCATCGTTCTTTTGCCTAGATCGTTAGATCTATTTATCTTAGTGATGTTCATAGTGAAGGTTACCATTTTAGTTTAGGTTTAGTTTATTTTAGGTTTAGGTTTATGTTTATTTTGGATTGGGTTTTTTTATTTTTTTATTTATTTTAGGTTTATTTTTATTTAATTTAATTTAATTTTAGGTTTATTTAATTTTTTATTTATATTTAGGTTTGATTTATCAAGTTTTATTTTTATTTTATTTTGTTTAGTTAGTTTTTTATTTTTTTATGTATTTTATTTAGTTTAGGTTTTTATTAATTTTTTAGTTTTATTTAATCCAGTTTTAGGTTTAGGTTTGTTTTAGTTTTAAGTTTAGGTTTAGGCTTAGGATAGTTTATGGTTTGAGGGTAGTTGTAGGTTTTAGTTTTTTTTTGGGATAGTTTAGGGTTTGATTAGGTGTAGGTTTAGGTTCTGTTAGGATCATTTAGAGTTTATTTTTAGGGCCTAGGTTTATTTAGTCTTAGTTATGGTTTGTGGTTTGTGGTAGGTTTGTGGTTTAGGGTAGGTTTTGGTTAGGGTCCAGGGCTTTAGGATTTAGTGTTCGTGTTAGGGTTTTATTTTATTTTATTATTTTAAAAAAATAATTATGTAAACTAGTAGGTTTATGTTTATTTAGTTTATTTTTGATTTATGTTTTATTTAATTTTTTATTTAGAATAATTTTTTTATTTAGTTTATTTGTTTATTTTATTTTATTTATTTTAGTATTATTTTAGGTTTATGTTTTGGTTTAGTTTTAGTTTAGTTTTATTTTATTTTATTTGTAGTTTAAGTTTATTTTACTTTAGGTTTAGTTTATGTTTTATTTTATCTTTTAGGTTTAGGTTTTTTTATTTAGGTTTATTTTATGTTTTATTTTTTTAGTTTAGGTTTAGGTTTATTTTAGTTTATTTTATTTTACTAGTTTATCTAGTTTAGTTTATTTTATTTTAGGTTTAGGTTTAAGTCAAGATTATTTTAGTTCAGTTTATTTTAGTTTAGTTTAGGTTTTTTTTTTTTTTTTTAGTTTAAATTTTTTTTAGTTTAGGGTTTATGTTTTATCTATTTTTAGGTATTTTTAGATTTTATTTAGTTTTATTTATTATATTTTGCTTAATTTTATTATTATTTTACGTTAGTTTTTTCTTTTTTTTATTCCAAGGTTTATATTATTTTATATTTAATTTAGGTTTTATTTTATTTTAGCTTATTTTATCTTTTTATTTTTTTTATATTTTAGGTTTTGTTGGGTTATATTTTAGGTTTTTATTTTTATTTTATATAATTTTATTTAGCTAGTTTTGTTTTATTTTATTTATTTAGGTTCTTTTTTAGAGTAGAATTAGGGTAGATTTAGGTTTCTTTTTAGGGTTTAGGTTTAGGGCCTAGGGTTTGTGGTTAGGGTTTAGTTTAGTTTTAGGTTTAAACTTGTGGTTTATTTTATGTGGTTTGTGGTATGATTATTAATTAGGTTTTATTTTAGGGTATGTTTTATAGATTTTAGGGTTTGGTATGATTTAGGATTTAATGTTTGGTTATTAGGGTTTAAGTTCAGATTTTTCAGGATCTTAATTTAAAGTTTTTTTTTAGGTTTTGAGTTTTAGGGTTTAGGGTTTATTTCAGTAGGTTTTTTTTGGGGTTTATAGGTTAGGTTTTGGTTTAGGTTAGTTTTTTAAGATTTTAGAGTTTATTTTTTAGTGACAAAGATTGGGTTTTCTTTATTTTAAAATTAAGTAAATAGATTTATTTAGTTTTATTTAATTTTTTTTAATTTTCTTTATTTTTTTATTTTATTTTAGATTGGTTTATTTATTTTATGTTATTTATTTTAGTAAGGTTTTATTTAGTTTATTTTTTATTTTGGTTTATGTTACTTTTGTTTAGTTTAGTTTTATTTTTATTATTTAGGTTTATGTTTAATTTTTATTTTATGTTTAGGTTTTTTATTTTAGTTTATTTTAGGTTTTATTTTATGTTTATTTATTTTAGATTTAGTTCAGTTTTAGTTTTTTTTTTTTAATTTATGGTTGTTCTATTTTAATTTATTTAAGGTTTATTTTTAGTAGGTTTTATTTATTATTTTAGTTTAGTTTTAGTTTTTTTTTATTTTATTTTATTTTTATTTAGGTTTGATGTTTTAGTTTAAGTCTACTTTATTTTATTTTTTTTATTTATTTAGGTTTTTTTTATTTATTTTATTTTTAGGTTTTATTTAGTTTATTTGTTTTGGGTAGGGTTTAAGGTAGGATTTGGTTTTGGCTCATTTAGGGTTTGTGGTTATTTTGGGTTTATGTTTTTATTTTTGTATTTTATTTATTTTATTTTTTATTTTTTTAAAATTAAGTAAACTGATCGGTTTAGGTTTATTTAGTTTATTTTTTATTTATTTTAGTTTATTTTATTTATATTTTTATTTAGGTTTATTTTTATTTTTATTTAGTTTAGTTTATTTTATTTATTTTATTTTATTTTAATTTTGGTTTTATTTTAGTTTATTTTTTGGTTCAAGTTTATTTTTTAGTTTAGTTTTATTTTTATTTTATTTTTTAGGTTTAGATTTTATTTTATATTTTTTTTCTTTCTATTTTTATTTTATTTTTTAGGTTTGGGTTTTTTGTTTTATTTTAGGTTTTATTTTTTTTTTTAGATTTTTATTTTGATTTATTTTATTTATTTAGTTTATTTTAGTAGGTTAGTTTATTGGTTTAAGTATTTATTAGATTTTGGTTTTATTTGTGGTTTATGTTTTATTTTATTTATTTTAGTTTATTATAGGTTAAAGATTTATTTAGTTTATTTTATTATTTTAGTATTTTCATTTTATTTATGTATTTAGGATTTATTTTATTTTAGTTTAGATTTTATTTAATATTTATTTTATTTATTATTTTTAAGTTTATTTATATATTTATTTAGGTTTTATGTTTATTTTATTTTATTAATTTAGGTTTTATTTATTTATTTTAGGTTATTTAGTTTAGGTTTAGATTTTTTTTTTCTTTGTTTTAGGGTTTATTGTTTGGTTATGGGTTTATTTGGGTTTAAGGTTTGGGGTAGGATTTTTTGGGCTTTTCTAAGCTTTAGAAGGTTTAAGTTTTATTTTAAACAGGTTTATGGTCAATTTAGGGTTTATGGTTTTAAGGTTGGTTTAAGTTTAGGTGGATTTAGGTTTTAGTTTTGGGTTTAGGGTTTTTGGGTTTTTTTAACAAAGAACAAATTCAGATTCAACATTTCTTCTTTTTAATTTCATCAAGCAATTAACACACCAAGTTTTCTAAGACACAAGCGACAATATAGATAAAAATTGAGCACACATAGAGCAAATCAAAACGGTTTTTGATTTTTTTTTAAAGAAAGAACAAATTCATATTTAACATTTCTTCTTTTTAATTTCATCAACCAAGTAACAAACCAGGGAAGTGAGGTAATCAAATGACCTCCTTGGGGCTAGCTAAAGCCTTGTGTTCTGGATGTACTATATATTACCATTCAATCTTATACAAATCAATACATGAATTTAGGAAAGAGAACTCAACATTCATACACTTAAGCTATAAGAACATGTGTTTCTTATGTATTTATAACTAGCATCATAAAACATATTATTATTCATTTATAAGATTTTTAAAAAATACATTTAGATTTAATAGTGATAATAGCCACACATATATTAAATTAAATCAACACATGCAAACTTAGATAAAGGTAATCCATTTTATTTTACTTGATTTTGAAAAGATGGATGCATGAATTCAAATGACATTCCAAATTTAACATGATTGGAAAGAGGACAATCAAATATAAGCATGTGATTCATTCAACCAAACTAGTTCTTAATGACAATCAAATCAAATAAGATTATTTAAAGCAAACCAAAGCTTCTTTATTAATTAAGTTTTGGATTTGATTTGATTTAAAGAGGAGAAGAGAAATCATCACTTACTATTTTAAACCCATTCCCACATTAGTGATTTGATTTAATTTAAGGAAATGTAATTAAGTTGATTTTATTGGTTAATTAAGTTGAATCCTTAATTAGATGAATTAATTACCCTTACCAATGTCACCTTAAAGTAATTAACTAAATAATTATGAGCCAACATGACATGCATGAAAAATAAACTTGCAATGATCTTAGGAAATAAAAAGGGCCTAATGCAATTGGCTCATGATTAATAGTTAATTAGATTAAAGGACTTAATTAATTACTCTTATGGCTTTCCGACACATGTGGACTAACAATAATTTTATTAAACTCCTTTAGGTTGTTAAACACCTAAAGATCTACCCCATGATTTAATTATTTAAGGTCTAATAAGATTATGATTTCAATTTGATTAAGTGATTTAATTAATTAGTTAAATCTTAATTAATTTCATTTTAAAAAAAGGGTGAAATGAACTGAGGGAAAGGGGTCTCAACTATATTCCTTAGTTAACTTATTATTGTATAATGATTAATAAACTTAATTAAACAATTTATTATTGTTCATGGGATTAATTAATCATTAATTAACTTAAAAGAGTAATTTAGGTTTAATTAGTCAATTTTCTTAATTAAGTGAGCAATAAATCCTAAGAAAATCTTGGGAGGAAGAGGTCATCCCTTTAAATTAACCCATAAATTTTGGGATTAATTTCTTAAGTAATTAAAAATTAATTAAGCTAATTAATTTTGTAATCAAACCTTAATTACTGTTCAAAATTAGTTATGATTATTTTGAATTATTTCTCCTCCGAAATACCTTTAAAATGAGTATTTATTTGCATTTTTTTATTCTCTATGATTTTTCATTATTTTTAAAAGTTTCAACCATTAAAAATAATTAATTAAGTCTAATTAAAGCCTAGTCCTATTGACAGATGCATTGCACTTTATACATTGCACTACAAGATTGACTACATAAAACTTATCTGATTCAGTGCCTACGTGGTGGTGACAGATGTGCTTTCTCTTCTGCCATCCGATCTAAGATTGGATGGCTATGATTAATCCCACAGCTTAATAGGATTAAATCAGATCAATCTAGTGGATCTAATCGTGACCATACATTCTGATCATGTGAAATGAATGGTGCCTGATCTAACGTCACATGAGTGGGGGAGAATGAAGTTCGTCCGCCATTATGTACTTGATCCGAGCTTACCCGAGCTCAAATTAACTCCAAAAAAATCCCACACCTTCATGACATCGATCGAAGGGGATCCAACAGTCAAGATCACACGAGATGCAAGTTTTCTTCAAAACTCTCCAACCCATTTTTGGTTGAGGATTAGTTTTGGAAGCATACCTCGTTGGAGCTCAAGATCAGTGACTCGAATGATTGAGAAAGTTTCATCTAGTTGAGACAAAGCCCTATTGAGTAGCTATTGGATCAACTCCTCGGCATTCTCTCAGAAGGCCACAAATTGATGATTTAAAGCACATATTTATTCGAAGTCCTACCTCTGGTGCTCAAGAAGTTTGGGAGATTATTCTTTCTTGATCGACGAGGCCTAGGGAAGGTGTGTACAACATTAGTTTGAGTTTAATGGAGAAATAGGGAAGTTAGTCAAAATGGGAGTTCTCTTTGACGATGGGAATGACATTTTTGATCAAGGAACAAGCTGAAAGCTTAGGAAATGGCTCTAGTGCTCATCGGGTAGCTAGAGGAATGATTTTTGTGTGTGTTTGAGTGGAAATGAGGGTGTATACCCCTTCATCTTGATCGATGGGATTGGTTTGATTTTAGTGGATCGGCCATCTCGGGAGTCATGAGTGGTGGGTGGGAGGTGAGTTCCTCCTTGGTTGAAGGTGTGAGGTGGCTACCAAGGAGGAATCATGTCCTATGGGTTTCAAATGCTAATGGGGAGGGTGAGGTGATTTCTCCATCATGGCCGACCCAACCACCCCTCAGTTGGCAAGGTCCTAGCCTAGGTCCATTAAGAGTACCAAGTGGCCAAGGAATGGAAATGGCCACTTACATGGGTGATTTGTCTCATGTGATTCCCTTGACCTAAGGGTAGGATGATCGTTTGACATTATATTTGATTTGGGCAGATTTGAAATGAGCCAATAGTGGGTTAGCCAAAATTTAAGTCAATTAGAATTGATTTGGTTAGGTTTGGCTTAATTTGACTCATTTAGGTAGAATTGGGTTAGGTTGGGTCAAGTTGACCAATTGGTCAGATTGGGTCTAACCAAGGGCTAGGTCAAGTTCATATGATTATTTGGAATGTTTTGGTTCAATTGGTTTGGTTTAGTCTGGCTTATATTTGATTTTGATCATTTGAATTCATTTGGGTCAAAAAGGATTAAGCTACCAATTTGACCAAATTGGCCAAATTGGCTTGGGTTGGGTGTTGGTTTGGGTTTATTTAACCAATTGAAGATGATTGTAGGCTTTGGCTTCAATTAATTTGGATTCGGTTTTGATTTAGGACAACTTGAACCTTTAGGTCAAATTGGGCTAAGTAGGTCAATTGGGTTCAATTGGGTCCAATCATGGCTTTGGTCAAGTTCAACAATCAATTTGGAATGAACTTGAGCCATTGGTTGCAAATCAATTTGGTTTATATTTTATTTGACCAAATTTGGTCTTTAGGTTAATTTGGGTCAATTCAAGTGGGCCAATTGGGTTTGGTTTGACTCAATAAGGTCAAGTCATATTCAAATATTGATTTTGATTTGGTATGAATCATTGGTTTTAAGGGATTTGGCTTAGTTGCAATTTGGCTAGTTTGGTTCATATGGGTTAAGGGTTGACTTGGTCATAACCAAGTTGACTTGGTTTGACCTTATGACAATTGATCAACCTAGGGTGATCAACAATCATGATGGGAGGTTTTGATGCTTGGTTCAATCCAATTTGGGTAGGATTAGAACTTGGATCAAATAGGTCATATTGGTCACTTTGGGTCAAGTGGACCAATTGGATTTAGTTGGCCTGATTTTGGGTTGAGTTTATATTTGGATTTGGGATTGGTATATAAACTCAATTGTAATTGGCTTGGGTTCAAATTGGTTTTGGTTCATTTGAACATTTCAAGTCAAAAGGCTTAAGTTAGGTTTGACTTGGGTTCATTTTTTTTGGCTTGATGATTGTAGATTTTATTTATATTTGTGAATATTATTGAAGGTATGATTGATTCATAAGAAAATCAATTGAATTTGGGTTTTGGAATGAAGGAATTTGGCAAAGTCCATGGAGTTGGGTCATGTGGCTTAGGTTTGGATTTTGATTTGGTTTGATTTAGTTTTGATGATTTAAATGTATATTTCAATTAAATTTGTGAAGATGATTGAAAATATGATTAATTTGTGAGAAAATCAATTGAGTTTGACGTGATTTGGATTAAGATTTGGCTAAGTCCATGGATAGGTCATATGGCTTAAGAAGGGTATTAATTTAATTTGATTTAGTTTGATTTAGTTTTGATCATTTGAATGTAGATTTGATTTATATTTAGGAAGATGATTGAAGATATAAATTGATTATAAAAATCAATTGATTTTGGATTGATTTGGATTAAGATTTGGCTAAGTCCATGGATAGGTCATATGGCTTAGGAAGGGTTTCAAGTTTGGATTTGATCATGGGCTTCAATCATTTGGTTTTGGAATTTGGGTTGGATTTGGATTTGAATTTGTTTGAATTGAACTTGAGGTTTGGTTTGAGAAGGTGAACATGGATTGGATTTGTTGGGGTAGGTGGATTATCCTAATCCTAAGGCATAACCTAATCCTATGGTTAACCCTTCTAAGTCTTTAGGCTTAGTTTAAGCGTTTACCTAATTGTTAGAAGTGTCTTATGACTAGGGAAGTCTTAATGTCTAGAATACTTCTAAGTCTAAGATGGGAAGATTGAATTCCCACTCCAAAATTAAGGTCAACAAGCCTTAGGCTCCATAGTCTTGCCCTTAGTGATAGATGATTGGAAGATCGAAGACAAGTTTCACATTATAGACTCGAATATATCTTTCAACGCTTTGCTTGGGAGAACATGGATACATGAGAAAAACATAGTTCCATCCTCTCTACATCAATGTATGAAGTTTATGAGAGGTGGGATCATCTACTGTGTCAAAGGAGATCTCAAGCCATTTACAGTTCACGAGGTCGACATATATGAGGATGCGGCTTACTACCTCCCTTAAAATCAACAAGAATATTCTCGCTAACGTGGCCAAAGTTTAGAAATAAAAGAAAAAGAAAAAGAAAAAGAAAGAGAAAGAGAAAAAGAAAATATAAGAAAAGAGAAAAAGAAAAATAAAAAAAGAGAAAAAGAAAAAGAAAACAAAAGGGAGTGGAAATAAACTTGGAGGAGGAAGTGGAGCTTGACATTAGATTCCCCACAGTTCGTTACTCCATTTGAACATATGGTTGATGACCACCTCCACCGTGAGAAAGAGGCCGCAGGTAGTCCTGGTGGAAAACCTTCTTATTGGCCACCCAATAGAAGATATGTCCCATAAGTGAGTACACTGCTATCCATAAAGACTTAGAATCTAGTTCATATGATGAGTCTTATATGGTTAGATACACCAACTCTTCTCAATAGTAGATTCTTGAGGTGACACTTGAGCTGATAGTGAGGAAGACCGCTCAAAGCAAAGCATAAGTGTATCCAAGTCTATATGAAACAAGTTAGGCATCGCTTGGGAACTTAGCTCTAACCCCACTTTCCTCTCAAAAAAGAGGTGAAGGAAGCCCTAAGTCATCCACAGTGTGAAGACTGAGGTTCTTTTTAAGCATCATCCTCAAGTCAAGAAGTTGATGTAGAACTTAATGATGATTAATATAAAGATTTAATAGAATTACATTTGATTGAACTTGCCTATGTTCATAATTTAGAAAAGAAAGGTTAATCCAACATACTTGGTCAAAGCATCGTCATATTACTTTGAAAGAATATGAAGAATAAAATGAAAATCTCAATCAAGATCGGGTCTAGATTCTGACAAAGGTTCGTTGATGAGATCATAATTATTGCAGTCATCACCAATCATTTAATGATAGTTCTTTTCAAATCACATTAACTCATATGAGGAGCTATACTTAGAAACTTCAGATGATCCAAATGATATTGAAATCAAAGATGCACCACTATAGTTTGAAGAAGAGATCAATTCAACCATCGATGAGCTCAATGAAATCAACTTAGGAACTGAAGAAGATCCACGCTCAACATACATCGTTGTTTATTGAATGAAATTGAAACCATTGACTTAGTTAAACTATTGAATGAGTTTAAGGACATCTTTGCATGGAGTTATGAAGAGATGCCTGGATTGGCTCTTGACATAGCTATCCATAAACTAGCAATAGAGCAATAGAGCCTACTACTAACCCTATTAAGAAAGCTCCTAGATGCATAATGACATACATAATAATGGTCATTTGAAATCAAAAAATTAATCGATGTTGGTTTTCATCGAGAAGAAATATACCTCACGAAGCCAAAGATCATCAGTTAAGAAAAAAATGACCAAATTCACATATGCGTCGATTTAGGTATTAAATAAAGCATGTCCAAAAGATGAATTACACCACCAATCAAGTGATGGTGGACATCCTCATCTCATGTAGTCTTCTTCATGGATGGCTCATCCAATATAACTAAAGAAAGATGGTTCTAAAGATGAAAGAAACACTACTTTAGAACTTCGACACCTATTGCTATAATCATGCCTTTCGCCTTTAAAATGTTCATGCTACATACCTGGGCTATGACTCAAATCTTGATGAACTCATTCATTCATCATCATGTTGATCATCAAGTATGAAAAGGAAGACCATCTCTTGACTTAAGAGTATTTTCAAATAAGTATACTTAACCTCAAAATTAACCCCGGTGTGCATTGAGTAGCATCGGGAAATTCCTCTTTGTCATCTCACATCAATCAAAATCAAACTAGAGAAGATCAATGTGATATTAGAAATTTCACCCACTAAAACATTAACTCAGCCCAGATCATTCCAAGTGCAGTCGGCATATCTAAGATGATTTATATCTAAGATGAAAGGACAAGCACTAGCAGATTTTTTAGTAGCACACACACTTCCTGTTGACTCTCCACTTAGTGATAATCTCCCCGATGAACAAGTCATGAACTTAGGGGATACTAGCATTCACTACTGGGAGATGTACTTTTATGGTGTGGCTTCCTCTTAAAGAAAAGAAGAACCACAATCTACAATTCCAAGGAAAGAAGGGGTAGGAATAGTTCTCTTACTCTGTACTATGATGTGATGAGATTCTCATATCATCTATCCAATCCTTGGACCAATAATGAAGGAAAATATGAGGCTCTAATTGCTGGTCTGGAGTTAGCCATTACTCTATGCATCCATAACATCAACATCTTTGGAGATTCTCAGCTAGTTATCAACCAAATCATTGGGTCCCCATAAGGTTATAAAGCCCAAGCTCCATCACTCCCACAAGTACACCATGGAGTTGTTGGCCTAAATGCCATAGGTTACCATTTATAAGATTCCTCGAGGAGAGAACATCATAGCATATACTTTAGCCAAGCTTGCCAAAGAGTTGATATGTCTGAAGGATAGGTCCATATCAATAAAGGCCCAAAATAGACATGTCTTACCTTTTATTGATATTGAACTCATCAAAAAGTACTCTCTTGAATGGGTGGTTGCCCTAGCTAAGAAGGACAAGGAGTTAGATTGGAGGCAACCATTCATGGATTACCTAAATAAAGACAAACTATCTCAAGAGTTGTCCCAAGCCCATCATATGATGCAGAGAACACTTTCCTATGCTCTTGTGGATTGTGTCTTGTACTGGCAGTCTTTCGATCATATGTGGTTACATTATTTATACAAGAATGAAGCCCATAAGATCGTGATCGAGGTACACTTAGGATTATGTGGAGCCAACCAATCCGGTCCAAAGATGAAAGCCAAGATCAAGAGACTAGATACTAATGTCGATGATCAAAGATTACATGGATAGCTTGATGCCATTAATGTCAAATACACATTATGTGGTCCTACACCAACCACCCAACATTCTACATCCTATTGGCCTCATGGCCATTCAAAGTGTTTACCACATAGTGGGTCCGATTGATACTCCCTCTTCCAAGGATCATCGGTTCATCTTAGCTGCTATTGACTACCTTTCCAAATGGTAGAAGGTGATTCCACTCAGAGACATCATAGCTCAACATGTGCTCTAATTTTTTAAGAACCATATCTTATATAGGTTTGGAGTGCCTCGATGAATTATATCTGATAATGGTACTACATCCAAGAGCACTAAGATTTACTACTTTACCAAGAGAGATAGCATAGATTGAAGATATTCTACCAACAACTACAGGAGGGAAAATGGCTTAGTAGAAGCCTTCAACAAAACTCTCATCTAAATACTAAAGAAAGCACTCGATAATAACTAGTGACAGTGGTATGAGTAGTTAGTTGAAGCCTTGTGGGCCTACCACACCATATTTTGAACTCCAACTCAGTTTACTCATTTTTCCTTAGAGTATGGGTCTAAAGCAATTCTATCATTAAGCATTCAACTCCCATCACTAAGGATAGTTGTGGGTAGCAAAATCACAATAGAGAAGAATGCCAAGTTACTATTAGAAGAGCTCAAAGGTTTGGAGGAGAGATGCCTGAGGGCATGCCAAAACCTCGAGTTGTATGAAGCTAAAATTATTCAAGCTCACAACAAGTTGGTCCATCCTAGAGCTTTTCAAGTAGGAGAGCTTATTTTAGTTCTAAGGAGATTGATTGTTATCCATCGTAAGATGGGAGGCAAGTTTGAACCCACTTGTGAAGGCCCTTTTGCCATAGAGAAGGCATACCAAGGAGGATCTTATCAACTTATTAATCATAAGGAGAGCGCCCAATGCTTCCAATCAATGGCTCTACTTAAAGAAATATTATAAATCATGTTTAAAAAATAATTAAATCAATTCGATTTTGAATTCAATCTCTTCCATGTCGAAAGTATTATTGTTTGCAAACCTGCCATGATGTCTTTAGGGTAGGTGTAATGAACCTGAGCAGCGTCCTATCTTTCATCGACAAAAAACAAACATAATATACGCATAAACATATAAAAATAACACATATCTTTTATCTTGGCTACTGAGTTGAGATAATCCCCAATGGCACTCACTCAAGAGTCGCTAGGTCGCTATGCTACCTAGTGTTACCCCGCTTCTTGCTTGGAGGATGTAAGTCTATGCTTTCTTCCTTTTGGCCACTACACACAAAGCACCTTTAGTTTGGTAGTTTTACTGGGGTAAGCTACCTCATGTTGGCTTCATATAAGAGGATGTGAGTCTGCTACACTTTATTCTTAGATTAGCCTTGGTGCACTAACTGGGTTGAGTATATTTGAGTTTTAGGATAAGTCCCCAAGCAGCTCCTTCCCTCCTGACTGCTTCAAGTCTGTCAAGTCCTTCCTCGGGGCTCTCCACTTAGTAGTCACTCTAGGTCGAGATAGCATCTCCCCCATGATAACTATCTGATTAGTTCCTTTGGAAAATTGTGTGCCTACACTTTCTTTCTAGATTGATCATTGCACCGACGCACCTTAGTTGGTTCTTCACTACCGATGGATACACCACTCATGCGGATACACCTTAGTTGGTTGGTTCTCACACCTTAGGATACACCACTCATCATGTAAGTCTATGCTTTCTCCTGAGTTAGCCTCCCATACACCTATAGGCTTTCTTTCTAGGCTTTAGGATAATTCCCCCAAAGACCTCCCCATGGGGTATATTTGGATCACATCCTTTGCAACCCCATTTAGACACTACTGTTACTATTAGATTGACAGTTCCTTCCTAGTAACCAACCTATGGTTGGAGAATTCATCTTGAGGATGTGCGATTCTCTTGGTCCAAGTAAATCGAGATAGACATAGCCTTCTCTGTGGTCCCTCACACCAATAGGGTCCACATAAACATATAAATAAAATATATATTCACTGGATTAGAGGACACCCCTAGGTACCTTTTCCCAAGAAGACATCCTATCTTTAGCAAGTGTCACAAAACTCCCTATAGAATCGCTGATTACTCTTAAGTTGATATAAGTCCCCGGACATTCACATTTCCCCTAAGTCGTTCTATTTGTTGTGCTACCAATGTCACCCCTGCTTGTTCCTGCTTTAGAAGATGTAAGTCTACTATGCCTTCTTCCTAGCACCACATACCAAAAGGCAACCCTTAGTTGGTTAGCTCTACCCCATGGCCAGACTATCCCTTTGGATTTATAAATGAGATAGACAAGTCGATATAGCCCCTTCTCAAGGGTCCATCGCACACCAACATGGTCCATAAATTAAATCTATCAAATTTGATCGAGCTCACATCCCTAGGATATGCCCTCAAAAATCAAACTAAACCAAACAAACCATATCAAATCACATGAAATTAAGATAAAATTAATCGACTACTTTGAGTTGACATAAGTCCCTAACGACATTCACTCAATAGTTTCCCTAGGTCAGGTTTGATTTGTTGTGCATCCAACAGGTCACCCAGTGGTTGTTTCTCACTTTGGAAGATGTAAGTCTACTACACCTTCTTCTTAGCACAACTGTTGCACACCGAAAGGCAACCCCATAGGTTGGCTAGCTCTACTTCATGGCAGGTAGACTATCCCTTTGGATTTGTAAACCTGAGGTAGGTCAAGGCTTATATAGCTCCTTCTAAGTGGGTCCATCGCACACCAACAGGGTCCACACATTAACTCAGATTAAATTAAACCCAATATGATTTTCCCTAGTGGAGTTAAATCACATCCTTCTCCATAATGGATCCCCAATTCATATATAAACAAGTCAAGCAAAGAAATCAAATTCAAAACCAACCGCCCTAGTGGAGCCAGATTAAACCAACACCCCAGTAGAGTCTAAATCAAAGGAATCCAACCAAACTCTTATTCTCAATGGATATATCCCTAAACAAATCTATGAAATCAAACTCAAATCCCAATCCCCAACAGCTAGGTTGAACCTACTTCCCTTATGGAAGGTTCATATACCCGATCCCCAGGACTCGAGCCCATATCACGAGTAGATGTGCCTCCACATCAATTAAAATAAATAAAATTAAAGTTAATTTGATCTTAATCCATGGTGAATTATAGATTTTTACCCCCAAAAAATCTTCTTTCTCCAAATCATATAATCAAATCAAATTCAAACCTTATCCCTAGAAGATTTTCTTTTTCTATGTCTTCAACATAGACCCCTCATGTCATGTCCAATGCATGTGATCCTCAGATCTCCCTCCATGTCCTTGACATGGAATTCTCATCAAATCTTATTTCTTCTTATGCACACCTTTAATACTTCAACCAAAAGCCTAACAATGTATTCATTCAAATTACATCATCTTAACATTGTAATCAACATTTTATGATTTGTGATGGTGCAAGCTCAAACTAACTATACAATATCATGCTAAACATATTATAGTGTGAATTAACACACTATATTATATTATAATATATGATGTTATATTATAATTTGCTATAATATAATATATTGTCTAACATTACACCTCATTAGAATCACTTAAAAGGAACAAATAACAAAATTTTCTCAAAATATGAATAATGTTCATTTTGGATGTAAAATTGTTATTTTCTATTAGAAATGGTACAAAATAGCATAATTTTGGTGTTGCTTCTTGGTGTGTGCCATGAATTTGGCCAAATTCTTCCATCTTAACCTTCAAATTAACATTTTTGTGAGTTTTGACCCAATGTATTATAACAAAAGTAAAACATACTAAAATGTACAATAACATTTAGTACACACACCACATTCATATATATATGTGAAGTTATATTGTTATGTACATTATATTTTAATATGCTTTCATATAATATATTATCTTACATTACACCTTAAAATGAATCACTTTAAGCAAAAAATTTATAAAATTTGGTTGAAAAATGAACATTTATTTTGGATGCAAAATTCCATTCTTTTGATTAAATGACACAATATAGCACACCCCCAATGATGTTCCCTAAAGCTTACCTTAAATTTGGTTAAATCCCATCATCTCAACCTATAAATTAGTATTTTTATGAATTATACCAATACAAACTCTACTAAAACATACTATAACAAACTAAAATATGCTAAAATAATAAGTAGTAATACACAATAGTATGCTATAATGCATGATGCTACACTATGTTATGGCATCCTATATTATAATACACTATAATATATTATATTATATTATATTGCATATCACATCACAAGGGATTGCTTAAGATAAAAAATCATAAAATTAGTCTAAACAATAAAAAAACTATATATTTTTAGTGTATCACTTACATATTTTAAATTGAAATAATATATTATGATGCCATGCTCTATTATGAATTTGGCCAAATTCCACCATTTTAAAGTCTAAATCAACATTTTTATAAATAATGCTAGTTTGTTGCATGATTATAAATACTAAAAGAATTTAAAATGCATAACAATATATTATGATATATGATATACTATGCTACAACATATAATATTTATTTTGAACATAAAATCTTACTTTTCAGACTACAAGTGGCATAGCACACCTTGGTACTACAACCTAATTCCCACTTCAAATTTAACAAATTTCATCATCTGATTTATTAAATCAATATTTTATGATTTATATTAATATAGACTATAGGCACAATACCATAATATACTAAAACATTTCAAAACATCTTATAACATCCAAAAAACATCACTACATGCTCAAATATATGATGCTACATTATACTATAATATATGGTATTATAATATGATTTAGTGGTTTAGGGTATTCAAATCTCTAATAGTCAAGGGAAAGTCTCTTGAAGACATTTTCTTTAGCTACCATAACTATGTTAGAGTCATTCTTTAGATCTACTCTAATGACATCTTTATTCAAGGTTTAGGTTTAGAGTTTAGGGTTAGACGGTTAGGTTTAGGTTTAGAGTTTAGGGTTTATGGTTTATATTTTAGGTTTGGTGGTTTGGTTTTAGGTTTGGGGTTTAGGGTTTAGGGTTTAGGGTTATAGGTTTTAGGGTTTTAGGGTATAAGGTTTAGGGTTTAGAGCTTAGGGTTTAGGGTTTTAGGGTTTATGGTTTAGGTTTTATGGTTTAGGGTTTATGGTTTAGTGTTTAGGGTTTCAGGTTTAGGGTTTAGGGTTTAGTGTTTAGCGTTTAAGGTTTGGTTTAGGGTTTAGGGTTTAGGGTTTAGGGTTTAAGTTTTAGGTTTAAGGTTTAAGTTTTAGTTTAGGGTTTAGAGTTTAGGGTTCAAGGTATTTTTTTTAATAGAGAACAAATTCAAATTCAATATTTCTTCTTTTTGATTTTATCAACCAACTTTTCCATGTTTTAAAACCAAACAGCACATAGATTCGGTAAAATTGATGGTTCATTCTTTAATTCTCATTCACCTTCACCTCTCGCGGGATCCACCATCATTTCCTCTCTCCCTTCACCACTTTATAACCTTCATCACTCCTCCCACCTCCATAACATCCACTCACCACCTCCATATCCCCACTACCACTATGCATACCTCTACCTTCACCTCCACCTAGATCTAGGAGCCTAGTTGATGGTGATGTTCATCAAGATTTTGCCCATTCTTAGTTTAGGTTTAGTTTGGGGTTTAGGGTTGCAGGTTTTAGGGTTTAGGGTTTAAGGTTTAGAGTTTAGGATTTTAGGGTTTAGGGTTTAGGGTTTAGGGTTTAGGATTTAAGGTTTTACGGTTTAGGGTTTAAGGTTTTGGGTTTAGGATTTATGGTTTAGGGTTTAGGGTTTAGAGTTTATGGTTTTAGGCTTTTTTTTAGGGAAACCCCATGTAGGGGTATTTTATTGCCACAAAAAGAGGGTTACAAGGTCCTTAAAGGGGATAAACTCGACTCTCAAAGAGCTACAATCTAAGGTAAATCCCATCTAAGTACATCCAAAAAGGAAGACATTAAAGCAATCAAAAGATACAAGTTGATTAATATAATAAGCCAAAGGAAGATTAGGCCAATGCTCTAGGATGTAAGAAGATAATATGGAGCAAACTTGGAGAACAAGAGAGAATCACCAAAATTATAATAAGAGAGAGATTAGAACAGTTAAGGTATGACAAAAGGTTAAATGAAAATAAATGAGAATGAATAAGTAAGGAATTGTGATAGAGCTCGGCTCAGTCACTGGTTAAATATGAGCATCCAAACTTGAAGGGTTACATCACAAGAGCTACTACCAAACCAAAAGGTGAGATCATCACAGCCATCAAAACACTGAGGAGATAACAGGTTGTTGATAGTCTTATGAGCTTTATTACACCTAAACAAAATCATATCTAATATAGAGGAAATTGCAAAGAGTCAAGGATAAGGTGTCCCATTCAAGAAAAGTATCATCAATATAGTCACCCTGACATGAGAATACATAAACATAAGAGAATGAGTCATCTTTGCTAGAACCTCATGAAAAGGCATATCCAAGAAAAGAAAAAAGCATATAATCCCTCCACAAGAAAATAGCAGAGGAGACAACTTCAAATCCTAATCAAGTCAATGAGCCTATAATTAACACCATCCCAAACAAATGATATACATATGAATCTTTCAATAAATACCCCTTATAAAAAATTGTAAAAGGCGGCATAGCCCAACACAGAAATAGACTACAACCAACCAAAATAGCACCAAGTAAAGAGTTAGAGCTACAACTCCAATAGCGATTCAAGACCAAGAATCGATAATCCGGATCAAGACAACCAAGAGAAAGGCAAATGGCGGTCATAATACCACCCATTCAGAATAGATAGTGCATACAACTGCACAAACCTAACCGAATTAAGATGGGAATAGAGATGCGTAATGCGATCACAACAATCGAGATGAACAAGCATAAATAAGCGGGCATTGAAAGCCAACCCCAATAGCAAAATATGCAACATTGGAACCCATAAGAAGAAAATCAACAAGTGGATTCAAATGAGTAACAACATTAGAATCCAAAAAAAAAAAAAAGAAGAAAAACGAAGGCAAAAAACCACCAAGGCAAAGAAAAGACAACATCCAAGACAGAAGGGACAAGTGGGCCATGAAACCTCTCAATCGAGTAGACATGGAAATAATAACCAAATAGATAGAGCATAAAATATAGTCTGAAGGCGACAGATAGCAATCACGAAACCATCACCATCAAACAGAATGTAAATAAACTTCCATAGTCCTAAAGATGGAGCCAACATAGAGTCTCAAAAAAACCAAGACAAATCTCAAGATAAGAAACAACCAAGATAATAAAAACCAGCTAGCTTGCCAAAAAGCCACCCATCTAGTATAAATAGTGCAATAGATACAAGTTTAATTGAAAGAAGATGGAGAAAATAGCAGCAGATAAGATAGACCAATGAGATGGTATAATAAACCAATAAGGGGGTTCAAAGAAAAATCCACCAAGCAATCAACAACTTTAATAGAGACTTGCTGAATAAAATAAACCAAAACCCCAGAGACAGCATGAAGAGTATTAATCCAGTTTAGCCAACAACCAAGGCAGTTAATACCAACAAGCTAGCCAAGAGACCACCCGAAAGCATATATAAAGATAGGGAGAGATAGATAATGAACAGCTCCCCACCACAAGCCAATCTAGTAAGAGACATTCAGTGCAAACAGTTTAGTAGCAGGATGCTTAGTCACATTAATCCAATTCTGCCAAGGATAATGATGAATAACCGGGGTTGGCCAATAACCCAATTATGCATATAAGATAAACCATTGATTAATTTCAAGCAGAACAGAAGAATGATCTTCAAGATTTGCATGTTCTCATCATAGCATAGAGAGGGAAAACAACAGCAGGGAAGACCAATAGCATCCCAGATGTTAGCAGCAAAGACAGAAAGAAAAATAAAGAAAACTTGCTAGGAACACAGAATTCCAAAAACCAACAATGGGGACATTGTTACAGTTATTACACCCATTAGGAAAAGCAAATTTTAAGAAAAAGGATATAAAGTAGAAAATGTATGAGTTCAAGTAATTCCCACCAGAGTAAATAGAAATACCCACAACCTCAGCATGATAATCCATTAAGTAACTCCAAACCTGTTGAGCATGGGAAACAGGACCAGAAACATCAAGATTGACAGTAGCCTCAAGGAGCCATATCAGCCAACAACTAAGAAAGAATATATCAACAAGTTGACCATAAGATAAGCCATTAAGAGTAGATAGTACATAAAATGGATCCCATAATAAAAAAGAAGAATTCTGACTATGGGAAACAGAACCAGGATGTAAACAGTAACAGCATGTGTGATCAAAAATAGCCCAGCTGATAATAACATAAGCAGTTAGGAAATCAAGAATAAAAAAACCACCATAAATCTTAAAGATAGCAATTTGTAAAGAGGACCCAAAAAGCCAATGACTAGCATTGAAAGGAATAACATAATTCCATTCCTGCAAAGAGATATTAGAGTAGACATGGGATATCACAAACAGGCAAATAACAGCAATAAGGAAGGTTGCAACCAATTGATGCTCAATAGCTGTCCTACTTTGGGTAAAAATAATTAAGCTGCAAGTAGCAAGAACATCAGCAAAACCCCAACTCAGCTGTCTACAGTTACAAAAAATAGTAGGAATGAGGAGAAGGTAACAGATAGGGAGGGATAGGTAATGAATAGCTCCCCACCACAAGCCAATCCGGTAAGAGACATTGAGCAAGCTGTAGCAGTTGCTTAGTCACATTAATCCACGCCAAGGATAATGACGGAATAACGGTAGGTTGGCCAATAACCTAATTATGCATATAAGATAAACCATTGATTAAATTCAAGCAGAATAGAAGAATGGAAGTAGCTAAACCCATCAAAATAAATATCTCCATCCAGCAATGATTAAGCCCCCTAGGATTATGAATGCAGCCAGCATTGGTATTAAAATCCCAAATAGGATTGGTGTTATAAAACCAATAGCAGCTGACACATAACTCAACATAATTCCAATGCAGAGTATCCGTATGCACATAGCTCAACAACAACCCTTTATCAGTGTAAATGCCAAAAGCAGTGGGCCTCCAAATGAAGGAGAAGCTATTAAAACACCAAATCATGACACAAAGATCAAGACAACAAGTAGTATCCGTGTGAAGCATCCATAAAAGGCACAAAAGTAACAGAAAGCCAAAAATAAAGAAGCATACAGATATAAGATGAATGGATAGTATACATCAAAAGGTTAGATTAAGTTCTGAGATAAGGAAACCCAGAATTTTCCAAGTTAACTAGCCCACGCAAGTGTTTGGGTAAGGTGAGTTGATCAAAGAAGATGATACCATCGGATCTACCACCCAGATTAGCAAGGTAGTCAGTACAAGCATTTCCTTCACGCCAAACATGAGTGATGTCAAAATTCAGTTGGGAAAGAAGAGCTCTAGTTTGCTTGAGGAGGTAGTATAATTCAGTGCTGCTCATCTTAGTGGAAGTCAAAAGATCAATCAGCAGAACAACATCCACCTCAATCCAAATATTGAGCCAACCATTTTGGAGGCAAATCTCAAGAGCTTTGAAGACTGCCATAAGCTCAGAAAATGGGACAGTGCAGGAAATAAGGGGATAAGCAATAGCACATAGTACTATACCCTTAGAGTTCCGAAAATTCCACCGAGCCATCGAGTGATTTTAATAATATGGTCAAGAGGTTTTTCCAATAGACAATCTTATCATTTCGACAGTAAGGTTGATCCGACAGGTTAATGCCCAATTTATTGGCCACAAATTTATAGCCTTTGAATTGTCTGTAATGAATGAGATTGACTTTAAACAAGTCATGAATTTTTTTTTTAGTTCTAGCAATAATCCTCACATGGTTCATAGGGATCCCACGGTGTTTTGCATCATTACGGTCCATCCATATGTACCAAATAAGAGTGATAGTAATGATAACTTTAATGTGACCTTTAATAGTATTATCAAAATAGATTTCAAGAAGTTGATATAAAGTAAGAGAGCCATTGAAATTAATAATGTTAAAAAGGTCATCATACCAAATCCAAAGTTTAGAAGCAATGACCCCATTAACAAAAACATGATTAACATTCTCAATATGGAAACAACATTGACATTTAGAGGGTAAATGGAACGCTTTACCCCACAACAAGGAATCAACAGGATAAAATTTTTCTAATACCAAGTAAGAATAGAATAAGAAATAGGATATTGTTATTCCAAAGTTTGGAGAATACATAGGAGGAATCATGAGTATCTTTAATGTGGAGCCACACATTTTGAAGTTGAAATCACCATTATGAGAGCTTAAAGAGAATCGATCTTGATTGTGTGGAGTGATAGGAATAGTAAACATATTCAAGAAAGTAAAAGGGATAAAATTGGTTACTATCACTCCTCTTATTGCCAGAAAGAGTTTACTCTAATAGCGGAAGTGGAATGGGTTAGTTTTAAAGTTTAGGGTTTAGGGTTTAAGGTTTAGGGTTTAAGGTTTAGCATTTAGGGTTTAGGGTTTTTCTTAAAAAAAAGATTAAGTAAACTGGTAAGTTTAGGTTTATTTAGTTTATTTTTTATTTATTTGAGTTAATTTTACTTTTTGTTTTTATTTAAGTTAGTTTTTTATTTTTATTTAGTTTAGTTTATTCATTTTATGTTAATTTATTTTAGTTTAGCTTTTTAAATTTATTTTAGTTTTTAAGTTTAGGTTTATTTTTTAGTTGAATTTTATTTTTATTTTATTTTTTATGTTTAGGTTTTGATTTTTATTCTTAGGTTTAGTTTTTGGTTTTTATTTTATTTTCTTAAGTTTAGGCTTTAGGTTTATTTTTAGGTTTTATTTTTTAGTTCAGGTTTAGTTTTATTTTTAATTTATTTTATTTTATTTAGTTTAGGTTTAGGTATAGGTTTTGTTTATTTTAGTTTAGTTTATTTTAGTTTAGGTTTAAGTTTACTTTATTTTGTTTATTTTATATTTATTTTAAGTTTAGGGTTTTTTTTTAGTTAAGGATTTAGGTTTTATTATATATTTATTTTTAGGTTTTATTTTTAGGTTTATTTTTTAGGTTTATTTTTTATTTAGTTTTTATCATTTTATTTTATTTTAGGTTAATTTTATTTTTAGTTTTTATTGTATTTAGTTTTTTTATTCTTAGGTTTATTTTATTTTTTTAATTTAGTTTAGGTTTTTATTTATTTTATTTTTGTTTAATTTTATTTTCTATTTTATTTTATTCTTAGGTTTAGGTTTAGGTTTTAGTTTAGGTTTTTATTTTTATTCAATTAGGTGTAGTTTTATTTATTTATTTATTTTGTTTTTATGTTTTATTTAGTTTAGGTTAAGGTTTTTAGGTTTTTAGGGTTTATGGTTTACTATTTTAGGGTTTTAGGGTTTGGGGTTTTAAGTTTTAGTGTCTAGGTTTTAGGGTTATGATTTAGGGTTTAGTGTGTAGGCTTTAAGGTTTTAGATTTTGAGGGTTTAGGGTTTAGGGTTACTTTGGGGTTTAGGGTTTAGGGTTTGTTTAGGGTTTTGGGTTTTTAGGGTTTAGGGTTTAGGGTTTAGGGTTTAGGATTTAGGGTTTAGGATTTAGGATTTAGGGTTGAAGGTTTATGGTTTGGTTTAGGTTTAGGTTAGTTGGGGTTTAGTGTTTAGTTTAGGTTTAGTTTGTTTATACTTAGGTAGGGTTTGTTTAGGTTTAGGGTTTAGGTTTATGGTTTAGTGTTGTAAGTTTAGGGTTTGGGTTTGGGTTAATTTAGGTTTAATGTTTGGGTTTAGTTTAGGATTTAAGATTCTGATTCTGGGGGTTTAAGGTTTAGAGTTTTTTATTTAAATTATGTAAACCAGTATGTTTAGGTTTATTTAGTTTATATTTCTATTTATTTTAGTTTATCTTATTTTTTCTTTTAATTTAGGTTTATTTTTTAGTTTTATTTAGTTTAGTTTATTTATTTTAGGTTTATTTATCTTAATTTATGTTTATTATTTTACTTTATTTTTTTTATTTTGGTTTAGGTTTATGTTTATTTTTTTGTTTAGTTTTACTTTTATTTTATTTTTTAGGTTTATGTTTTATTTTTAATTATTAGTTTAGTTTTATTTTTATTTTATTTTTTAGGCTTAAGTTTTTTTTAGGTTTAGGTTTAGGTTTTTATATTATTTTAGGTTTATGTTTTAGGTTTTTATTTTAGGTTTTATTTTTTAGTTTTGGTTTAGGTTTATTTTTAGTTTGTTTTAATTTTTTTTAGTTTAGGGTTTAGCTGTAGTTTATTTTAGGTTTAGGTTTTGGTTTTATTTATTTAAGTTTAGGTTTAGGTTTATTTTATTTTGTTTATTTTAGGTTAGGTTTTTTTTTTAGTTTTTGGTTTATGTTTTATTTTTTTATTTATTTTTAGGTTTTATTTTGAGGGTTTCTTTTAGGTTTAGGTTTTTACTAAGTTTTTATTTTAATTTATTTTAGGTTTAATTTATTTTTATTTTAGGTTTAGTTTTTATTTGATTTAGGTTTTTTATTTTTTTAGTTTAGTTTAAGTTTTTATTTATTTTATTTAATTTTAGTTTTTATTTTTTATTTTATTTTCCTTTTTAGGTTTAAGTATAGGTTTGGGTTTAGGTTTAGGTTTTAGTTTAGGTTTTTATTTTATTTTATTTTGGTTTAGGTTTTATTTTGTTTAGGTTTATTTTTTTATCTTTTTAGGGTTTACAATTTAGGGTTTAGGTTTAGGGTTAGTTGAGGGTTTAGTGTCTAGGTTTTAGGGTTTAGGGTTAGTTGAGAGTTTAGAGTTTAGGTCTTAGGGTTTATGGTATAGGGTTTATGGTTTAGGATTTAACTAGAACATAGATAAAAAATGAGCACGCATGGAGCAAATCAAAAACCCTAAATAACTAGAACCATCTCTACTATAAAGACAGTTCCACAAGCAGTAGATCAGATCGACCATTCTTTAGTTTCTCCAGTTCCCATCAGAACCAACCCGGCCTCTCAAGTAGTGGGATCCACCATCATATCCCAAATCTCTCCCTTCACCACCACCACGGTGGGTCTCTCCGCTTTCCACAACTACTTTGACCCCCACCTCCATATTCATCAGCACCTCCAGATCCCCCAACACCAATATGATAACCGTTATCTCTGCCTTCACCTCCACTGCCAGAACTAGATTGTGCCTAGTTGATGATGATGTTCTCGTTGTCAAGGTTCGACCCATTCTTAGGGCTTAGGTTTAGGATTAGGTTTATTAGGTTTTAGGGTTTAGGTTTATTTATTAATTTAGTTACTTAGAATTTTGGGGTTTGTGGTTAGGGTTTAGGGTTTAGGGTTAGGATTAAGGGTTTAGGGTTTAGGATTTAGGGTTAAGGGTTTAGGGTTTAGGGTTTAGTGTTTAAAGTTTAGGGTTTTAGGATTTCTACTTTTAAGGTTTAGGGTTTAGTGTTAGGGTTTGGAGTTTAGGATTTAGGGTTTTTTAGGGTTTAGGGTTTTTTAGGGTTTAGAGTTTTTTAGGGTTTAGGGTTTAGGGTTGTAGGTTTAGTGTTGTAAATTTAGGGTTTAAAGTTTAGGGTTAGTTTTAGGGTTTTGAGTTTAAAGTTTTTATTTAAAAATAAATAAATTAAGTAAACTAGTAGGTTTAGGTTTGTTTAGTTTATTTGCTTTATATTTTATTTATTTTAGTTGATTTTATTTTTTTAATTAGGTTTATTTTTTTTATTTAGTTTGGTTTATTTTTTTTCAGGTTTATTTATTTTAGTTTATGTTTTTTATTTTAGTTTATTTTTTTTGTTTAAGTTTAGGATTAGGATTATTTTTTAGATTAGTTTTAAGTTTATTTTATTTTTTAGGTTTAGGTTTTATTTTTTATTTTTAGGTTTAGGCTTAGGTTTAGATATTTATTTTAGGTTAATTTTTAGGTATTATTTTTTAGTTTGGGTTTAGGTTCATTTTTAGTTTATTTTATTATATTTAGTTTAGGTTTAGGTTTTGATTTAGTTTATTTTAGGTTTAGGTTTAGGTTTTATTTATTTTAATTTAGGTTTAGGTTTATTTTATTTTAATTTTAAGTTTAGTTTTTTTTAGTTTAGGATTTAGGTTTTATTTTTTATTTATTTTAAGGTTTATTTTTTAGGTTTGGGATTTTAGTTAATTTTTATTTTATTTAATTTTTATTTTAGGCTTAGTTTTTATTTTATTTAGGTTTATTATTTTTTAGTTTAGTTGAAATTTTTATTTATGTTATTTTATTTCATTTTTAATTTTTAATTTTTATTTATTTTTAGGTTTAGGTTTTGGTTTTAATTTAGGTTTTTATTTTATTTTGTTTAAGTTTTATTTATTTATTTTCTTTTTAGGTCTCATTTAGTTTAGGTTTAGGTTTTTAGCTATTTATTGTTTAAGGTTTAGGGTTTAGGTAATTATTTTAGGTTTTTATTTAGGTTTTAATTTTTAGTTTTGTTTATGTTTATTCTTAGTTTATTTTATTTTATTTAGTTTAGGGTATAGGTTTAGTTTATGTTAGGTTTAGGTTTAAGTTTTATTTATTTTAGTTCAGTTTATTTTAGCTTAGGTTTAGGTTTATTTTATTTCATGTATTTTAGGTTTAGGTTTTTTTTAAGTTTAAGGTTTAGGTTTTACTTTTAATTTATTTTTAAGTGTATTTTTTATTTTTAGGCTTTTATTTAGTTTATAATTTAATTTATTTTATTTAGCTTTATTTTATTTTTAATTTATGTTTAGTTTATATTTTATTTAGGTATTTATTTTTAGGTTTATTTTATTTTTTTAGTTTAGCTTATGTTTCTATTTATTTTATTTTAGTTTAGTTTTTATTTATTTTATTTTATTTTATTTGAAGGTTTAGGTTTAGGTTTAGGTTTAGGTTTTAGTTTTATTTTTATTTTTTTTAAGTTTAGGTTTTATTTATTTATTTGATTTTTAGGTTTTGTTTAGTTTATATTTAGGGTTTTAGGATTTTAGGCTTTATGGATTAGGGTTTAGGGTTGTAGGTTTTAGGGTTTATGGTTTAAGGTTTAGGGTTTAGGATTTGTTTTGTTTATTTTTGTTTATTTATTTTTTTAAATTAAATAAACTAGTAGGTTTAAGTTTATTTAGTTTATTTATATTTATTTTAGTTTATTTCATTTCTTATTTTCATTTGGGTTTATTTTTATTTTTATTTAGATTGGTTTATTTATTTTATGTTTATTTTTTTAGTTTTTTTTTAAGTTTAAATTTAAGTTTTGGTTTATTTTTTAAGTTTAGTTTTATTTCTCATTTATTTTTTTTGGTTTAGGTTTTATTTTTTTTTAGGATTAGGTTTAAGGTTTTTATTTTAGGTTTATTTTTAGGTATTATTTTTTAGTTTAGGATTATGTTTATTTTTAGTTTATTTTTTTTATTTAGTTTAGGTTTAGGTTTAGGTTTCATTTATTTTAGGTTTAGGTTTAAGTATTATTTATTTTAGTTTAGTTTATTATAGTTTGGGTTTAGGTTTATTTTATTTTTATTTTAGGTTTAGGGTTTTTTTAGTTTAGGGTTTAGGTTTTATTTTTTATTTATTTTTAGGTTTATTTTTTAGGGTTTAGTTTTTATTTAATTTTTATTTAATTTTATTTTAGGTTTATTTTATTTTTATTTTATGTTTAGTTTTTATTTTTTTAGGTTTTTAATTTTTAGTTAGGTTTAGGTTTTTTTTTAGTTTAGTTTCATTATTTATTTTTTGTTTTATTTTATTTTATTTTTTTTTGTTATTTTATTTTTGTTTAGGTTTTATTTAGTGTAGGTTTAGATTTTTAGCTTTTTAGGGTTTAGTTTAGGGTTTAGGTTTAAGGTTTTTATTTTAGGTTTATTTTTAGGTTTTGTTTTTTAGTTTAGGTTTAGGCTTCTTTTAATTTATTTTATTTAGTTTAGGGTTTAGGTTTAATTTATTTTAGGTTTAGGTTTAGATTTTATTTATTTTAGTTTAGTTTATTTTAATTTAGGTTTAAGTTTATTTTATTTTGTTCATTTTATTTTTATTTTAGGTTAAGTTTTTATTTTTAGTTTAGGATTTGGGTTTTATTTTTTATTTATTTTTAGGTTTATTCCTTAGGTTTAGGTTTTTATTAAGTTTTTAGTATATTTTATTTTAGGTTTATTTTAGTTTTATTTTACATTTAGTTTTTATTTTATTTAATTATTTTATTCTTAGGCTTATTTTGTTTTATAGTTTAGTTTAGGTTTTTATTTATTTTATTTTAGTGTATTTTATTTTATTTTTAGGTTTAGGATTAGGTTTTAGTTTAGGTTTTAATTTTATTTAATTTTATTTATTTTATTTAGGTTAAGGTTTATTTATTTATTTTATTTTTAGGTTGTATTTAATTTAGGTTTAGGTTTTGAGGTTTATTTGGCTTTAGGGTTAAGGGTTAGGATTTAGTGTTTAGGGTTTAGGGTTAAGTGTTTAAGCTTTAGGGTTTAGGATTTAGGATTTAGGGTTTATGGTTAGGGTTTAGGGTTTAGGGTTTAGGGTTTAGTGTTTAAGCTTTAGGGTTTAGGATTTTTAGGGTTTAGGGTTTAGGGTTTTGGGCTTAGGGTTAACTTAGGGTTTAGTGTTAGTTTATGGTTTAGGGTTTTTAGGGTTTAGGGTTTATGGTTTAGGGTTTAGAGTTTTAGGGTTTAGGATTTAGGGTTTAGGGTTTAGGGTTTAGGGTTAGGGTTAGGGTATAGGGCTTAGTTATTAGGGTTTAGTGTTTAGGGTTTAGGGTTTAGAGTTGTAGGTTTAGGGTTCCGGGTTAATTTTAGGGTTCAAGGTTTAGGGTTTAGGGCTTAGGATTTAGGCTTTAGGGTTTATGGTTTAAGGTTTAGGGTTTTTTTTTAAATTAAGTAAACTGGTTGGTTTAGGTTTTCTTTTTCAATTTATTTAGTTTACTCTTTGCTTATTTTAGTTTTTTTTTTATTTAAGTTTACTTTTTTATGTTTACTTAGTTTATTTTATTTATTTTAGTTTTATTTATTTTAGTTTAGGCTTTCTATTTTAGTTTATTATTTTGGCTTAAGTTTAGGTTTAGGTTTATGTTTATATTTTAGTTTTGTTTTATTTATTTTATTTTTTAGGTTTAGATTTTATTTTTTATTTATAGGTTCAGGTTTAGGATTTTATTTTATTTTCTTAGGTTTTTATTTTTTGGTTTATTTTTAAGTTTTAGATTTTAGTTTAGGTTTAGGTTTATTTTTAGTTTATTTTATTTTATTTAGTTTAGGGTTTAGGTTTAGATTATTTTAGGTTTAGGTTTAGGTTTTATTTATTTTTGTTTAGTTTATTATAATTTAGATTTAGGTTTATTTTATTTATTTATTTTAGGTTTAGGTTTTTTTTTAGTTTAAGGTTTAGGTTTTATTTTTTATTTATTTTTTATTTTTATTTCTTAGCTTTAGGTTTTTATTTTAGGTTTATATTATGTTTATTTTTCTTTTAGAATTAATTTTATTTAGGTTTTTATTTTTAGGTTTATTTTAATTTTTAGTTTAGTTTAGTTATTTATTTATTTCATTTTAGTTTAGTTTTATTTTTTTATTTTTTGTTATTTTTTGGTTTAGGTTCAGGTTGAAGTTTTAATTTAGGTTTTTATTTTATTTAGGTTTAGGTTTTTTTATTTATATGTTTTTACATTTTTAGGGTGTGGGGTTTAGGGTTT
Organism: Cymbidium sinense; assembly: GCA_021442155.1. Taxonomy (NCBI): domain Eukaryota; kingdom Viridiplantae; phylum Streptophyta; class Magnoliopsida; order Asparagales; family Orchidaceae; genus Cymbidium; species Cymbidium sinense. The sequence continues at coordinate 208,643,330 of CM038216.1, forward strand.
AGGGTTTAAGGTTTTGAGTTTAAAGTTTAGGGTTTAAAGTTGTTGTTTTTAGGATTTAGGGTTTATGTTTTAGAGCTTAGGGTTAGTTTTAGTGTTTAGTGTTTAAGGTTAGGGTTTTATTTATTTATTATTATTTTTATTTATTTTTAGGGTTTAGGGTTTAGGTTTTAGCTGTAGGGTTCAGTGTTTAGTTTTGGGATTAAGGTTTTCAATTTTTTTTGTAATAGAGAACAAATTTAGATTCAACATTTCTTTTTTTTAATTTCATCAACCAAGTAAAACACCAAGTTTTCTAAGATATAAGCCACAACATAGATCAAAAATGAGCACGCATAGAGCAAATAAAAAATCCTAGATAGCTAGAACCATCTCTACTGTAAAGACAGAGTGCCATAAGTAGTAGATCGAATGGGCCATTTTTTAGTTTCACCAGTTCCCATTAGAACGCCTTGGTCTCGCAAGTAGCGGGATCCACCATCATATCCCAGATCTCTCCCTCTGCCACCACCAAGTTTGTAACCTCCATCGCTCCTCCGCCTCCACAACCACCACTATTCTGACCACCACCTCCATATCCACCAGCACCTCTAGATCCCCCACCACTACTGTGATACCAACCGCCTCTGCCTTCGCCTCCACCGTAATATCTAGAATGAGCCTAGTTGATGGTGATGGTTCTGCCATTAAGATCTACCCATTCTTAGGGTTTAGGTTTAGGTTTAGGTTTATTAGGTTTTAGGGTTTACATTTATTTTTTAATTTATTTAGTTACTTTAGGATTAGGTTTAGGGTTTGGGATTTAGGGTTTAGGGTTTAGGGTTAGGGTTTAGGGTTTAGGGTTTTGGGTTTAGTGTTTAGGGTTTAGGGTTTACGATTTAAGGTTTTAGGGTTTATGCTTTTATTATTTAGGGTTTAGGATTAGGGTTTAGGGTTTAGGGTTTTCATTGGTTTAGGGTTTAGGTCAGGTTTAGGGTCTAGTTTAGGTTTAGGTTTGTGATTTAGATTTATGTTTTTTTTTAAAAATTAAGTAAACCATTAGGTTTAAGTTTATTTAGTTTATTTTTTATTTATTTTAGTTTATTTTATTTTTTATTTTTATTTAGTTTAGTCTATTTATTTTAGGTTAATTTATTTTAGTTAAGTTTTTTTATTTAAGTTTACTTTTTTGTTGAGTTTTTTTTTTTAGGTTTAGGCTTTATTTTTATTTTTAGGTTTAGGTTTAAGTTTTTATTTTATTTTTTAGGTTTAGGTTTTAGGTTTTTATTTTAGGTTTATTTTTAGGTTTTATTTTTTAGATAAGATTTATTTTTAGTTTATTTTATTTTATTTATTTTAGCTTTAGGTTTTATTTATGTAATGTTAGTTTATCTTAGTTTAGGTTTAGGTTTATTTTAATTTTATTTTAAGTTTGGTTTTTTTATTTAGGATTTAAGTTTTATTTTTTATTTATTTTTAGGTTTTATTTGAAGGTTTATTTTCTAGTTTTAAGTTTTTATTTAGTTTTTATTTTTATTTATTTTAGGTTTATTTTATTTTTATTTTATATTTATTTTTTATTTTATTTAGGACTTTAATTCTTAGGTCTATTTTATTATTATTTTTATTTAGTTTAGGTTTTTATTTATTTTATTTTAGTTTATCTTTATTAATTTATTTTATTTTATTTTTAGGTTTAGAATTTTATTTATTTATTTTTTTTTATGTCTGGTTTATTTCTTTTCTTTATTTAGTTTAGGTCTGGCCTTTGGCTATGGTGGGCTCAGAGCCTGGCCCAGGTCCTGGTTTGTGATCTAGTGTAGAGTAGTTGTGGCTCAGTGGGTTGTGCTAGGTTTAGGCCTTATTCTCGTGGGCTCAGGTTAGTATAGGTAGTTAAAGCTCATGGTCAATGCCTTGGTTTATGGTCTGTGCTCATGGTCAGCCTTTTGTGGCTCAGGGCTCAGGGCACAAGTATGGGGTCTTAGTGGCTCAGGGCTCTGTGGCTCAGGATTTAGTGTTTAGGGTAGAATTATGGTTAGGTCTGTGGTCTTGTGGTTTATGCTCTTATGGCTTGGGTTTGGGATCAGGGCTCTGGGTTTGTGGCCTGTGGTTTTTTATGGTATGGTAGGGTTTTACAGTTTAGGTTTTGGATTTTATGATTTATGGTTTTTTTAAATTTAGTTAACCAATAGGTTTAAGTTTATTTAGTTTATTTTTTATTTATTTTAGTTTATTTTATTTTTTATTATTATTTAGTTTAGTTTATTTATTTTAGGTTAATTTATTTTACCTCAGTTTTTTATTTTAATTTATTTTTTCATTTTAGGTTTATTTTTTTGTTGAGTTTTATTTTTATTTTATTTTTCAGGTTTAGGTTTTATTTTTTATTTTTAGGTTTAGGTTTAGGTTTCTATTTTATTTGTTTAGGTTTAGGTTTTAGGTTTTTTTTAGATTTATTTTTAGGTTTTTCATTTATTTTAGTTTAGGTTTATTTTTTATCAGATTTTGTTTATTTAGGTCTAGGTTTTATTCATTTTAGTTTAGTTTATTTTAGTTTAAGTTTAGGATTATTTTATTTTTTATATTTTATTTTTCTTTTATGTTTAGTTTTTCTTTTCAGTTTAAAATTTTGGTTTTATTTTATATTTATTTTTAGGATTTTATTTAGTATTTATTTTATTTTATTTTATTTTTATTGTACATTTATTTTTTTATTTTATTTAGGTCTTTTATTTTTAAGTTTTTTTTTTATTTTGGTTCAATTATTTTATTTTAGTTTATTTTATTATTTATTTATTGAGTTAGATTAAGGTTAGTTAGTTTATTTTATCTTTACATATTATGTTTAAGTTTGTATTTATCTTATTTGTATTTAGTTAGGCCTTGGTCTTTTAGTTTTTGGAATGGTATTTGAGCTCATTAGGGTCAATTAGGCTCAGGTTATTTTAATCAGTCAGCATCAGGCCTAGGGCCTGGTGGGCCCAGTGGCCCAGGCGTCACCAGGGTTGGGTCAGCTCAGTGGCTCAGTTTAGCCTCAGTTAGGGTGGCCCAGTGTAAGTTCAGGTTTAGCCCAGTTTGGATCAGTTGGGGCCTGGGCCCAGGGCCTGGGCCCAGGTTAGCAAGTGGCCTGGATCTAGGGTATTATGCCTCATGACTAGTGGCCTAAGATCAGTGGTTTTAGCTAGGGTAAGATTTATGGTTTATAGTTTTTTTTCAAATTAAGAAAACCATTAAGTCCAGTTTATATTTATTTTATTTTTATGTTTATTTTATTTTATTTTATTTATTTTAGGTTTATTTTTTTTCATTTTTTTTATTTTATATTTTTTCGTGTTTTAGGTTTAGATTTAGGTTTATCTTTAAGTTGAATTTCATTTTTATTTTATTTTTTAGGTTTAGGTTTTATTTTTTATTTTTAAGTTTAGGTTTAGGCTTTTTTTGATGTTTAGGATTTAGGTTAATTTTTTTGGTTTTATTTTTTAGTTTAGGTTTAGGTTTATTTTTAGTTTATTTTATTTTATTTAGTTTAGGTTTAGGTTTTATTTATTTTAATTTAGGTTTAGGTTTATTTTATTTTGTATGTTTTATTTTTATTTTAGGTTTAGGTTTAGTTTAAGATTTTGGCTTTCATTTTTATTTATTTTTATGTTTTATTTTAAGGTTTTATTTTTTAGGTTTAGGTTTTTATTTAGTTTTTATTTTATGTTAATTTAGGTTTATTTATTTTTATTTTATGTTTATTTTATATTTTATTTAGGTCTTTATTAGTATAGTTTTAGTAGTTAGTATTTATTTATTTTATTTTATTTTTATTAATTAATTTATTTATTTTTAGGTTTAGGTTTTTATTTTTTTTATTTTTTATTTTTATTTATGTTTAAACTTTTTATTTATTTAATTTGGTTATTTAATTAGTTTAAGTTTTTTTTTTTAAGATTGGGCTCAGGGCCTTAGGGTGGCCCAGGGTTTGGATCAGGGTCTTAGCCCAGCTCAGTGGTCGGGCCAGTGGCTCAGGCCTTCAGTGCTCAGCTCAGGCCAGTTTATAGGCTCAGGTCTCTGTGTGGCTCAGGTGGTGATTGGCCTGGGCTGGTTTGGGCCAGGGCTCAGGGCCTGGGTTGTGGCCTAGGCTCAGTCCTGTCAGATCTGGTGTGTCAGTCAGCTCAGGCCTAGGGCCTGGATCAGGCATGGCTCAGGCCTGTGGCTCAGTGGTCACAGGTTTAGTGGCTCAGTCTGGTAGATCTTGGGTCAGTTCTAGGTTTATTACTGGGCCCAGTTTCAGCCTTTATTCTTTGGGCTGTTTAGGTTTGTCAGTTTTAATTTTTTTTCTTCAAATTTTTATTTATGGTTAATTAGCCTGGCCTAGTTTTTCTTTTTTGGGCCTAGTTTAAGATTTAGGGCCTAGGTTTAGGGTTTAGATTTAGGGTTAGGGTATGGTTTAGGGTTTTTTTAAATTAAGAACCCATGGGTTTAGTTTATTTAGTTTATTTACTTTTTATTTATTTACTTTGTATTTTATTTAGTTTATTTTTTATTTTATTTAGTTTATAGGTTTATTAATTTTTGTTTTGGTTTCTATTTTAGTTTATTTTTAGTTTAGGTTTAAGTTTATGTTTATTTTAGTTTAGTTTTATTTTATTTTTTTAAGTCTTTTATCTGTCTTTAGGTTTAGGTTTTATTTTATTTTAAAAGTTTAGGTTTATGTTTTTTATTTTAGGTTTATTTTAAGTTTATTTTTTTTAGGTTTAGGTTTATTTTATTTTAGTTTATGTTTAGTTTTATATATATGTTTAGGTTTTAGTTTTTTTATGTTTTATTTTTTATTTATTTTGGTTTTATTTTTAGGTTTATTATTTGGTTTTAAGTTTTATTTTATTTTATTTTAGGTTTATTTTATTTTACTTTAAGTTTAGTATTTTCTTTAGGTTTTTTTATTTTAGTTTAGTTCTGGTCTTTATTTTATTTTATTTTATTTTAATTTCTATTTTATCTTTTTTAGGTTTTTTAGGTTTTAGTTATGTTCTTATTTCATTTTATTTTGTTTTTTTTTATTTATTTTATTTTAGGTTTTATTTAGTTTAGGTTTTGGTTTTAGTTTTTTTTATGTTTTGGGGTTTAGTTTAGTGGTGGTTTATGGTTTGGGGTTTAGGGTTTAGGGTTTTGGGTTTAGGGTTTTAGGGTTTTGGATTTTGGGATTAGCATTTTGGGTTTACGGTATAGTGTTTTTATGGTTTAGGGTTTAGGGTTTAGGGTTTAGGTTTTAGGTTTAGGGTTCAGGTTTTAGTTTAGGGTTTAGGGTTTCTGTTATTATTTTTTTAATAGAGAACAAATTCAGATTCGGCATTTATTCTTTTCGATTCCATCAACCAAGTAACACACCAAGTTTTCTAGGATACAAGGGACAACATAGATAAAAAATAAGCATGTTTAGTGCAAATAAAAAATTCTAGTTGACTAGAACCGTCTCTACTGTAATGACACAGCTCCATAAGCAACAGATTGGATCGGCCGTTCTTCAGTTTCTCTAGTTTCCATCAGAACCACCCTGGCCTCTCGAGTAGCGGGATCCACCATCATATCCCCGATCTCTCCCTCCTCCACCACCATGGATGTAACCTCCATCGCTCCTCTTTCTTTCATAACCACCATTGCTCTGACCACCACCTCCATATCCAGTAGCACCTCTAGATCCCCCACCACCACTGCGATAACTGCCGCCTCTGCCTTCACCTCCACCGCCAGATCTAGACTAAGCCTGGTTGACGGTGATGTTCTTGTCGTCAAGGTTCTGGCCATTTTTGGGGTTTAGGTTTAGGTTTATTAGGTTTAAGGGTTTTTGTTTTATTTATTATTTATTTTTAGGTTTATTTTTTAGGTTTATGTTCTTATTTAGTTCATATTTGATTTTATTTTTGGTTTATTTTATTTTTATTTTACATTTAGTTTTCATTTAATTTAGGTTATTTATTCTTACATTTATTTTATTTTTTAGTCTAGTTTAGTTTTTATTTATTTTATTTTAGTTTATTATATTTTATTTTTAGGTTTAGGTTTAGGTTTAGGTTTTAGTTTAGGTTTTTATTTTATTTTATTTTTTATTTTATTTAGGTTTATGTTGTTCTATTTATTTCATTTTTTAAAGTTTTATTTAGTTTATTTAAGTTTGTGTTTTAGTGACTGATGGCCTGAGCCTGGGCTCAGGGCTCTGGGCAGCTAGGGTTTCAGGCCTGTGTCAGGTCAGGTGGGTCTCCTGGGGTTTGGGCCTGTTTTAGGTTTGGGGTCACTTTAGGGGGTCCAGGGCCCAGGGCCTGCCCAAGCCTGTGGTTTTAGGGTATTAGGGTTTTAGGGCCCAGGGTTTAGGGCAGTTTTAGGTTTAGGGCTAGGCCTAGGTTAGGGCTGGGTTTAGGGCAAGGTTTAGGGTTTGTGGTTTTTAGGTTTAGAGTTTAGGGTTTATGGTCAGTTTATTTTATTTTAGGATTTAGTGTTTAGTTTAGGGTTTAGTGTTATTGTTTAGTGCTTGCAGGTTTATTAGTTTGCCAAGTAGGTTTAGGTTAGTTTAGGGTTTATAGTTTAGTGTTTTTAATGTTTAGGGTTAGTTTAGGGTTTAGGGTTTAGCATTTAGGGTTTAGTGTTAGGGCTAGGGTTTAGGGTTTTTTTTTTAGAAAAAGTTAAAATTTTATTACCATAAAAAGAAAAGATATGATGTTCTTAAAAGGTGTAAAGCTCAGAATTCTATCACTTATAGAGCTACAAGAAACCTAAAGAGCTAAACCCTCATCTAAGTAGATTAGAAGAAGAAAAGAAAATGAAAGAGCAAAAACATCGACTAAAAAGCATGAGAGCAAAATGACATAGAGTAAAACAAAAGAAAGCATGAAAATAGAAAAGGTTGAGTCAGCAGTAGTTCATGATTCCTTTGAGAAAGTAAGATAAGCAAGCACCATAGCAATAACATTAGGTGTAAAGTCCTGGCCTTCGGTAAAGTTCCAACCAATGAAAGAATTCTGCAAAAAACACTACCATGGCAAAAGTCATAGCTATAAGGATAAGGATAAAGAGAGCAAAAGGAGAGAGCTGAGAAAGAAAAGGCTCAGGCTTAGTTAAGATCATCTCAAGGGGCAACAATCCATAGGAGCATCCAAACTTCATAAGGGTTAAATCATATGTAAAGCTACCAACCAAAGATAGGAGGTGAGTAACATCAAAGCCATCATAGCCAGCATACACGATACCAGCAGCCATCCAAGTCTAAAAGTCCATAGTGATCCAACCCTGCACTAAACAAATAGAGAAAACAACCAACCAGTAGCCAATTAGCAGCCAACCCACCAACTAAAACCCACAATAGGCCAATCACATAAAGCTAGCAACCCAAAAGTTACAGTAGGATCATTAGCCAAGCTATTGGAACCAAGTAGTAACACCACCAAAACCACCACCAGCATACCTTAACAAGCCAACAACCAAGACTAGCACACACAAAAGGAAGCCAAAGGCAGCCACCAACCACCCAAAACAAAAAATCCCAATTTAGAAGGATCAGTAAAGGTTCGACCAGCACAATAAAAGGCTACAACAAATTGGCCAAGAAGAAGAAAAAAGACAACAAAGAGAAAGGCAGTCAACCAAGATTCCAAGGAGAACTAAAAGTCCTCCCACTAAAGCAGCTAAGTAAAACATCCATAAGGCAACCCCCAGAGAACAACCCAACAATAGTAGCCAATAAATGAAAGATCACCATCGGCTAAGGAAAAGCAGAAAAACTAGCAAAACACCACATAATAGAGAAACAACCAACCAATCTAGCTAGCCAACATAGCCTCCTAGCCAACAATCACAGTAGCAGAAAACCCAAGTCAATGTAAAGTCCAACAACAACCATCAAGCCAAAATCACCCAAGACAGCCAGGAAAATAATAGCCACCAAAAAGCCCTCAACCAGCCAACCCAGAATAATTACAAAATCGAGAGCCACTGTAGCCCAGAGAGGAAGGCTAAAATAGGATGAGGACAAAACCAAAACTAAAAGAAATAAAATAGAATCAGCAAAACTGACCACCATGCCCCAGTCAACAAGGCAGAGAAAGTAATAGCCAAACAAAAACCTCCACCATTCCAAAATGAAGCCAGAGCTAAACCACCAACAATCCCCCAGATATGTCACCAACAGAAAAGGAAAAAATGGCCAAAACATCCAATTATTTAACCCAACCACAACTAACCCAAATAACCTACCAATTCAACCACCACAACAGCAAATCTGAAATAAGTAAGTGAGCAACCAGCCTCGAAATGAGAAAAAACCCATACGTGAGGAAAACCAAACAATAGATAAAGCCATAACCCAATAGGAGGTTATCAAAAATAGCCAAAGAAAAAATATGGTAAAAACCCATCCAGGCAAACAGCAGCCACCAAAAAACCAAATCAACTCAGGCTGCAATGATAATAACCATCAAGGAGTAAATAGTAGGCCAACCCAAAAGTAAAAGGTCAAAATTAACAACCAGCTCCAACCAAAGTGTGAAAATAAGCAAATAACCAAAACCCAAAGAGGGTTTAATAAAAGGCAAACAAAAGCAAAGGCTCATAAAAAACCAACACAAAGGAAACCAAGCCAAGAAATTATAATCTAAGATAAGGCAATCTAGTATTATCTAAATTAACAACCCTCTTAATAGTTTAGGCAACGTTTGGTTGTCAAATAAAGTGAACTCAGATATGTTGGCACCTAAATTAGCCAAGAAATCAGCACAAGCATTACCTTCATGAAGGATGTGGGAAATTTTAAAACAAACTTGAGAATGAAGATTTCTTGTATGATTAAGGAGATAAAATAATTTAGCATTACTATTTCTACTTGAATTAAGCATGTCGAAAATCAAGAGAGCATCAACTTCAATTCAGATGTTGAGAAAAACTCTATTCATACAAGTTTCAATTTCTTTATTAACAACCATAAGCTTATCAAAAATAACAGAATAGGCTTTTAGAGGAATTGCAAAAGCACAAATGACAATACCTTTAGAATCCCTAAGGATACCACCACAGCCACATTTATTGGAAGTTAGAGAACCATCACTATTCACTTTAATCAAGTTTTCTTTGGGTTTGATCCAATGGATAATCTTAGCACCTTTATAAGAGTCTAAGTCAGGCAGAATGATACCCAATTTTTTAGCCACAAATTTATAGCCTCTGAAATGAATGTTACTAATAAGATTGGCATTGAACAAAGCATGAATTTTTTCTTTCGTTTTAGCCATGATCCTTTTATGGTTCATAGGAGTGCTATGATATTTAGCATCATTTCTATCCATCCAGATAAACCAGAGAAGGGTAATAGTAATTAAAACTTTTATATGACCTTTCACAGTTTTTTTGAAACAAACTTCAAGAAGTTAATATAAAGAAAGAGAACCATGGAAATAGTTGGAATTAAATAAATAATCATACCAAAGCCATAATTTAGAAGCAATAGCACCATTGACAAAAACATGATTTACATTTCCAATATGAAAGCAATAATAACATTTGGATGGTAAATAAAACCCTTTAGTCCAAAGCAAAGAGTCCATAGGAATAAATTTATTCAAAATCCTCCATGCTAAAACTGAATAGGAAATGGGAATGATATTTTTTTAAAGTTTAATAAAGACATTTGAGGGGTTTTTCTTATCTCTAATAAAATTCCAAACCTCTTTAAGAACAAAATCACCATTATAAGAAAGCTTAAAAAGAATTTGATCAGGTTTGTTAGAAGAAATGGGAATATTTCTAAAATTTTCAAAAAGAGAAATAGAGATATATTTCTCAAGTTTACTTTCATTCCAATTATTATTAAGCAAAAAAGAGTTAACTTTGAAGATCACAATAGAGTGGGTAGATAAAAGGGTGTCAATGGAGTAGTTGGTAGTCCAGCTGTCTTGCCAAATGAAAGAGGTACCTGAATGAAGACCCCAAGATATTAAAGATTCAGTGACCCATTTAATTGAGTAAAGCCTTTTCCAAATGGAGAGTCACCAGCTTTATAAGCACAGATAAGAGGGTGTTTACCTTGGGAATATTTTTCTATCATAAAATTAGCCCAAAGCCTATCATTCTATCTAAAATTCCACCAAACCTTATGAGAGAAAGTGTTGATAGTCTCACGAATAGGTTTGCAAGTTAGAGCACCTTCACCTAAAAGACCAGAACATTTATGCCAAGATATCCAATGCATTCTTTTGATAGAGTTATTGGAGCCCCCAAAAAAATTATTATGCAAGCGATCAATTCTGATGAGAGTAGCATTAGTAGGGATTATTGTTTGAATCAAATAAAAAGGCATTGAATTTAGAGTGCTTTTAAGAATATGAGCCTACCACCAAAGGAAAGTAAATGGAATTACTCATCAAAGAGATGGGATCGTTTTGGGCCTTTACAGAGAGGAGCACCCAAGTACTTTAGAGGTAAGTGTTGATGCTTAAAATTAGTGATATATGGTATTTAATTGATTTTATTATTAGAGATATGAGAGGAAGTGATAAAGCAGCTTTCGTTATCATTGATATAAAGGCCACTTTCCTTACCAAATTTATTTAGAAAATACTTGAGATGCTTGATATGATGAATTGAAGCATTGTAAAAAAAAATAAAATCATCTGCAAAGTTTATATAGGAAACATGAAGACCACCAAGAGTTCTGAAGTACATACTAGGATTGTTAAAGAATAAATCATTGATGCTCCTAGATAAGCACTCAACAGTGATAATAAAAAGAGCAGGAGATAAAGGATCCCCTTATCTTAAGCCATGGGAAGAGTGAAAGAAACCCAAGGCTACCCCATTAAGCAAAAATAGAAATAAGGCATTATTAATACAATTTTTAATAAGAAAAATAAATTTATTAGAAAGCCCAGATAAATTTAGAATATGGAAAAGAAAGACCCAAGAAATGTTATCAAAGGCTTCAATAATATCTAAATTGAAAAGAATGTTGCCACCTCTATTCTTAGCATCAATATCATGAATTAATTCTTGGGCTAATAAAATATTATCATAAATAGATCTACCTCTAACAAAACTAGTTTGGTTGAGAGAGATAATTTTATTAAGTAAAGGACTAAGCCTGTTGGTTAGAATTTTAGAAAATCAACTTATTGAAGAAGGTGCAATAACTAATAGGTCTAAAATCACTCCAATAGTCTGGATTATTTTTCTTAGGTATGAGAACTATAGAAGTACTAGAAAAATATCTAGGAAAAGGATTACCATTAAAAAAATCAACCATACCCTCACCCTCAATCAAATCATTTTTAATGATAAACCAATATTTTTGAAAAAATTGAGTAGTGAAACCCTCCGGACCTGTAATAGAATTTATATTCATTCTATTAAGGACTTTAAAAATTTCATCGTCATTAGGCACGATGGTAAGCAAATCATTATCATCATTAGTAGTAATAGAAATAATCAAATGTGATTTAGAAATAGCTTCATAAGAGTAACTCTTATTAAGCATATTTCTAAAGTAATTAATAACTAATTTCTTAATATCATTATTCTCTATAATCCAAACACCATTGTCATATTTAGTTTTTTGAATATTACTTAAAGCTCTCTTTTTATTAACTAAAGCATGGAAATACCAAGTATTCCTATCACCATCCGAAATATGCTTACTAGTAGCTTTTTGGCGCAAGTAAGGCTCTTCCATATTTTGGAGGTTAACAAGTTTGTCTTTTACCTTAGTCAAGTCCTTAATCTTAGAAGGATCAGACATAACAGAGACTTCAAGATCACAATCCAATTTTTCTATATCTTTAATATTAGAAAAAAGGTTTTTAAAATAATTCTTGTTCCACCAACCCAAATTTTGTTTAAGTCTTTTAAGTTTAAACCAAAGTCTATTAATCCCCATAATAGAATTTTCAGGATGTAAAACAGCTTTCCAATTATTAGCCACAACATGTCTTGAAATCTAAAAGGAGAGGATTTATGTAATCTATTAGAATTATCTTTAATAGAAACAAGAAGAGGAGCATGATTAGACACGATTCTGTTTAAATGATCAACATAAGTAATAGGCCATTGAGTAATCCAATGAGTATTAAAAAAAATCTGGTCCAACCTTTGCCGAAGTCTTTAGTTTTGCCAAGTATAATTAGAACCCTTAAAAGCAATATCAATCAAATTTAAATCAAGTATAATATTGAAAAAATCTTCCATGGAATGAATATTGGAAGAGTAGCCACCACTCATTCAGAAGAGAATAAAATAGTGTTGAAATCACCATCAACAAACCATGGTTTATTAACCGAGGTAGCAAAATTTCTCAAATAATTCCAAACAAGATTTCTACCAGATATATGACATGTATAAACAAAAGAGCCCAAAACATAATAGTCACCATAAGAGATTTGAGCATTAGCAACTTGTTCAAAATCATCAATAATAAAAACCTCAACAAAATTATTCCAAAAACACCAAATCTTATTACTAACATTAGAGAAAATTTTATTGAAGTCAATCATTCTAGCAACATGGTTAATTTTATTAGCATGAATTAGAGGCTCCAGAATAATAAGTAAATAAATATTATGAATGCGATAAAGATTTCTAATATGATTACGAATAGAGAGGGTATTGATCCCTCTAATATTCCAAATAAGAAATTTAAACATAAGTAAAATAAAAAGGGGTTAAGCAAAGTTTAATTAAGATAGGAGCGAGAGGCTGCAGTAGAACTAGTGTTTTTGGACAATTTGGGAGAGTAATTTTTTACACACTTTTTCTTTTTAGCATGAGAAGTTTGAAAACCATTTTCTTTTCCCCTAGAGTCATCATTTGAGTAAGATTTAGTAACTTTGGTCACAAATTTAGTAGAATTCTTTATGTGTTTTGAGGGGAGTTCACCCTCTTCCAAATCCATATTAAGTTGAAAAGTAGGATTAACATGAATATTAAGATTATAAATGAGAGACGATGATGATTTAGAACCATTAAAGCACAAGTAGTTAAATCTGGATCAGAAATATTTTCAGCATGCTCGACGTCATTTAACTCCTCATTAAAAGCTTCATTTTCATCGATCAAAGCAGGGATATATGCAAAAATAGAATGAAAGAAAGCATAATCATTTTTCAATAACTTTGAAAATTTATTATTCTTTACTTTATAAATATTCAAATTCAAAGAAAGAAAAAGAGTTAAATCATCCTAGCCATTTTGAAAATTAGCCATATCTATATCAATAGTAGGAGTCAAAACTTGTTCAATAGAATTAAGCCCGATATCTAAGGAATCAACCTGAATAATAGCCTTCATACCACTCTTAGGATCCGAAGTTAATTTTTGAACATAAGTAGGGATTAGCTTATGGGTAGGAACAACATTATCTTTATAAGGATTTCATTTTTTTAAAGTAGGGATTGAGAATAAAACCTTTTGAATTATCTTGATTGTGAATTTTATAGTGGAAATAAAAAATTGGAAGGTTCTCCAATTCAACATTTTGCGAATACTTATTTTTTAGAGATAATCCAAACTTCCTTAAGGTATTTTTTTAGTTATGTCTAATTCCACGAGGATCCAAGACTTATAAGGGCGAGATCGCTTAGCGGTCGCTTGGTCGAGTTACAAAGGCTAACCAAATAAAGCCCAGACAACAAAAAGAAAATGATGGGTAATAAAATGAATGCACATATTAGGAAGAGATACTCGCACTAGGACAATATGATATTCCTCCTTAATGTCAAAAAGGGGTGACCACTTCAACAATGCATTTGACAATTAAAGATGAAATAAGAATGATACGAAAAAACATGTGAATAATCTAGATCATAGAAAGTTGAATCAGGATATGCCGAGGGTCAATAAGACCAATCGATAAAGCACCCATAAAATTGAGATTATGGAAAAAGGAATAGATCTTATGCAAATTTGGATGACGCAAAGCAAATTTATCGACAAGAGAAAATTCAAATGGTTTTGCTAACATTTCAGCATCCACATTAGAGCACATTATAAACAAAAAAACCTATAAAAGACATTAAAATGAGATTAACTAAATCAACAGAGGGAGAAGGCTTACCAGAGAGTGCTTCCTTAAGAGATTTAGTAGAAGAAGCGGCATTAGGGTCGCCAAGCCCCAAAACTTAAGATGCCCTAGCAGAAGTAATTTGATGTGGAGCCCAAGGAATAGAACTCACTGTAGACATGGTCAGTGATGAAGCATCACACAAATGGCAGGATGGCAGTCAAGCATTTGAATTCAAACAAAACCAAGGCCAAATCCATAGAAATTCCTAGTCGGGGATGTACCACCAAGAGGGATTAAAAAATCTCTAGAGAATGAGAGAGCACTCGGGCGAGCGTGTGAGGGGTTTGGATTTAGGGTTTAGGGTTTTAGGGTTTAGGGTTTAGGGTTTAGGGTTAGTTTAGGGTTTAGGATTTAAGGTTTACGATTTAAGATTTTTTAGGGTTTAGGGATTAGGGTTTAGAGTTTAAGATTTTAGGGTTTAGGGTTTAAGATTTAGGGTTTAGGATTTAGTTTAAGGATTTAGGGTTTAGGGTTGTAGTTTTAGGGTTTAGAGTTTTAGTTTTAGGGTTAGTTTTAGGGTTTAGGATTTAGGGTTAAGGTTTATTATTTTTTTTATTTTAGTTTATTCCGTTTATGGTTTAGGATTTAGGGTTTATTTATTCATTTTTTATATAAGTAAAATGTTAGGTTTAGGTTTATTTAGTTTATTTTCTATTTATTTTAGTTTATTTTATTTTTTATTTAAATTTATGTTTATTTTTATTTTTATTTAGTTTAGTTTATTTATTTTAGGTTTATTTATCTTCGTTTAAGTTTTTATTTTAGTTTATTCTTTAAGTTTAGGTTTAGGTTTATTTTTTAGTTTAATTTTATTTTTATTTTATTTTTTTGTTTTAGGTTTTATTTTTTATTTTTAGGCTTAGGTTTAGGTTTTTATTTGATTTTATTAGGCTTAGGTTTTATGTTTCTATTTTAGGTTTTATTTTTTAGTTTATGTTTAGGTTTATTTTTAGTTTATTTTATTTTATTTAGTTTAGGTTTAGGTTTAAGTATTATTTATTTAAGTTTATGTTTAGGTTTATTTTATTTTTATTTTAGGTTTAGGTTTTTTTTAAGTTTAGGGTTTAGCTTTTATTTTTTTATTTCTTTATAGGTTTATAATTTAGATTTAAGTTTTTATTTAGTTTTTATTTTATTTTATTTTTATTTTAAGTTTAGTTATTATTTTATTTAGGTTTTATATTTTTTAGTTTATTTTAGGTTTTTATTTATTTTATTTTAGTTTAGTTTTTATTTTTAATTTAATTTTCTTTTTAGTTTTAGGTTTAGGTTTAAATTTAGGATTTAGTTTATTTTTTACTTTTAATTTTTTTGTTTAGGTTTTTTTGAGGTTTTATTTAGTTTAGGTTTAGGTTTTTAGCTTTTTAGGGTTTAGGGTTTAGGGGTTTTTTTGAGTTTTGGGTTTAGAGTTACTATTTTAGGGTTTAGGGTTTAGAGTTTAGGGTTTAGGGTTTAGAGTTTTAGAGTTTAGGGTTTAGGATTTTTAGGGTTTAGGGTTTAGGTTTTAAGTTTAGGGTTCAACTTTTTGTTTAGGGTTTAAGTTTTATGGTTTTTTTTAATAGAGAACAATTTCAGATTTAACTTTTCTTTTTTTTGATTTCATCAATGAAGTAACATACCAAGTTTTCTAAGATAAATGTGATGACATAGGTAAAAAAATGAGCACACATAGAGCAAATCAAAAATCTTAGGTAACTAGAACCATCTCTATTGTGACGACATAATTTCATAAGTAATAGATCGGATTGGCCATTCTTCAGTTTCTCCATTTCCCATCAGAACCACCCTAGCCTTTCGAGTTGCTGGATCCACCATCATATCCCCGATCTCTCCCTCCGCCACCATCGTGGATGTAATCTTTGTCCTCTCCCATCTGTAACCCACTACACCACCTCTAAACCCACTAGACCTCCAGAACCCCACAACCACTGCTTCTAGCGTCCCCTTGCCTCCACCACCAAATCTAGGCAGCCTGGTGATGGTGATGTTCCTACTATCAAGGTTCTGCCCATTCTTAAGGTATAGGTTTAGATTTAGGTTTATTAGGTTTTTAGGTTTAGGTTTATTTTTTAACTTATTTTGGTACATTAGGTTTAGGTTTAGGGTTTGGGGTTTGGGGTTTAGGGTTTAGGGTTTAGTGTTTAAGGTTTAGAGATTAAGGTTAGGGTTTAGGGTTTAGGATTTTGGGTTTATGGTTTTTAAAAATCAAGTAAACTAGTAGGTTTAAGTATATTTAGTTTGTTTAGTTTATTTTAAATTTATTACAATATATTTTATATTTTATTTTTATTTAGTTTAGTTTATTTATTTTAGATTTATTTATTTTAGTTTAGGTTTTTTATTTCAATCAATATTTTAGGTTTAGGTTTAGGTTTAGGTTTAGATTTATTTTTTAGCTGAGTTTTATTTTAATTTTATTTATTTTGGTTTAGGTTTTATTTTTTATTTTTAGGTTTAATTTTAGGTTTTTATTTTCTTTTTGTCGGTTTAAGTTTTAGGTATATTTTTAGGTTTTATTTTTTAGTTTAGGTATAGGATTATTTTTAATTTATTTTATTTTACTTTCTTTAGGTTTAGGTTTAGGTTTAGTTTTTTTAGGATTAGGTTTAGGTTTTATTTATTTTAGTTTAATTTATTTTAGTTTAGGTTTATGTTTATGTTTATTTTATTTATTTTATTTTCATTTTAAATTTAGGTTTTTTTTAGTTTAGGGTTTAGGTTTTATTTTTTATTTATTTTTAGGTTTTATTTTAAGGTTTATTTTAGTTTAGGGTTTAGGGTTTAGGGTTTAGATTAGAGATTAGGGTTTAAGGTTAGTTTATGGCTTAGGGTTTAGGGTTTAAGGTTGCAGACTTAGGGTTTAGGGTTATTTTTTGGTTTAGGGTTTAGGATTTAGGGTTTAGAGTTTAGGGTTTAAGGTTTAGGTTTGAGGGTCTTTTTTTTTAAAGTAAATTAGTAGGTTTAGGTTTATTTAGTTTATTTTTATTTAACTGAGTTTATTTTAATTTTAATTTTTATTTATGTTTATTTATTATTTTGTTTAGTTTATTTATTTTAGTTTTATATTTTCAATTTAGGTTTTTTATTTTTATTTATTTTTTAAGTTTAGGTTTATTTTTTTCATTGAGTTTTATTTTTATTTTATTTTTTAAGTTTAGGTTTTATTTTTTATTTTTAAGTTTAGGTTTAGGTTTTTATTTTATTTTTTTAGGTTTGGGTTTTGTTTTTTTATTTTAGGTTTATTTTTAGGATTTATTTTTTAGTTTAGGTTTAGGTTGGTTTTTTATTTATTATATTTTATTTAGTTTAGGTTTTGGTTTAAGTTTAGTTTCTTTTCAGTTTAGGTTTAGGTTTTGTATATTTTAGTTTAGTTTATTTTAGTTTATGTTTAGGCTTATTTTATTTTTTTTACTTTATTTTTATTTTAGGTTTAGGTTTTTTTTAGTTTAGAGTTTAGGTTTTATTTTTTTTTTACTTTTAGGTTTTATTTTTAGGTTTATTTTTTAGGCTTAGGTTTTCATTTAGTTTTTATTTTATTTTTTTAAGCTTTTTTTATTATTATTTTATGTTTAGTTATTATTTTATGTAGATTTTTTATTCTTAGGTTTATTTAATTTTTTAGTTTAGTTTAGGTTTTTATTTATTTTAGTTTAATTTTATTTTTTATTATATTTTATTTTTAGGTTTAAGTTTAGGTTTTAGTTTAGGTTTTTATTTTATTTTATTTTTTTATTTTATTTAAGCTTAAGTTTTCTTAGTTATTTTATTATTAGGTTTTATTTAGTTTAAGTTTTTAGATTTTTAGTGTTTAGGGTTTAGAGTTTATGGTTTAGGGTTTTAGGGTTTAGGGTTTATGGTTTAGGGTTTTAGGGTTTATGGTCTTAAGGTTTAGGGTTTAGTGATTAAGCTTTAGTGTTTAGGGTTTTGAGGGTTTAGGGTTTAGGTATAGGATTTAGGGTTTATGGCTTTTTTTTAAAAATTTAGTAAAATGGTAGGTTTATGTTTATTTAGTTTATTTAGTTTATTTTTTATTTATTTTAGCTAATTTTTATATTTAGGCTTACTTTTTATCTTTATTTAGTTTAGTTTATTTATTGTAGGTTTAATTATTTTAGTTTAGATTATTTTATTTCAGTTTATGTTTTAGGTTTAGGCCTAGGTTTAAGTTTACTTTTTAGTTGAGTTTTTTTTAGTTTATTTTTTAGGTTTAGGTTTTGTTTTTTATTTTTATGTCAAGTTTAGGTTTTTATTTTATTTTTTTTAGGTTTAGGTTTTAGGTTTTTATTTCAGGTTTATTTTTAGGTTTTATTTTTTAATTTAGGTTTAGGTTTATTTTTAGTTTATTTTATTTTATTTAGCTTAAATTTAAGTTTAGATTTAGTTTACTTTAGGATTATGTTTAGGTTTCATTTATTTTAGTCAAATTTATTTTAGTTTAGGTTTAGGTTTATTTTATTTTGTTTATTTTATTTTTATTTTAGGTTGATATTTTTTTTTAGTTTAGGATTTACATTTTAATTTTTATTTTTTTTAAGTTATATTTTAAGGTTTATTTTTTAGGTCTAATTTTTTATTTAGTTTTTATTTTATTATATTATAAGTTTATTTTATTATTATTTTACATTTAGTTTTTATTTTATTTAGATTTTTAATACTTAGGGTTATTTCTTTTTAATTTAGTTTAGGTTTTTATTTATTTTATTTTAGTTTATTATTATTAGTTTATTTTATTTTATTTTTAGATTTAAGTTTTAGGTTAAGTTTTTATTTTATTTTATTTAGGTTTAGGTTTTTTTATTTATTTTATTTTTAGGTTTTATTTAGTTTAGGTTTACATTTTTAGGTTTTTAGGATTTAAGGGTTTTGGTTTAGGGTTTAGGGTTTAGGATTTAGGGTTTAGGGTTTTATGGTTTAGGGTTTAAGGCTAGGGTTTAGGGTTTAGGGTTTAGGGTTTAGGATTTAGTGTTTAGGCTTTAGGGTTTACAATTTTTAAGGTTTAGAGATTAGGGTTTAGTGTTTAGGGTTTAGGGTTTAGGCTTTAGGGTTTATGGTTTCTACGCTTTACGGTTTAGGGTTTCAGGTTTAGGGTTTAATGGTTAAGGGTTTTTGTTTTAGGCTTTAGGGTTTGGGTTTGGGTTTAGGGTTTAGGGTTTAGGGTTTAGTGCTAATTTAGGGTTTGGGGTTTAGGGTTTTCTGCTTATTGTTCAGGGTTTAGGGTTTAAGGTTTGAAGTTTAGGGTTTAGGGTTTAGTTTAGAGTTTAGGGAAGGGTTTAAGTTTAGATATGGGGTTTAGTTTAGGGTTTAGTGAGGTTAGGGTTTTAGGGTTTAGAATTTATGGTTTAGGGTTTAGGGTTTAGGGTTTTGAGTTTTGGGTTTAGGGTTTAGGATTTTTTATTGTTTAGTGTTTAGAGTTTAGGGTTTAAAGTTGTAGGTTAGGGTTTAGGGTTTAGGGTATAGCGTTTAGGGTTTAGGCTTTAGGCTTTCTTTTTTAAATTAAGTAAACTGGTAGGTTTAGATTTATTTACTTTATTTTGTTGTTTATATCAGTTTAGTTTATTTTTTGTTTTTATTTAGGTTTATTTATGTTTGTATTTAGTTTAGTTTACATATTTTAGATTTATTTATTTTAGTTTAGGTTTTTTATTTTAGTTTATTTTTTAGGTTTAGGTTTATTTTTTAGTTAAATTTTATTTTTATTTTATTTTATAGGTTTAAATTATATTTTATATTTTTAGGTTAAGGTTTATGTTTTTATTTTATTTTTTTAGGTTTTGGTTTTAGGTTTTTATTTTAGATTTATTTTTAGATTTTATTTTTTAGTTTACGTTTAGGTTTATTTTTAGTTTATTATATTTTACTTAGTTTAGGTTTATATTTTTTGTTTAGTTTATTTTTGGTATAGGTTTAGGTTTATTTTATTTTATTTTTATTTTAGGTTTAGGTTTTTTTTTTAGTTTAGGGTTTAGGTTTTATTTTTTATTTATTTGACGTTTTAATTTTAGGTTTATTATTTAGGTTTAGGTTTCTATGTAGTTTTAATTTTATTTTATTTTTGGTTTATTTTATTCTTATTTTTTGTTTAGTTTTTATTTTATTTTAGTTGTTTGTTCTTAGGTTTATTTTTTTAATTTAGTTTAGGTTTTTATTTATATTATTTTAATTTATTTTTATTTTTTATTTTAATTTCTTTTTAGGTTTAGGTTTAGGTTTTAGTTTTAGGGTTTAGGGTTTAGGGTTAGTTTTAGGGTTTAGGGTTTTTTTTTTTCAAAATTAAGTAAACTAGTACGTTTAAGTTTATTTAGCTTATTTTTTATTTATGTTTGTATATTTTATATTTTATATTTATTATGTCTATTTTTTATTTTTATTTTTAATTTTTATTTATGATTTTATTTATTTTATTCAGGTTTATGTTTTTTATATATTTTATTTTTTGGATTTATTTAATTTAGGTTTAGGTTTTAAGTTTTTAGGGATTAGGGTTTAGGGTTTACGGTTTAGGGTTTAGGGTTTAGGGTTTTAGGTTTTAGGGTTTAGGGTTTAGGTTTTAGGGTTTAGGGTTTAGGGTTTAGGGTTTAAGGTTTAGGGTTTTAGGGTTTAGGGTTTAGGTTTTAGTGTTTAGGGTTTAGGGTTTAGGGTTTATGGTTTTTAGGGTTTAGGGTTTAACATTTAGGGTTTAGGTTTTAGGTCTAAGGTTCAGGTTTTAGTTTAGGGATTTGGGTTTATGGCTTTTTTTTAACAGAGAACAAATTCAGATTCAAAATTTCTTCACTTTGATTTCATCAACCAAGTAACACACCAAGTTTTCTAAGACACAAGCAACGACATAGATAAAAAATGAACTTGCATAGAGTAAATCAAAAGGCATGGATAACTAGAGTTGTCTCTATTCTAAATACATAGTTTCATAGCGGCCGGTCGGATCACCATTCTTCATTTTTTTGTTTCCATGAACCACCGGTTTCTGGGTAGCGTGATCATCATATCCCGATCTCTCCCTCACCACATGGCATCTCCATCCACTCCATCCACCACCACTCCATATCCACCGGCAACTCTTGATCCCCACCACTTCTGATGATCACCTTTCTGCCTCCGCCATCTAGGCTGAGCGGTTGTGATGATGTTCCTATCATCAAGGTTCTCCCAATTTTGAGGGATTAGGTTTAGGATTTAGGTTTATTTTCTAATTTATATATTTACATTAGGTTTAGGTTTAATGTTTGGGGTTTAGGGTTAGGGTTTAGGGTTTAGGGTTTTCAGATTTATGCTTTTAGGGTTTAGGATTTAGGGTTTTAGAGTTTAGGGTTTTAGGGTTTAGGGTTTATGGTTTAGAGTTATGTTTTAGCATTTAGGGTTTAGGGTTTAGTGTTTAGGGTTTAGTTTAGGTTTTAGTTTTAGTTTAGTTTAGGTTTTAGTTTAGTTAGGTTTAGTTTAAACTTGTTTAGGTTTAAGATTTTAGGTTTAGGTTAGTTTAGGGTTTAGTTTAGAGTTAGGTTTTAGGTTTTGGGTTTAGGGTTTTGGGTTTTGGGTTAGTTTATGATTTAGGGATTTTTAGGGTTTATAGTTTAGGATTGCATGCTTAGGGTTGTAGGTTTAGGGTTTAGGGTTTTGGGTTAGTTTTAGGGTTTAGGGTTTAGGGTTTAGGGTTTAGGGTTTACGATTGAGGGTCTTTTTTATAAAACAAGTTAAGTAAACTGGTAGGTTTAGGGTTAGTTTTAGGGTTTAGGGTTTAGCATTTAGGGTTTACAGTTTAGGGTTTTTTTATATATAAAATTAAGTAAACTACTAGGTTTAGGTTTATTTAGTTTATTTAGTTTTTTTATTTTAGTTTAATTTATTTATTATTTTTATTTAGGTTTATTTTTTTATTTTTATTTAGCTTAATTTATTTATTTTAGGATTTCTTATTTTAGTTTTGGTTTTTTATTTTAGTTTATTTTTTTAGGTTTAGGTTTAGGTTTATTTCTTAGTTTAGTTTTATCTTTATTTTATTTTTTATGTTTAGGTTTTAATTTTTATTTTTAGGTTTAGGTTTAGGTTTTTATTTTATTTTTTTAGGTTTAATTTTTAGGATTTTATTTTAGGTTTATTTTTAGGTTTTATTTTTTAGTTTAGGTTTAGGTTTATTTTTAGATTATTTTATTTTTTTGGTTTAGGGTTTAAGTTTAGGTTCAGGTTTTATTTATTTTATTTTAGTTTCTTCTAGTATAGGTTTAGGTTTATTTTATTTTTATTTTAGGCTTATGTTTTTTTTTTAGTTTAGGGTTTAGGTTTTTTTTTCTATTTATTTTTAGGTTTATTCTTTAGGTTTATGTTTTTTTAGTTTTTATTTTATTTTATTTTAAGTTTATTTTTTATTTTATGTTTAGTTTTTATTTTATTTTATATTTGGTTCTTTATTTTAGTTTATTTTTTAGGTTCAGGTTTAGGTTCGGGTTTATGTTTATTTCTTAGTTTAGTTTTAATTTCATTTTATTTTTTATGTTTAGGTTTTAGTTTTTATTTGTAGGTTCAGGTTTAGGTTTCTATTTTCTTTTTTTAGGTTTAGGTTTTAGTTTTTTTATTTTAGGTTTATTTTAGGTATTATTTGTTAGTTTAGGTTTAGGTTTATTTTATTTTATTTTTTTTTGTTTAGGGTTTAGGTTTATGTTTTATTTATTTTAGTTTAGTTTATTTTAGTTTAGGTTTAGGTTTATTTTATTTTTATTTTAGGCTTAGGTTTCTTTTTGTTTAGGTTTTTGCCTATTTTTTTAGGTTCATTCTTTAGGTTTAGTTTTTTTTAGTTTTTATTTTATTTTATTTTATTTTACATTTGTCTTTTATTTTATTTAAGTTTTCTATTCTTAGGATTATTTTATTTTTATTTTAGTTTAGGTTTTTA
Organism: Cymbidium sinense; assembly: GCA_021442155.1. Taxonomy (NCBI): domain Eukaryota; kingdom Viridiplantae; phylum Streptophyta; class Magnoliopsida; order Asparagales; family Orchidaceae; genus Cymbidium; species Cymbidium sinense. Next base: position 208,666,270 of record CM038216.1, read on the forward strand.
TTTATTTTATTTTATTATTTTTTATTTTTATTTTATTTTATTTTTAGGTTTATGTTTAGGTTTTAGTTTGGATTAGGTTTAGGTTTTAGTTTAGGTTTGGGTTTAGGTTTAGGTTTAGGTTTAGGTTTAAGTTTTAGTTTAGGTTTGGGTTTAGGTTTAGGTTTTAGTTTTGGTTTTTATTTTATTTTATTTTATTATTTTGTTTAGGTTTTGGTTATTTTATTTATAGATTTTATTTAATTTAAGCTTAGGTTTTTAGCTTTTTAGGTTTTATGATTTAGGGTTTAAGATTTAGGGTTCAGGGTTTAGGGTTTAAGGTTGTAAGTTTTACGATATGGGGTTTAGGGTTTAGGGTTTAGGGATTAGGGTTTTAAGGTTTAGGATTTAGGGTTTAGGGTTGTTGGTTTAGGGTTAGGGTTTAGGTTTAGGTTTAGGGTTAAGGTTTAGGTTTAGGTTTTTTTAAATTTTTTTATTTTTTTATTTTTTTTTTAAATTAAGTTAAGCGGTAGGTTTAGGTTTATTTACTATATTTTTTATTTATTTATTTTTTATTTTTATTTAATTTAGTTTATTTATTTTAGGTTTATTTATTTTAGTTTAGGTTTTTAATTTTAGTTTAGTTTTTTTGTTTAGGTTTAAGTTTAGGTTTAATTTTTAATTTAGTTTTATTTTTATTTTATTTTTTGGGTTTAGTTTTTTTTAGGTTGATTTTTAGGTTTTTATTTTATTTTTTATGATTAAGTTTTAGGTTATTATTTTAATTTTATTTTTAGGTTTTATTTTTTTGTTTACGTTTCGATCGATTTATTTTCAGTTTATTTTATTTTATTTAGGGTTTAGGTTTAGGCTTAGGTGTAGTTTATTTTAGGTTTAGGTTTAGGTTTTATTTATTTTAGTTTTGTTTATTTTAGTTTAGGTTTAAGTTTAACTTTTTTTATTTTAGGTTTAGGTTTTTTTTTGATTTAGGGTTTAGGTTTTATTTTTTATTTATTTTTATGTTTTATTTTTAGGTTTAGGTTTTTATTTTGTTTTTATTTTATTTATGCTTTTTCTATTTTTTTAGTTTAATTTAGGTTTTTATTTATTTTATTTATTTAGTTTAGTTTTGTTTCTTTTTAAGTTTAGGATTAGGTTTAGGTTTAGGTTTAGGTTTTAGTTTAGATTTTTATTTTAATTTATCTTATTTTTATTTTGGTTTAGGTTTTTTATTTATTTTATTTTTAGATTTTATTTAGTTTAGGTTTAGGTTTTTAGCTTTTTAAGGTTTAGGTTTTTAGCTTTTTAAGGTTTAGGGTTAGTTGAGGGTCTAGGTTTCTTTTTTATGGTTTAGGGTTTAGGGTTTAGGTTTAGGTTTAAGGTCTAGTGTTCAGGTTTTAGTTTAGGGTTTAGGATTTTTGGTTTTTTTTTAACAGAGAAAAAATTCAGATTCAACATTTCTTCTTTTCGATTTCATCAACCAAGTAACACACCAAGTTTTCTAAGACACAAGCGATGACATAGATAAAAAATGAGCAAATCAAAACCATGATAACTAGAACTATCCCTACTATAAAGACAACGTTCCATAAGCACTCAATGTCTCTTTTGGTTTCTCCGGTTTCCATCAAAACCACCTAGCCTCAGTGGCGGGATACACCATCATATCCTGATCTCTCCCTCTCCACCATACGTAACCTCAGCTCTTCCACCTCCCTCAACCACCATTGACCACCACCTCCAGATCCCACCACCCGTGATAACCTCCGCTTCACCTCCACCACCAGATTTAGATTGAGCCTGGTTGATGGTGATGTTCCTGCCATCAAGGTTCTACCCATTCTTAGGGTTTAGGTTTTTTTATGGAAATTAGGGGAATTTTATTAGCACAAAGAAAAATCACAATGTCCATAAAGAGGGTAAATCTCTAAACTAATGCTCAAAGTGCTACAATAAGTCCTAAAGAGATAAATCCCCTAACTATTACAATAATAAGAGAAAAAAAAACAAAAGCAAAAGCAAAACCAAATCACCAACAACAATAAATCCATGTATGCAACAACATCCACTAGGTCCTTTTGATACCAGCAAGATCCACTTTCAAGATTCTCTCAACCTATAAAAGAAATCTGCAACATACTAATGAAAGGATGAGCGCAATTAAGGAAGCATAAAGAGTATGAGAACAGAAAAGGAGCAAAGTAAAGAAAAGGCTCATGCTCAATTACAATCATCTCAAGGAGCAACACTACATGTTAGCATTCAAATTTTTGAAGAAGGGTTATAATTACATATAGTGCTACCAGCCAAAATAAGATAGAGAGGGAAACATCAAGGCCATCATTGCCAGCATACCTCTTGTAGCCCATCATCCCAAGTCCATCATCCTGCAAAGCTACAAACTCCTCCAAGCAGTAGACATAGCAGCCAACCACAAAGCCACCAAAACAAATAAGCCCAATAGGGCAGAAAATCAACCAACCATCAAGGACAGTAGCAGTGCAGTAGGAACACCACCAAAGCCACCACCAAAGAGAAATAACAACATCAAAGGGAGGAAGCATCATAACCTTAACAATACAAACCAAAAAAAATCAAGACCAAAAAGAAAAAAACACAAGAGCTCATGTCTTCCATAAGCAAACATTAAAGGCGACAGAAGTCACCCAAAATAGAAAAGGCGGCAAAGAGGGAGAACCATAACAGGAGTAGGCCAACCAACATGTCACCAATAGAGCAATAATGATAGGCTAAAACAACCACCCATCCAACCAACATAGCCTCCCAGCCAACCACTAGAGTAGCAAAAAATCCAAAATAGTGAAAAGACCAACAACATCCATCATGCCAAAAAAACCCAGGACAACTAGGAAAAGGGTAGAAGCAAACAACAGCATCCACCAAACCCAACCAAAGTAGCAAAAATTATAATCCAGGTGAGGTGAATAGCTAACCAAAAATAAAATGGAGCAAAGACTAGTAAGACAGACTAAAAGCCATCCATCAGGAGCAGCAGTAATACAACAGGAACACCACCAAAGCCAATAACAAAAAGTTGGAGAAATATCAATGAGTACAAGCATCATAACCATAGCCAAGTTAGGCACCAATACACCAAACCAAAAGCAATGGCTCATCAAAAACCAATAGAAAAAACCAAGCCCAGAAAATTATAATCCGAGATATGGTAATTTAGTGTTATTCAGATTGACCAAACCCATTAAAAGTTTAGGAAAATTTTGATTGTCAAATAATGTGAAATCAGTTAAGTTGGCACCTAAAGTAGCCAAGAAATTAGCACAAGCATTACCTTCATGAAGGATATGTGAAATTTTATAATGAACTTGAGAATGAAGATTTTTAGTATGATTGAGAAGATAAAACCGATTTCTTGTTCTATTAAAGTTTAGCATGTCAAGAAGCAAGAGTGCATCAACTTCAATCTAGATGTTGAGGAAACCTTTATTCAAAAAAATTTCAATATCTTTATTGATAGCCATAAGCTCAGCATAGATAATAGAATAGGCTTTGATAGGATAGGCAAAAACACAAATGATAGTACCTTTAAAATCCTTCAGAATACCACCACAACCATATTTATTGGAAGCAACAGAACCATCAAAATTCACTTTAATCAAATTTTCTTTGGGTTTGATCCAATGGATAATTCTAACTCTTTTATAAGAGTCAACATCAGACAGAATGATACCCAGTCTTTTAGCCACAAATTATAGCCTCTAAAAAAAAGTTACTAATAAGATCATAAATTTTTTGCTTGGTCCTAGCCAGGATCCTTTTATGGCTCATAGGAATACTATGATATTTAGCATCATTTCTATACATCTAGATGAACCAGATAAGGGTAATAGCAGCTAGAACTTTGATATGACCTTTCACAATTTTTTGGAAATAGACTTCAAGAAGTTGATATATGGAAAGAGAGCCATGAAAGTAGTTGGTATTAAATAAATCATCATACCATAAAAATAATTTAGAATTAATAGCACCATTCAAAAAAACATGATTAACATTTTCAATATGAAAGAAACAATAGCACTTTGAAGGCAAATATAACCCTTTATTCTAGAGCAAAGAGTCCACAGGAATAAAGTTATTCAAAATCCTCCAAGCTAAAACCGAATAAGAAATGGGAATGATGTTGTTCCAAAATTTAATGAAAGCATTAGAGGAGTTTTGCTTATCACTTCCAAACCCCTTTAAGAACAAAATCACCATTGCAAGAAGCTTAAAGAGAAGTTGGTTAGGTTTGTTAGAGAAAATAGGGATATTTCTAAAGTTATCTAAAAGAGAAATAGGGATATAATTCTCAAATTTGTTTTCATTCCAAGTGTTATTATGCTAGAAAGAGTTAACTTTGATAGTTGCAGTAGAGTGAGTAGATAAAAGGGAGTCAATACAACCATTGTCAATCATATTGTCTTGCCAAAAGAAAGATGAACCTGAATGAACCCCAATGTATTAAGGGTTCAGCAACCCATTTAATGGACTATAGCCTTTTCCAAACTGGAGAGTCACCAACTTTATAAGCACAGATAATAGGGTGTTTACCTTGGAAATATTTTTTTATCATAAAATTAGCCTAGAGGCTATCATTCTTTCTAAAATTCCACCAGAGCTTATAAGAGAAGGCAGTAATAGCTTCACGAATTGGTTTGCAATTGAGACCACCTTCACCCAAGGGACCACAACATTTATGCCAGAAAGTCCAATGTATTATTTTAGTAGAATTATTGGATCCCCAAAAAAATTTATTAAGCAAGCGATCAATTTTGATAAGACTAGCATTAGTGGGGATAATAGTTTGAATCAAATAAAGAGGCATTGAATTGAGAGTGGTTTTAAGAATAGTGAGCCTGCCACCTAAGGAAAGTAAATGAAATTCCCAAACATAAATTTTATTTAAATTTTTTTTAATTAACTCATCAAAAAGATGGGATCGTTTAAGACCTTTAAAAAGAGGAGCACCGAAGTACTTAAGAGAAAGGTGTTGATATTTAAAGTTAGTGATATGCAGTATTTGATTAATTTTATTATTGGAGATGTTTGAACAAGTAATAAATTAACTTTTATTATCATTGATAGATAGACCACTTTATTTACCAAGTTTACTTTAAAAAAAATATTTAGATTCCTGATACGATGAATAGAAGCATTGTAGAAAATAATGAAATCATCTGCAAATCTTAAATGAGAAACAAGAAGAACACCAAGAGTTTTGTAATACATACTAGGATTGTTTAAGAATAGATCATTGATTGTTTTAGGCAAGTACACAACAACAATAATAAATAAGTCAGGAGATAGAGGATCCCCTTGTCTTAGGCCATGGGAAGAAGGAAAGAAGCCCAATGCTTCCCCATTAAGAAAAATAGAAAAGCAAGCATTATTAAAATAATTTATAATAAGAAAGATAAATTTATCAGCAGACCCAAATAAATTTAGAATATGGATAAGGGAATCCTAAGAGATATTGTTAAAAGCTTTGGTAATATCTAATTTGAACCGAATGTTGCCACCTCTAATCTTAACATCTAAATCATGAATTAATTCTTGAGCAAAAAAAATATTATCAGAAATAGATCTACCTTTAACAAAAGCAATTTGGTTTAGAGAGATAATCCTATGAAGTAATGGCCTGAGCCTGTTGGTTAGAATTTTGGAAATCTGCTTATTGAAAAAGGTGCAAAGGCTAATAGGTCTATAATCACTCCAGTAGTCTAAATTATCTTTCTTAGGTATGAGAACAATATAAGTGATAAAAAAAATATTTAAGAAAAGGATTACCATTAAAAGATCAACCATAGCCTCAACCAAATCATTTTTAATAATAAACCACCATTTTTGATAAAATTGGGTAGTGAAACCCTCCGGACTAGCAACGGAATCTATGCTCATGCTAGTAAGAACTTTAATAATTTCCTCTTCATTATGTACAATTGTAAGAAAATCATTGCCATTATATTTTATAATAGAATGAATCAAGTGTGATTTAGAAATAACTTCATAAGAGAAACTCTTATTAAGCATATTTCTAAAGTAATTAATGGTCGAATCCTTAATATCATTATTCTCCCTAATCCATTCTCCATTATCATCTTTAATTTTTTAAATATTATTTAAAGCTCTCTTTTTATTAACTAAAGCATGGCAATATTTAGTATTTCTATCACCATCCACAATATGTTTGCTAGCAAGTTTTTGGCACCAATAAGTCTCTTCTGTAATTTGAAAATTAAAAGTTTATCTTTCACCTTGTCCTTAATCTTAGTAGGATCAGACATAACTGAGACTTCAAGATCACAAACTAATTTTTTTCATTTCTTTGAAACTAACAAAAAGGTTTTTAAAATAATGCATGTTCCACCAACCCAAATTTTGTTTCTTTTAAGCTTAAACCATAATCTATTCATCATCATAATTGAATTGTCAAGATGTAAGGTAGCTTTCAAATTGTTAGCCACAACATTAAAGAAATCAATATGCTGAATCCACATGTTCTAAATCTAAAATGAGAGAAATTTTCTTAATCTATTAGAGTTATCTTTAATAGAAACCAAAAGAGGAGCATGATTTGATAAGGTTCTGCTTAAATGATTGATAGAAGTAATAGGCCATTGAGTAATCCAATGAGAATTAAAAAGAATCTGGTCCAACCTTTGCCAAAGTCTAGAGTTTTGCCAAGTAAAATTTGAACCCTTAAAGCCAATATCAATCAAATTGCAATCAAGGATCATAATGAAAAATTCTTCCATGGAATGAATATTAGGAGAGAAACCACTGCTTCATTCAAAAGAAAATAAAATACTGTTCAAATCCCCACAACAAACTAAGGTTTATTGACAAAGGTAGCAAAATTCCTCAAATTTTCCCAAATAAGATTTCTACCAAATCTATTACAAGATGCATAGATAAAAGAGCCCAAAACATAATAGTCACCATAAGATATTTGAGCATTGAAAACTTGTTGAAAATCATTAAGAATAGAAACTTGCACAAAATTATTCCAAAAATACCAAATTTTATTACTAATTAGAGAAAATTTATTGAAACCAATCATTCTAGAAACATGGTTAATTTTGTTTGCATGAATAAGAGCCTCAAAAATAATAAGTAAAGAAATATTATGAATATGACAAAGGTTTCTAATATGATTACAAATATAAAGGGTGTCGATCCCTCTAACATTCCAAACAAGAAAATTAAACATAAGGAAATAAAAAGGGTTAAGAAAAGGTTAATTAAGAGAGAAGTGGGAGGCCGCAACAGATCTAGTGTTTTTGGACAATTTGAGAGGAAGTTTTTAACATTTTTTTCTTTTAGCATGATAAGTTTGGAAACCATTTCTTTCCCATAGAATCATCATCCGAGAAGGATTCAACAACATTAGTCATAGATTTAGGGGAAGTCTATATAGAAGTGAGTTCTTCTTCTTCCAAGCCATTAGAATTTATTAAAGGCAAATGAGCATTAGGTATAGCAAGCGAGAGAACAGAAACTAACTTATTAAGAAGGCAAGTGTGAGCATCCAACCCTTCTTCTTCAATACCCAGATTATTAGACAAAACCAAATCTTTTAGAGAATTTAAATCATCCTAGACTAAAGTAAAGTCAGGTTTTTCAAACTGAATATCATGAGAAACCAAAGCCATATTCTCCATTGAATTCGAATGATGCATAACATTGATATCCTTGTTAATATTTTAAATTAAAGTTTTATTTTTATCAATCAAAATTGATAAGGATGCGGGGATTGACTCAAAGGAAAAAAGAATCATCATCCAAAAGTTTAGAGAAATTATTGTCTTCCACATTAGAAACCTTCAATTGCACAAAAGAAATAAGAGGTAAAATAGCCTTATTAGGAACATTCAATGAATCATTTTTTTCTGAATGAACTTTTTGATATATAACATTGGTTGGCCTAGGGTTAGGAACAATAGTTTCTTTAACAAGAATTTTCTTTTTTAGGTGAGGATGCAAAATGAAGCATTCAAAATTATCATGCCCGTGGATTTTACAATGAGAACCAAAGATAGAGATATTTTAAAAATCAAGATTCTGCATATATCCATAATTTTCACATCCCAATTAGATTGGGTGTTTCTTGGTAAATTCAACAAGGATTCTAGCCATAGAAGGTCAGATTTCATGTTGTTGATCATCAATTTGCAATCACCAAATAAAGCACCCACAAAAAAGGAATTGATGATTAATGAAATGAATTGCCATATTGGGAGAAGAAATCCAAACTAGAATGATTGGGGATTCTTCCCTAATATGAAATTATGGAGTCCATTTCAACAACCTCATAAATTGAAAACAAAATAAGAACAATGAGCAAAAAACATGTGAGTAATCCAAATCATTCATTAAAATCAAGGGGGATCAATTAAACCAATTGTAAAAGCACCCAAAAGACTAGAAAGAAAGAGAATGTTTTCGATTCGCCTACAAGAGTAAACTTTCCAACCAAAGTGAATTCAAATGGCTTAGCAAGCTTTTCCATAATCTGATCTGAGCACATAACCATAGCTATGCCTCGTAAAGAAGTCAAAACAAGCTTTAGGGACTCACCTAAACAACTATCTTTACCAGTGAGGATGTCTTTGAATGATTTTGAAGTAGCCAAAGCCAAGGTAGTTGATGCCCTAGTAGGATCCATTGGATCCGTCAGTTTCCCCCCACAGAATCATTAGTGAAGATGCCAAACCATGGAATCACTCCAAGTAAAACATGAAAGTGGGTAGCGGCCGTTGATTCCAAAAGGAACCCAATGAGAATCACACCAAACAGCCATCAAAAAGCAGCCAAAAAGTTAAAAATGAGAGGTAAAAAGGGGAATCCCTAGAGCATGGGGTCAAGGGCTCACGTGACGGGTGGGTTTAGGTTTAGTTTTAATTTTTTTAGTTTAGTTTATTTTTTATTTTTTTAGTTTATTTTAGGTTTTTTTGGAGAACCCCATCTAGGGGAATTTTATTTCCACAAAAAGGGGGGGTTTACAAGATCCTTAAGAGGAGATAAACTCAAGAACAACTCCTTGAAGAGCTACAATCAGCCTAGAGAGTGAATCCCCTATCTAGGTACAACCAAAAAGGAAGGAAAAAGAAAAGCAAAAAAGAAATACAGCAAAAGATACAAAAAGTAGCAAAAAAAAAAAAAGTAGAAGCTTGAAAAGATGAGAGAAGTAATTACCACCTCCAGAAAGGAACCTACAAGGAAATAACATAACCTCCAAACAAAGGAAGAAGCACATGTAAAGAGATACGAACAAAATTAAATGAGAAAATAAATGAAAGTGTGAGAAATTTAGAAAAGTGTGTGAAAGAAGGCTCAGGCTCAGTCACAGCAGAATGGGGTAGCCGCAAACATGAGCATCCAAACTTCAAAGGAAGGGTTACATCGCAAGTTCTACTACCATCCAAATTATGAGTGAAGTCATCCACCATCATCCATACTGGGAAAAGTACCATTGGAGGAAAATCATATGATCTTTAACGCATACCAAGCAATAGCAAAATACACTCTAGAATGAAAGGAAACACTATTCAAGATTGCAAAGGGATGGCACCAATCCCTTTAAGAGAAGCATCACCTAAGTATTCCACCAGAATGAAATGAATAAAAAACCCAACCTGGAACATCAAGGCAATGAAAACACCCCATAGTGATGAAAGCCAATCGGCAGCAACCTAGTAATAGCTAGATCGTAGTATATAGGTCTAATATAATAAAAATTTATCCAACAGATAAACACATGCATCAAAGAAACTGGTAAAGAGGCTAACCAAATGACAATCAACAGAACAAAAAAGCAGGAAAAAATCCACAAGAAATAATCAACCTACTGAACATAATAACACGCTAATCCATTCAGCCAACAGACAATACAACAAATGAAATAATGTAACCAACAGAGGAGAAGGTAGGCAGTGTCATTCCAGAAGTAAGCCATGTTAGGAATCAAACAATAAACTGCCAAAAAATCTATCCTATTAAGGGAAAATAGCTTAACTTCTATGCAAACAGCAACAACCAAAATAGTATAAGAAGGAGACCAAAAGAAGTCCCAACCGTGAAGGGAAGTAGTAAAAATCAGCAAAATAAGAAGGGAGTGAGCATAATCAACAAATTAACTAATTCATCCATAAGGGTTAAGAAAAAGAGTAGCATAACCCAGCTAGCCTAGTCAAACAGGAAAATCCACCGCTATTCAGTAGCAGTAAACAACCAAACTAAAAATGGGAAGCATCAAAAAGGGATGACAGAAAGATCCAGCAGGAAAACAAAGTTCCCAGCAGCCTCCATCTACAACAAGCACCTCTACTAGAATAATAGAGAATGCAAAACAGAAAGGAGAAGGGACAAAAATAGTAAACAACCATAGAATGGAAGACTAGCCTCATCCCATCCATAAACTAGGGCACATCTAGTGAATAACATAGGTTATGGTTCATGAGAAGGGATAAATAAAGCCAAAACCAAAAAAAGATAAAAAATGACAATCAGATACAAACACATACACAAATACAAATATAGTTACAAAAACTTAGGAAAGAGAAATATCTCCACAGGAAAAGAAGAATAAAAGGCTTAAAAATTTATAACATAAGGCAATCCAGTTTTATCAAGATTCACAAGCCCCCATAAAAGTGAAGGAATATCATCATTAGAGAACAAATTCAAAGAGGAGGACCTGGCTCCCCTATTAGCAAGAAAATCAACGCAAGAGTTGCTTTCCCAATAAATATTAGAAATTTGATAATCTAGGTTAGCAAGAAGTCTCCTAGTCTGGTTAAGTAAATAATACACTTCAACATTTCCTTGTGCTCCCGAATTTAATAATTCAAGAAGAAGGAGAGCATCAACTTCAAACCAAATCTTCAGAAATCCCATAATGCAGACCATTAAGCTCAGCAAATAATACAGAACAGGGTTCTAAAGGAATAGCAAATGTAGAGATAACCTGACCACTATAATCTCTTAAAATCCCCCAACAACCATAAAAGCCATTAGAAACTGAGCTATTAGTGTTAACCTTAATGTCATGATAATTTGGCTTCATCTAGTATATAATTTTATGGTTAGGAGCAATTCCACAAGAAGGAAGATTAATCCCAAAGTTCAAGGCCATATATTTGTACCCTTTGAAACTAAAGGGAGTAAGAAGATCAGCTTTATAAAGAGACATAATTTTATATTTGGCTCTAGCAATAATTTGATGATAGTTCATAGGTACATCACGATACTTTGCATCATTTCTTTCCAACCAAATATACCACAGAAGAGTAGTGGCTAAAACAACTTTCACATGGACTTTTGGAGTATAGGAGAGCAAGGTTTCAAGAAGTTGCATAATAAAAAATGATCCATCGAAATGGAAAGTATTAAACATACTATCATACCAAAACAATAGGCTATTCAAAACACATGATCCACAGTTTTAATGTGAAAGCAACATTGGCATTTAGAGGGGAGGTGGAATCCTTTTTTTAAAAGGGTGGCATCAATAGGAATGTAGTGCTTTAAAATGCTCCAAGTTAAAACTGAAAAGGAGGTCAGGAAATAAATATTCAATATTTTAGTGAAAACTAAGGACTCTTGAGTTTTAAGTTTGAAAGAATGCCAAACATCCTTAAAAACAAATTCTCCAGAGGAGGAATTTTTGAAGAGGATTTGGTCAGATTTATTAAGGAATAGACAAATTGTAAAGATTTTGTCAACTACCACATTAGAGATGATGGAAATTAATTGAGCCACATCCCAATTATTCTGAGTAATGATCTGATTAACCTTATGAATCATAATGAAATAAGTATTAAGAAAAGAATCAATAGAACATTGTCCAAGCAATTGTCTTGCCAAAAAAAGGAGGAGGCTAAATTCACATCCCAAGAGATAAGGTTCTCAGCATTACACTTGATATTACAAAGTTTTCTCCACACCTGAGTCCCTGTGTACAAGTGAGGGGTGTTTTACAAAGATTTAGAAGCATAAATTGAGACCAAGAATATGGTTTTTTCTAAAATTTCACCACATTTTATATGAAAAATATATAAAATTTTGCAACCCAAACCACCTTCATTAAAAAAGGCCCACAACATTTATGCCATCTAGCCCAATGAACTTTCCGAAGAAGAGGGAACCCCAAAAAAATTTGTTAATAAGTCTATTTATCCTTTAATAATAGGAAGCACAATAGTGGACAAAAAAGATAAAGGCAAAGAGCAAAGGGTACTTTTGATCAGGAAAAGTCTAGCACCAAAGGAAAGTAAGTGGAGCTCCTCAGAGGAAATTTTCTTATTATTTTCTGAATAACTTTGTCAAATAAAGAAGATCTTTTGTTCTATATAAAGGAGTACCCGTGATACCCATACTTGATAGGGTTTGATGAGCAAAGCCCATAATATTCTTAATAGCATTAATCCTAGATGATAAGGAAATAGATGAGCTAAAAATAAAACAAATTTTTTCTGGATTAATCTTCAAACCATTTTCCCTCCCAAATAGAGTAAGGAACTTACATAATTTTTTAATGTAGAGAGTAGAACCATTGCAAAATATAATGAAATCATCAGCGAAGCTGAGGTGGGAAATGAGAAAGCCATGCCTTATTTTGTAGTTCATGTTAGGCATTTTGAAAAATGTCTACTCAATACTTCTAAAGAGATATTCCACAGCAATAATGAAAAGAGTAGGAGAAAAAGGATCCCCTTTCCTTAGCCCATGAGAAGAGGAAAAAAAACCATGAACTTCACCATTAATAATTAAAGGAAACCAAGAGTTCTCAATACCATTCTTAATTAAAGAAATAAAATGACTTGAAAATCCAAATAGAGCCTAAACTTTATATAGGAAAGCCCAACCAATGTTATCATAAGCTTTGAAAATATCCAGCTTAAAGAGCAGGTTATCACAACAAACTTTGGCATTTAAATCATGGATCATCTCCTATGCTAAAAGAACATTATCAAAAATAGATCGCCCTTTAACAAAAGCTGTTTGGTTGGGGGAGATAATTTTAGGAAGCATAATACTTAATCTTTTAGCCAAAATCTTAGAGATAAGTTTATTAAAAATAGGAACAAAGGATAATTGACCTAAATTGACTCCAAGTTTAGGATTTTCTATTTTAAGGATTAAAATAATAGAAGTGCTAGCAAAATATTTGGAGAGGATACTTCCCTTGAAATAATCAAGAATAGCTTTAACCAAGTCCTCTTTAATGATATACTAGCATTTTTAAAAAAATAAGGTAGTAAATCCATTAGGACCAGCCACAGAATCTGTATTCATATTTTGTAAAATGTTAGCAATTTTGGATTCAGAGGAAAATGAAATAAGCATATTGTTATCTTCATCAGAAATGAGATTAGGAATAACTTCTGGCAAGGAAATCTCATCATAAGTCACATTTTTATTAAGAAGCTTAGTAAAAAATGAAATGTCAGAATCAATATGCTCCTTATTATCAGTACACCAGACATCATCATTAATTTTAATTTTTTAATGTGATTTAACACCTTTTTCTTTTTAACCATGGCATGGAAGTATTTGGTATTTCGATCACTATCAGATATCCATTTTATAAACACTTTTTGCCACCAATAGGTTTCCTTCATGTCTTCATAAGATGTTAACCTATTTTTGGCTTGAGCTAATAAAGAATTTTTAGATGGATCATTTACAGTAGCATCTTCTTAAACTATAACTTCATGTTCTAATTCTTTGATATTAACAAAAAGGTTTTTGAAACAGTGTTTGTTCCACCAATTAAGGCATTGTTTAATCCTTTTTAATTTGAACAATAATCTCATCATCCCAAATATAGAATCATCAAGATGGAGAGGTTCACCCCAATTGCTAGCAACCACATCCATAAATCTATCATCCATAAGCCACATATTTTGAAATCAGAATGGGATATGAGAAGAGGGTTTAGTAGCATTAACCTTTACAGTGATCAACAAGGGAGAATGGTCTGATAGGGTTCTACTGAGATGCTCAACCGAAGTAATAGGGAAAAGGTTGATCCATAGATTGTTAAAAAGGACCCTATCTAATCTTTGCCAAAGTCTGTGATTATTCCAAGTGAAATGAGACCCAGTAAAGCCAATATTAGTAAGATGATAATCAAGGATCATGTTATTGAATTCCTCCATAGAAAATAAGTTATGAGCATTACCACTAGCTCATCCTGAAGAGGAAGAGATAATGTTAAAGTCCCCACCCACAAACCAAGGAGCATTCACAGAGGAGGAGAAGCTAACAAGATCTTCCCACAGAAGCCTTCTACCATTCCTATTACAAGAGGCATAGACAAAAGACCCAAAGAAACACCAATTTTCATAAGTAATTTTAACATTTACAACTTGGGGTAAATCTTACATAACTTGTAAAACAAAGGGACTATTCCAAAAAATCCATATTTTATTGCTCGAATTAACAAAAAAATTACCAAAGCCAATCATTCTAACAATAGAAGCAATGTTAGAAGGGAGAATAAAGGGTTCCAAAATAGCCAAAAAGGAAATGTTATGAGAGTGAACTAAATTACTAATTCTATTTATAACAGAGAGGGTACAAATCCCTCTCACATTCCAGATAAGGAATGAAACCAATTATTTTTGAGCAGAGGAGCTAGATCTAGTAACTCTGGCAAAGTTAGAAACTCTAGGTTTAGAAGTTTTATTTTTCTTTCCAAAATTGTCTAAAATTGATTGGCCATATCCACAGCATCACCATCTGATAAGGATTGATCAGAGAATTGCTTAGAGAAAGGATGCACATTGAGAACAACATTACAGGTCCGTTCAACTTCTTCCAACTCATTATTATGTTGTAAAATCGAATCAGGAATCAGTTCAAAGTTAGATGAATAAGCACAATAAGGATTAGAGCTGGATAAAGCACAAGTACTTGAAGCAGGAGTAGAGGTTTTCTCCAAATTTTGCACACCAGCCATTCCTTCATGAGGAATCACATTTTATTTAATTAAAGGTGGAAAAGAGGCTAGAATAGAGTCATTTGATAGAGAGTCAGCATCCATAAGTTTTGCAAAACTATTATTAGTTACATTATTATCATTATTATTGTGGTTCAAATGGGTAATCTCAATAGAAGGGGAACATCCTTGTTAGCAAGTGTGGCATCCTGTGGCTGAACAGGTATAGTCACAGGAATATCAGATTGAGGAGTAGGAAGCTCAAGGCAATGACCCTCAGATTCAGGTAAGGAGATATCAGATAAAACAATGTTTTATGGTTTAACCAAAGGAACCTTAATAGAGGGATCTGACTTAGGATGCATAGTAAAACTTTTCTTAAAGTGTGGATGAACCACAAAGCAATCTGAAATCTCATGACCATGAATTTTGCAATGAGAATAAAAAATAGGGAAATTTTCAAAATCCACTTTTTGCAAATATCCATATTTCTCTGATCCTAGCCAAATTTCCTTTGGATATTTTTTAGTTATATCTAATTCAACTAGTATCCGAGCAACAAATGTCCTGGAGTTAGAAGCAATTGCCTGATCCACTTGGAGAGGCTGACCGAACAACCCACCCATGGCAAAGAGGAATTTAGGATTAAAGAAATGAACACGTAAATTGGGAAAAGAAATCAAGACAGGAACAACAGGAGACGCCTCCTTAATATCAAAAAAAGGCATCCATTTGAATAATCGCATCTGACAGTTGAACACAAAATATAATCATCTAGAGAAAATGCGAGAATAATCTAAGTTGTTTGAAAGATGAATCAAAACATGGCGAGAGTCTATCAATCCAATAGAGAAATTACAAGAGAGCTTCAAACTTTTTAAAAAAGATCCAATATTCTCCATAGTGGGATGTCGTAGCACAAATTTTTCCACCAATGTAAATTCAAAGGGTTTATCAAGCCTTTCAACCATCGAATTAGCACACATAATCGCAGGTACACCCTAGAAGGAAGTAGAGATCAGAGTGACTCACCCCAAGTTGAGTTTACAAAGAACATCTTTGAAATATTTAGAAGCTGAGGGTTGAACCGGTGACCCCGAGGGAAGCTTTCACAACGCAGAAAGTAACGGTTTCCCATGGGAAATAAGATCATAGCCATGATCAACAGAAGTACATGTTAAGCTATACCAAAAGCCAAGCAAGGCCATCGAGGTGGAAGAGAAGCCAAGAACACCACAAGATGAGATGCATTGCCACAGGGGAAAAAAATCGCTAGAGCGCGGCTAGGGTTATGCTTCTCTAAGTTTAGATTTACTAATATGAGTTTATTTTAGGTTTATTTTATTTTAGGTTCAAGGTTTAGGGTTTAGGATTTAAGGTTTAGGGTTTAAGGTTTAAGGTTTAGGTTTTAGGTTTTAGGTTTTGTGGATTTAGGTTTAGGTTTGGGTTTTAGGTTTAAGTTTAGGGTTTAGGGTTTAGGGTTTTAGTTTTAGGTTTAGGGTTCAGGTTTTAGTTTATGGTTTAGTGTTTTTTTTTCTTTTTTCTAATAGAGAACAAATTCAGATTCAACATTTACTCTTTTCAATTTCATCAACCAAGTAACACACTATTGACCTCACCTTTGGAGTGAGTTCTCAACCTTCCCTTATTAGAGCTAGGAACCTTCTAGACACTAAGGTTTCCTTAGTCATAAGACACTTCTAGAGATTAGGTGAACACTTAACCTAACCTAAAGACTTAGAAGAGTTAATCATAAGATTATGCCATGCCTTAGGGACTTAGAAAATCACCTACCCTATAGCCTATGCCTAATCTATGTACACCTTAAATTCAATTCAAATCCAAATTTCCAACCAAACCTCAAACTCAATTTCATATCCAAATCCAAGTCCAAACTCAATTCCAAATGATTGAATCCCAAGATCAAATCCAAACTTGAAATCCTTCCCAAACCCTTTAATCAATCTTCATGAACATAGCCAAATTTCCATCCAATTCAATCCAAAGTCAATTGCATTTTATTTATAAATAAATTATACTTTCAATTATCTTCTCAAATATAAATGAAATATAATTTCAAATAGCCAAAACAAATCCAAAATCAAATCAAAACCTAATTTAAACCATTTAGTCCATTTCCTTGAACTTGTCTAAAACCCATCTAAATCAAGCCAAAATTAATGGATTTTCTCTTGAATCAATCATTCCTTCAATCATCTATCCAAATTTAAATGAAACCTATAATCATCTATTCAAACCAAAATCAACCCAAGTCAAACCCAAGCTAGCCCATTTTACTTAAAATATTCAAATGAATCAAAACTCATTTAAATTAAAACCAATTGAAATTGAATTTATATATCAATTTCAAATCTATATATAAACTCAATTAAATCAAACTCAACCCAAAATCAAGCCAACTAAATCTAATTGGTTCACTTGACCCAAAGTGACCAATTTGACCTACACGAACCAAAATACAATTCAATCCAAATTAATATGAACTAATCCAATCCAAACTTGATGTCAAGAATGTAGATCACCCTAGGATGATCAATTAATATAAATTAGGTCAAACCAATTCAACTTAACCCATTGACCAAGTCAACCCTTTAGCCAATATGAACCCAAACTAGCCAAATTACAACCTAAGCCAAATCCATTGAAACCAATGATTCAAATCAACCCAAAATCAACATTTAAACATGACTTGACCTTAAATTGAGCCAAACCTAGCCCAATTAGCCATCTTGACCCAAGTTGACCCAAATTGACATAAAGGGTCAAATTAGACTAAAACCAAATTAAATCCAAATTAAATCAAACCAAAGCATACAACCCTCTCCAAATAGTCATATGAACTTGACCTAACCCTTAGTTTGACCCAATTTGACCCATTGGTCAACCTAACCTATTTTGATCTAATTTGACCCAAATGGGTCAAATTGAGCCAAACCAAACCAAATAAAATCCAAATGACATGAAATCTGATCCAACTTACTTTTGACTCATTTCAAATTTGTCTAAATCAAATTCAATGCCAAATGACCACTCTACCCTTTGGTTAAGGGTATCACATAAGACAAAACACTTATGTAAATGGTCATTTCTCCCTTGCTTACTCATCCATTGGTCTACCTAGGCTAAGACAATGTCCAACCTGACCCAAGAGGTGGTTGGGTCATCCATGACTCATAGAGAGGTGAAATCACCTTCCCTCCTTCATCAGAACACTTGGCATGAAAGATCTACACTTCCCTTTGCTAGGACACCCACTTGTCCATCATAGCAGCCACCTCCCATGCCCTGGACAACCAAATTAAGTCACCTAAGGAGAATCCCAACCACCCTAAGCCAAGGACACCTGCTTGGAGCCAAAAATTACCATGAATAAGGTGATTTTTGGCCATTGCAAGGAGATAGAAAATAGAGAGGCAAAAATTCTTCCTCACACACTTGTTTCACTCTCCTAGAGCTCCCAAACCAACCAACAACCATTCCCACTTGGTTTTTGAGCAAAAGCCATCAAAATCAAATGAATTTCTGTGATGAAGCAGTAACCATTGCTGGATATATTATTTCAAAGTGAAGTGAGAGCCCAAACCCATTCTAAAACTTCTTCTTTCCCTCAGGTGTGCATTTGGATCATCACCAACATCAAAAATTATCCTCGATGAGTAATTTTCAAGAACCGTAGTCGGCCTTAGGTTCTTTTATTTGTGACAATTTTTGCTTAATTTAAGGAATTTCTTTTAGATTACCCTTGCATTTGGAGAGATTTCTGGTGAAGAATGCCAAAAAAATAGAGCCTAAAATGATGTTTTTCATTCAATTTTTTCACAAGAATCACAAAAATCATGCCCAGAATAGTGTTCCATCTGCCTCATCTGCTACATCACCCGCTAGCCATTCGATCTCCTATTGAGACGATGGGATCATGCGGATCATGTGATCGACCGTGGATCATGATTAGCGTGATCACTGACCGCCGATCAATGATTGGATGGTCGATCCGATCCATGCATCCTTGTCCTCATTCTTGCTCATCTGATACCAGACACACCGCTAGTCACATGGTGCCACATGGCACCGCGTGGCCTGGCCGGTCGCGCAGCAGGGTTAAGTAAGAAATTTAGGATTTTCTACTTTTTAAAATTTATTTAAAAACACCTAAAGCTTCAAATATTCATAAAAAATAAACTACTTAACTAAAAATTGTAAATAAATGCTCGTTGGATTTATCTTTCTAAGAGGAATCCAATGAATCTAAAATCCCCAAATTTAATTGAATATTTCTACCTTCATTTAAGTTTTATGGAAAATCAAATTTCATTAATTAGACAAAAAAAAACATCAAATTGATTTGAAATTTTTAGAGATTATAACTGAACTTAAAATATACTTACCATAAAAATTTCAAGTCAAAAGGATTTCTGGATTGGGAGATATTACATTTTGAATTTCAAGTAGTTATATAAATTTATGGACTTTATAAAAATAATGAAAAATCATTTAATCAGCTGAAACTTTGGAAAATTATAACAAAGCATAAAAAAATAATAAAATGCAAGTAAATATTTATTTTGAAGGTATTTCGGATGATATTCAATTAAAATTGTTCCCCATTAATTTTAATCAATAATTAAAGCTTAATTTAGGTTTAATTATAAACTTGATTAGCTTAGTTACTCTATAATTACATATGTAATTAATCCCAAACTTTTTGAGGTTGATTAATGGGATGACATCTACCTCCCATAATTTTCTTGCGATTTATTGCTTGGTTAATTAGAAATTGGTTATCTTAACCTTAATTACTCTAATTAATTAGAAATTAATTAATATTCTAAATAGTAAGGAAATTATTAATTAAGCTTGCTAATCATTGTAAAATAGTGAATGGGCTTGGGGAATGAGATTGGGACTTCTTTCTCAATATTTTCTCTAAGTCCATTTCACTTGAATGGAAATTAATTAATTTGGGATTAATTGATGGTTTAATTCATTGATAAAATTGCTTAATTAATCAATTTGAAACTATAATCACATGGAATCTTATTTAATCAATTCATGGGTAGAGCTTTATGTGTTCAATAGCTTAAAGACATTTAACAAAATTATGGTTAACCCACATGTGTAGGAAAACCATGGAAGTACTTAATTAAGTTTCTTAACTTAATTAATCACTGATTATGAGCCAATTGCACCTCTTTCATTTCTTAGGTTAATTGCCAATTTAATATCCAATGTATGTACATATTATGTTGGCTCATAATTACTTGGTTAATTAAATTAAGGCAACATAGGTAAGGGTTAATTAATGAATTTAATGCATAGTAAACCTAATTAACCCATAAAATCAACTTAATTACTTTTCATTAAACCAAATTAAATCAAAACATGGGAATGGGCTAGGATTAGCAAACTTTCTCTCATTTCTTCAAACCAAATTAAATATGAAATTGAAAGTGATAATTAAAAAGCCTTGGTTTTCTTTAAATGCTTTTATTTAATTTCATTATCCTTAGGAATTAATTTAATTGAATAAAATCACATGTTTATGTTTATTCATTCCTTTCTATTCATGTTAAATGTTGTTTATCATTTGAAATTATATATTCATCTTTTCAAAATTAATTAAATCAAATGGATTTCTTTTCTGTCAAACTTGCATGTGTTGATTTATTTTATAATATGTGTGGCTATTATCACTATTAAATCCAAATGTATTTTTCAAAGCATATAAATGAATGGTTATATATGCTATGAATGCTAGTTATAAATACATAGGAGGTGTATCTGATTATAGCTTAAATGTATGATGTGAAGCTCCTTTCCTTTTATTCATGTGTTGATTTATGTGAGTGAGAACTTTAATGGGTATATAGCTTGGAGATCCCGGGAATATGAGGCTTTAGTTAGCCCCAAGTAGGTCACACTCACTTTAACAATGGCATGTACTCCATTTGATTTCATTCTTATGTATTTCAATACTAGAATTTGAATGAGGCTTTAATTCATATAAATAAATGATTCAATCAAATTAAATATCATTTTTTATTTTCATTTTTTTCTAAATTATGAATACATGTGTATGTATCTAAGAAAAGCGTATATAGTCCGACATCCGGAATATGAGGCCTTAGCTACCCTAAGGAGGTCATTTGATTACTTCACTCAGTTTAACAAAGGCATGTACTTGCTTATGTCTTTTATACATACATTTGTGTATTTAATTATAAAATGGTAATCCTTCCTTTTATTAAAATACATGCATTTGCAATTGTTCAAGTGATTGAATTAATTGATCATGTGATTTGTAGATCTCTTTCTTATGTTCATGCATGTAAATTTACATAAGGTTTCAATGTAATGGTATATAGTCTAGACATCCAAGGAATACGAGGCTTTAGCTAGACTTAAGGAGTTCATTTGATTACCTCACTTCCCTGGTTAACAATGATAAGTACCTATTTAATTTCATCCCTATGTATCTTTGCATAAAAATTTAGATAGAGCATTAAATTAATATGATAAAATAATTCAATTAAAGGAGAAATATAAAGCTTCAAATGTACATACTCACATCCATCATTCAAGTGTGCTAAAGCATATTGAATGTGTAGGTATACTAAAGACTTAATCATATGCATGTTACATGTGATGGAAAGGAATGATTTAGCATGTGTCATGTGATAGAATTTCAATTAGATTAATCTTAAGAAGCCTTTCACATTGAATAGAATTATTTAAAGAGAAGCTAAACTTAGGATTAATGTAAAATGTGTAATAAGCCATTCACTAAAGAGAACTAAATCAAATTAACATGCTTTAAAAGGTGGTTTAAGGCAAGGATGAAAGAGGAAAACCTCTTTTCTTCTCTTTACAACACTTAGTTGCTAAGTGTATGTCATATGAAATAAAATAAAACACAAATTAAAACTTACAAATCAATTAAAGTAGTAGAAGTGAAACAACCCTTTAAGTTGAATCTTTCTGCACTTAGAAAAACTTAACGCTAAATCCTAGTCAGGACATACCACACAAGCCTTAATACACACACATTAGATTAAGTCACCACTTCTAGCCTTATGTTAAGACGGTGCATGGTGTGATGTATGTTTTATTTTGTGATGTATTACTTTAGACTGGATGTTAGGGTGTATATTTTGTATACTGGATGGTAGGCCATGATTAGCCTAATCATATTTTTTAGAAGGGATTATGTTTAAAGGGTTGCTTAAAAATAAATATAAATACTCTCTTTGTAGGTTA
>CM038216.1:208688582-208809566 GCA_021442155.1 Cymbidium sinense
AGAAAACCAAAAAACCCTAAATCCTAAACTCTAAACCCTAAACCTTAAACCCAAACCTAAACCCTAAAAAATCCTAAACCTAAAACCCTAAAAGCATAATCTGTAAAACCCTAAACCCTAAACCTTAAACACTGAACTCTAAACCCTAACCCTAAACCCTAAAGCCCAAACCCTAAACCTATACCTAATGTAACTAAATAAATTAAAAAATAAACCTAAACCTTAAAACCTAATAAACCTAAACCCTAAGAATGGGCAGAACCTTAACAGTAGGAACTTCACTATGTCTTTACAGTAGAGATGGCTCTAATTATCTAAGGTTTTTGATTTGCTCTATGTGTGCTCATTTTTTATCTATGTCATCGCTTGTGTCTTACAAAACTTGGTGTGCTATGTGGTTGATGAAAGTAAAATGAAGAAATGTTGAATCTGAATTTGTTCACTATTAAAAAAACCAAAAATCCTAAACACTAAACTAAAACAAATACACTAGACCTAAAACCTAAATCCTAAACACTAAACCCTCCCTAAAAACACTAAATGCTAAACCCTAACCCTATACTTTAAAACCCTAAACCCTAAAACATAAACACTAAAACCTAAACCCTAAAACCTAAACCCTAAACCCTAATCTTAACCCTAAACCCTAAACCCTAAACCCACAACCTTAAACCCTAAAGCCTAAAAAACCTTAAACTCTAAATCCTAAACCCTAAACTAAACCCTAAACCCTAAACCTTAAACCCAAAAAAATCCCATAAACCTAAACTAAAATAAAAAAAAACTAAACTTAAAATAAAATAAAATAAAAGTAAAATAAAATATAATGAAAATTAAATAAAAACCTAAACCTAAACCTAAACAATAAACCTAAAAATAAATAAAAAATAAAACTGAAATACTAAATTAAAAATAAATAAATAAAAATAAAACCTAAACCTAACCCTAAACCTGAACTAAATAAAATAAATTATATTAAAAAAAAACTAAACCTAAACTAAAAAAATAAAACCTAAAAATAAACTTAAAATAAAAACCTAAACCTCAACTTAAAAGTAAAAAACAAAAACTAAACCTAAAAAATAAAATAAAAATAAAACTAAACTAAAAAATAAACTTAAACCTAAACCTAAACCTAAAAAATAAATTAAAATAAATAAACTAAACTAAATAAAAATAAAAATAAATCTAAATCAAAATAAAAAATATAATGAAATTAAATAAATAAATAATAAACTAAATAAACTTAAACTTACCATTTTACTTAATTTAAAAAAATAAAAATAAATAAAAAAACCCTAACCCTAAACCATAAACCATAAACCATAAAACTAACCATAAACTCTAAACTCTAAACCCTAAACTTACAACCATAAACCCTCAACCCTAAACCTTAAACCCTAAACCCTCTACCCTAAACCTTAAACCCTAATCCCTAAATAAACCATAAACCCTAAACCCTAAACTCTAACCCTAACCCTAAACCCTAAACCGTAAACCCTAAAATCCTAAACCCTATACCCTAAACTAACCCTAAACACTAAACCCTAAACCCCAAAAACCTTAAAACCTAAAGCCTAAACCTTAAACCTTAAACCCTAAACCCTGAGCTAAGGCTAAACCCCAAATCCTAAAGCCTAAAAAACCTAAACCATAAATCTTAAACCCTAAACCATAACCCTAAACCCTTAACCCTAAAACCCTAAATCCCAAAACACAAAATCTAATACCCAAAACCCTAAACCCTAAACCCTAAAAACCTAAAAACTTAAACCTAAACTAAATAAAACCTAAAAATAAAATAAAATAAAATCCTAAACTAAAACCTACACTTAAACTTAAAAAATAAAATTAAATAAATAAAAACATAAACTAAATAAAAGAAATAAAATAAGCCTATGAACAAAAAACCTAAACATAAAATAAAAATAAAATAAACCTAAAATAAAATAAAATAAAAACTAAATAAAAACATAAATCTGAAAAATGACCTAAAAATAAAACCTAAAAATAAATAAAAATAAAACCTAAACCCTAAACTAAAAAAAACCTAAACCTAAAATAAAAATAAAATAAACATAAACCTAAAATAAAATAAACTAAACTAAAATAAATAAAACCTGAACCTAAAATAAACTAAACCTAAACCTTAAACTAAATAAAATAAAATAAACTAAAAGTAAACCTAAACCTAAACTAAAAAATAAAACCTAAAAGTAAAAAAAATTAAACCCTAAAACCTAAACCTAAAAAAATAAAATAAAAGCCTAAACCTAAACCTAAAAAAAAATAAAACCTAAACCTAAATAATAAAATATAAATAAAACCAAAGTAAAAAAATAAAAATAAACCTAAAAAATAAACTAAAATAAAAAACCTAAGCCTAAAGCCTAAACCCTAAACCAAAAACCTAAACCCTAAACTAATACCTGAACCCTAAACCTAAAACCTAAACACTAAACCCTAAACCCTAAACTCTAAAAAACCTTAACAATAAACCCAAAGCCCTAAGCACTAAACTCTAAAACCTTAAACCTTAAACCTTAAAACTTAAACCATAAACCTTAAACCCTAAACCCAAAAAAAAATAAAAGCCCTAAACCCTAAACCCTAAACCCTAAAAAGCTAAAAACCTAAACCTAAACTAAATAAAATGCTCAACCATAAAACCTAAACCCTAAACCCTAAACCATAAACCTTAAACCCAAAAAATAAAATAATAAAAGCCCTAAACCCTAAACCCTAAACCCTAAAAAGCTAAAAACCTAAGCCTAAACTTAATAAAATCTAAAAATAAAATAAATAAGAAAACCTAAATAAAAAAAATAAAAACATAAAAACATAAACTAAACCTTAAACCTAAACCTAAACCTCAAAATAAAATAAAATATAAAATAAAAACTAAACTAAAATAAAATAAATAAAAACCTAAACTAAACTAAAAATAAAAAACCTAAATAAAATAAAAAGTATACTTAAGATAAAAATAAAATAAATCATAAAATAAAATAATATAAAAACTAAATAAAATCCTAAACCTAAACAATAAACCTAAAAATAGAACCTAAAAATAAATAAAACCTAAACCCTAAACTAAAAATAAAATAAAAACCTAAAATAAAAATAAAATAAACCTAAATTAACACTAAAATAAACTAAACTCAAATAAAAAAAAAGCTAAAGCTAAACCTAAAGCTAAACTAAATAAAATAAAATAAACTAAAAATAAACATAAACCTAAACTAAAAAATTGAACCTAAAATTAAACCTAAAATAAAAACCTAAAACCTAAACCTAAAAAAATAAAATAAAAACCTAAACCTAAACATAAAAATAAAAAATAAAACCTAAAACCTAAAATATAAAATAAATGTAAAACTAAACTAAAAAATAAACCAAAACCTAAATCTAAACCTAAAAAGAAAACTAAAATAAATAAATCTAAAATAAATTAACAAAATTAAATAAAAAAAAGTTAAATAAAAATAAAAATAAAATCAACTAAAATAAATAAAAAAATAAACTAAATAAAGCTAAACCTACCAGTTTACTTAATTTAAAAAGAGTAAAAATAATAATAATAATAAAATGAAAAACCCTAACCCTAAAACCTAAACCCTAAAACTAACCCTAAACCTATAATCTACAACCCTAAACCCTAAACCCTAAATCATAAACCCTAAACCTAAAAAGCTAAATCGTAAACCTAGACCGTAAAAAACCCTAAACCCTAACCCGAACCCTAACCCTAACCGTAACCCTAAACTCTAAACCCAAAACATTAAAAGCCTAATGCCTAAACCCTAAACCTTAAACCTTAAACCTTAAGCTAACACTAAACCCTAAATCCTAAATACTAAAACCCTAAACCCTTAAACCTAAACATAAAACCCTAAACTCTAAACCCTAAACCTTATCCCTAAACCCTAAACCCTAAAACCTTAAACCCTAAAACTCTAAACCATAAACCCTAATCCCTAAACCTTAAACCCTAAACCCTAAAACCTAAAACCTACAAACAACAACAAAATAACAACTGAATCCCACCTGGGTTGCCACATGAATCCTTTCATTTGTACTATTATGTGTCAAATTCATTTAAATCAAGTATACTAAGATCATTTCTTATACATCTTAACCAAGCCTTTTAGGTCTACCTCTACCTTTTAACATAAGCAAATCTAATGCATCTACTCGCTAATTGGTCATCGGACGACCGACGCTTTATGTGGCCAAACCATCTAAACTTTCTCTAATCTTATCTACCACTGAGCTACCTAACTTTTTCAATATACTTCATTCTATCTCTAAGAGTAAAGCCACTCATCCACCTAAGCATCCTCATCTCTATAAGACTTAACTTAGTTTTATGCTTCTGTTTCATTCTGCACCTTAAGTCATTGCAGGTCTTACCACCATCTTATAAAATTTTTCCTTAAGTTTAAGTGGAACATTTCTATCACATAATAGGCCAAATGCATTCCTCCACTTCAGCCATCCAACATGAATTCTACTAATAACATCTCCATCTATTTCACCACCATTTTGAACAATAGAGCCTAAATATCTAAAACACTCACTCTTATTACCCTAAACCCTAAACTCTAAACCATAAACCCTAACCCTAAACCCTAAACCCTAAACCCTAAAACCTAAAGCCTAAAATCCTAAGCCCTAAACCCTAAACCCTAAAAATTTATAAACTTAAACCTAAACTAAAAAACCCTAAACCTAAAATAAAAATAAAATAAACCTAAACCTACCTAAACCTAAACTAAATAAAAACTAAAAATAAATTAAATAAAAAATAAAAACCTAAATAAAATAAATAAAATGAAATAAAATAAAAACCTAAACTAAAACCGAAACCTAAAATTATAATAAATAAAAAATAAAGACAAAATTAGAATAAAATAAGTAAAAACCTAAACTAAACTAAAAAAATAAAATAAACCTACAAATAAAAAACCTAAATAAAAAAAATTAAATGTAAAATAAAAATAAAATAAAATAAAACCTAAATAAAAACCTAAACCTAAAAAATAAACCTAAAAAGAAAACCTAAAAATATATATAAAAAACCTAAACCCTAAACTAAAAAAAACCTAAACATAAAATAAACAAAATAAAATAAACCTAATCCTAAACTAAAAAAAGCTAAACTAAAATAAATAAAACCTAAACCTAACCCAAAATCCTAAATAAAATAAATTAAAATAAACTAAAAATAAAATTAAACCTAAACTAAAAAAAAATAAAACCTAAAAATAAACCTAAAATGAAAACCTAAAACCAAAACCTAAAAAAATAAAATAAAAACCTAAACCTAAACCTATATATAAAAAAATAATACCTAAACCTAAAAAATAGAATAAAATTAAAACTAAACTAAAAAATTAAAATAAACCTAAACCTAAACAAAAAAATTAAACTAATATAAAAAACCTAAACTAAAATAAAGAAACTTAAAATAAATAAACTAAACTAAATAAAACAAAAAAATAAACTTAAATATAAATAAAAATAAAATAAACAAAAATAATTAAAAAAAAAAAACTAAATAAACCTAACCCAATGATTTACTTAATTTTCAAACAAAAATCCTAAACCCTAAACCATAAATGCTAAGCCCTAAACCCTAAAACTAACCCTAAACCATAAACCCTAATTCTACAACCCTAAACCCCAACCGTAAACACTAAAGCCTATAAAACTTTAAAACCAAAAATGAAACATTAAACCCTAAACTAAAAAAAAAACCCAAACCTAAAATAAAAATAAGATAAACATAATAAAATAAACGTAAACCTAAACTAAAATAAATAAAACCTAATAAAATAAACTAAACCTAAAAAACTAAATAAAATAAAATAAACTAAAAATAAACCTAAACCTAAACTAAAAAGTAAAACCTAAAAATAAACATCAAACCTAAACCTAAAAAAATAAAATAAAACCCTAAACTTAAACCTAAAAGTAAAAAATAAAACCTACAAATAAAAATGAAATAAAAATAAAACTCAACTAAAAAATAAACCTAAACCTAAACCTAAAAAATAAAGTAAAATAAAACCTAAACTAAAATAAATAAACTAAACTAAATAAAATAAATAAACTTAAATAAAAATTAAAAATAAAATAAACTAAAATAAATTAAAAATAAACTAAATAAACCTAAACCTACATGATTTACTTAATTTAAAAAGAAAACCATAAACCCTAAACCCTAAAAAACTTTAAACTCTAAACCCTAAAACCCTAAACCCTAAACCCTAAACCCTAAACCCCAAACCCTAAACCTAAACCTAAAGTAACTAAATAAATTAAAAAATAAACATAAACACTAAAACTTAATAAACCTAAACCCTAAGAATGGGTAGAACCTTGACAGGAACTTCACCATCAGCTAGGCTCAGTATAGATCTCGTAGTGGAGGCTGTCGAAGTTGTTAAGTGGTGGTGGGGATCTGGAGATCCCGGTGGATATGCAGTGGTGGTCGAGCAGTGGTGGTTATGGAGGTGGGAGGAGGGAGGTTACACCATGGTGGTGGCGGAGGGAGAGATCGTGATATGATGGTGGATCCCCGCCGAGAGGGGTGGTTCGGGGAACTAGAGAAACTAAAGAATGATCGATCCGATCTGCTGCTTGTGGAACTTTGCCTTTATAGCGGAGACAGTTCTAACTATCCAGGGTTTTTGATTTGCTCTATGCGTACTCATTTTTTATCTCTATATTCTCTTTTGTCTTAGAAAACTCAATGTGTTACTTGGTTGATGAAATTGAAAAGAAGAAATGTTGAATTTTAATTTATTCTCTGTTAAAGAAAACCAAAAACCCAAAACACTAAACTAAAACTTGAACCCTAAACCTAAAACCTAAACCCTAAACCCTAAAAACTCTAAACCCTAAACCCTAAACCCTAAAACCCTAAACCCAAACCTTGAACCCTAAAACCTAAACCCTAAACCCTAAACCCTAAAAAAAACTCTTAAACCCTAAACCCTAAACTAACCATAAACCCTAAAATGCTAAAAACCTAAACCTCAACTAAATAAAACATAAAAAAACCTTAACCAAGATAAAATATAATAATAAAATAGAATAAAATAAAACATAAACTAAAACCTAAACCTAAACCTAAACCTAGAAAGAAATAAAAACTTAAATAAAAGAAAATAAATAAAAACATAAACTAAACTAAGAAAATAAAAAACCAAAAAAAAAAAACTTAAATAAAATTAAACCTAAATGTGAAATAAAAATAAAATAATCCTAAAATAAAATAGAATAAAACATAAATAAAAACTTAAACCTAAATAATAAACCTAAAATTAAAATCTAAAAATAAATAAAAAGTAAAATCTAAGCCATAAACTAAAAAAAAAACTAAACCAAAAATACAAAATAAAATAAACATAAACCTAAACTAAACTAAACTAAACTAAAATAAATAAAACCTAAACAAAAACCTAAAATAAACTAAACCTAAACCTAAATCTAAACTAAATAAAATAAAATAAACTAAAAATAAACCCAAACCTGAACTAAAAAAAAACCTAAAATAAAAACCTAAAACTTAAACCAAAAGAAGTAAAATAAAAACCTAAACCTAGACCAAAAATTTAAAAATAAAACCTAAACCTAAAAGATAAAGTAAAAATAAAACTACACTAAAAATTAACATAAACCTAAATCTAAACCTAAAAATAAACTAAAATAAAAATCTTAAACTAAAATAAATTAAACTAAATAAAAATAAAAAATAAACCTAAATAATAATATAAAATAAACTAAATTAACTAAATTAACCTAAACCT
This sequence comes from Cymbidium sinense, assembly GCA_021442155.1. Classification (NCBI taxonomy): domain Eukaryota; kingdom Viridiplantae; phylum Streptophyta; class Magnoliopsida; order Asparagales; family Orchidaceae; genus Cymbidium; species Cymbidium sinense. Next base: position 208,696,400 of record CM038216.1, read on the forward strand.
ACTAGTTTACTTAATTAAAAAGAAAAAACTAAACCCTAAACCCCAAACCCTAAGCACTAAATCCTAAACCCTAAACCTAAACCCTAAACCATAAACTCTAAACCCTAAACCCTAAACCTTAAACTAACCTTAAAGCCTAAACCCTATACACTAAATTGTAAACTCTAACCCTAAACCTAAACCTTAAACCCTAAAACCTAAAGCCTAAAACCCTAAACTTAAACCTAAACCCTAAACCCTAAAGTTAAAACTTAAACCTAAACTAAACCCTAAACCCTAAACCCTAAACTCTAAAACCTACTAAAGCTCAACACTAAACTTAAACTTAAACTTAAACTCTAAACTAACCTAAACCCTAAATCCTAAAACCCTAAACCCTAAAACCACCCTAAACCTTAAATCCTAAGCAAGAAACCCTAAACTCTAACCCTAAACCCTAAATTATAAAACTAACCCTAAATCGTAAACCTATAACCATAAACTTTAAACCTTGAACCCTAAACCTTAAACCTTAAACCCTAAAACCCTGAACCATAAACCTTAAACAATAAACCCTAAACTTTAAAATATAAAACCCTAGACCCTAAACCCTAAAACCCTAAACCATATAACCTAAACCCTAAACCCTAAACCCAAAACCCTAAAAACCTAAACTAAATCAAACCTAAACATAAAATAAATAAAAATACCTAAACTAAAACCTTAGCTAAACCTAAGCCTAAACCCAAACCTAAACCTAAGAATAAAATAAGAGAAAAAATTAAAATTAAAATAAAATAAAATAAAATAAATAAAATCTTAAACTAAATTAAAAAATCAAATAAACATAAAAAAACCTAAATAAAATAAAAACTAAATGCAAAATAAAAATATAATAAACTTTAGATATAATAAAAACAAAATAAAAACCTAAACCTAAAAAATAAACATAAAAATAAAACTTAAAAATAAAAAATAAAACCTAAACGTAAAAAATAAAATAAAAAGAAAACTGAACTAAAAAATAAACATAAACATAAACTTAAACCTAAAAAATAAACTAAAATAGAAATCCTAAACTAAAATAAATAAACATAGAATAAATAAACTAAAATAAATAAAAATAAAAATAAACTTAAATAAAAATATAAAATAAACTAAATAAACCTAAACATACTGGTTTACTTAATTTTAAAAAAAAAATGCTAAAGAAAAAATAAAATCTAAACCCTAAACTAAAAAAAACTTAAACCAAAAATAAAAATAAACCAAAACATAAACAAAAACTAAAATAAATAAAACCTAAACCTAAACCTAAAATAAACTAAACCTAAACTAAATTAAATAAAATAAACTAAAAATATACCTAAACCTATAAAAATAAAATAAAAACCTAAACCTAAACCTAAAAAATAAAATAAAAATAAAACTAAACCAAAAAATAAACATAAATCTAAACCTAAACCTAAAAAATAAACTAAAATAAAAATCCTAAACTAAAATAAATAAACATAAAATAAATAAACTAAACAAAATCTAAATAAAATATAAAATAAACTAAATAAACCTACAACTTTTTTTTTTTTAAAAGAACCATAAACAAAAATTAATCAAATTTAAACCCCAAACTTAAATCCTAAACTAAACCTAAACCCCAAACCCTAAACTAACTAAACTAAACTAAAACCATAAACCTAAATAGAACCCTAAACCCTAACACTAACTAAACCTAAACCCTAAACCTAAAGCCTAAACTAAACTAAACATTAAACTAACCTTAAACCTAAAACCTAAAACCTAAGAAACCCTAAACTCTAAAGCCTAAACACTAAAGTTTAAACCTAAACCCTAATCTAACCTAAACCTGTTATCTAATCAATCTCTAAAATACTAAACCCTAAAATCTAAACATAAACTCTAAACTTAAACCTAAACCTAAACCTAAAACTAAACCTTAAAACCTATACAAACACTAAACACTAAATCAAAATAAACCTTAAACTTAAACCTAAACCTAAACCCTAAACTCGCAAACCTTAAACCTAAACCCTAAATTTAAATTATAAACTTAAACCCTAACCTAAAACCTTAACCTTATGCTCTAAACCCTAAACCTACCTAACAACCTATGCCCTAAACCCTAAGCCATAAAACCTAAACCATAAACCCTAAACCCAAAACCCTAAAAACCTAAACTAAATCAAAACTAAAAATAAAATAAATAAAAAATACTAAACCTAAATAAAATAAAAACCTAAACCTCAACCTAAACCTAAAAATAAAATAAAATAAAAGTAAAACTAAACTAAGATAAATAAATAAAATTAAACTAAAATAAAATAAATCTAAAAACCTAAATAAAATAAAACTAAACATAAATTAAAATAAAGTAAACCTAAAATAAAATAAAATAAAACTTAAAGTGAAAAATAAACCTAATAAAAAAAATAAAACATAAACCTAAAAATAAAATAAAATTTAAATTAAACTAAAAATAAATATGAACCTCACATAAACCAAAAAAATAAACTAAAATAAAAATCCTAAACTAAAATAAAAAAACATAAAGTAAATAAACTAAACCAAAAAAAAATAAACCTAAATAAAAATATAAAATAAACTAAAGAAATTAAATAAACATAAACAAACAAGTTTACTTACTTTAAAAAATATAAACCCTAAACCCTAAACACTAAATCCTAAACCCTAACCCCTAAACCCTAAACCCTAAAACTAACCCTAAACCCTAAAGCCTAAACACTATACTCTAAATCCTAACCCTTAAACCCTAACCCTAAACCCTAAACCCTAAATTCCTAAACCCTAAAACCCTAACCCATAAACACTAAACCCAACCCTAACCCCAAACCCTAACCATAAAACTAACCCTAAACTCTAAACCCTAAACCCTAAAACCTTAAACCCTAAACCCTAAACCCTAAACCTTAAACCCTAACCATAAAATCCTAAACCTAAAACCTAAAATCTAAAACCCTAGACCCTAAACCCTAAACCCATACCCTAAACCCTAAACCCTAAACAATAAACCCTAAACCCTAAAAACATAAACTAAATCAAACTTAAAAATAAAATTAATTAAAAAACCTAAACTAAAGAAAATAAAAACCTAAACAAAAACCTTAACCTAAACCTAAACCTAAACCTAAACCACAACCTAAACATAAAAAAAAAAAAAAAAATTTAAACTAAAATAAATTAAATAAAAACCTAAACTAAACTAAGAAAAGAATAAACCTAAATAAAATAAAAACTAAATGTAAAATAAAAATAAAATAAGCCAAAAATAAAATAAAATATAAACTTAAACCTAAAAAATAAACCTAAAAATAAAACCTAAAAATAAACAATAAAACCTAAACCTAAAAAATAAAATAAAAATAAAATTAAACTAAAAAATAAACATAAAATTTACATAAACCTAATAAATAAACTGAAATAAAAATCCTAAACTAAAATAAATAAACATAAAATAAATAAACTAAACTAAATAAAAGTAAAAAATATATACCTAAATAGAAATATAAAATAAACTAAATATACTAAATAAACCTAAACGTACAAGTTCACTCACTTTTTTTTTAAAAAAAAAACCTAAACCCTAAACCCCAAACCCTAAACATTAAATCCTAAACCCTAAACCCTAAACCCAAAAATTAACCCTAAACCCCAAAAACCCTAAACCATAAAGCTTAAACAATAAACCCTAAACCTTAAACCCTAAACCCAAACACTAAATCCTAAACCCTAAATCCCTAAACCCTAAAACCCTAAACCCTAAACACTAAACCTTAAACCCTAACTTTAAACCCTAAACTATCAAATTAAACTTAAACTCATAACCTTAAACCCTAAACCTACAATCTTAAACCCTAAACCCGAAAACCCTGAACCCAAAACCCTAAACCCTAAACCTTCAAACCTAAACCCTAAAACCTTGAACCTTAAACCTTAAACCCAAAACACTAAACCTTAAAATCTACAACCTTAGACCCTAAACCCTAAACCCCAAACCCTGAACCCTAAACCTTAACCCTAAACTCCAAACCCTAAACCCTAAACCCTAAACCCTAAACTCTAAACCCTAAACCCTAAACTCTAAACCCTAAAAACTTAAAAACCTAAACCTAAACTAAATAAAGCCTAAAAAAAATAAATAAATAAAAAAACCTAAACCTAAATAAAATAAAATAAAAACTTAAACTACAACCTAAAATTAAACATAAACCTAAACCTAAACCTTAAAATAAAAAATAAAAAGTGAAAACTAGATTAAAATAAAATAAATAAAGACCTAAACTAAACTAAAAAAATAAAATAAAATAAAAAATAAAATAAAATAAAACTAAACATAAAATAAAAATAAAATAAAAAAAAATTAAATTAATAAAAAACCTAAACCCAAAAAATAAACTTAAAAAAAAAAAATAAAACATAAACCCTAAACTAAAAAAAACCTAAACCTAAAATAAACATAAACCTAACCTAAAATAAACTAAACTAAAATAAATAAAACCTAAATCCTAAATCCTAAACCCTAAACCCCAAACCCAAAACACTAAACCCTAAACCTAAATTAAATAAAAAACAAAAATAACTAAAATAAAAAAATAAACCTAAATAAAAATAATAATAAAATGAAATAAAAATCTAAATTAAAACCTAAACCTAAACATAAAAATAAAATAAAATAAATAAATAAAAACTAAACTAAATAAAATAAATAAAAAATAAAAAAGTAAACTAAAATAAGTTAAATTAAAATTTGAACTACACCTAAAAATAAGAAACCTAAATAAAATAAAAACCTAAACTAAAACCTAAACTTAAACCTAAACCTAAACCTTAAGATAAAATAAAATAAAAAGTGAAAACTAAATTAAAATAAAATAAATAAAAACCTAAACTAAAATAAAAAATAAAATTAACTTAAAAATAAAAAACCTAAATAAAATAAAAACTAAACATAAAATTAAAAATAAAATAAACCAAAAATTAAATTAAATAAAAACCTAAACCCAAAAAATAATCTTAAAAATAAAAAAAAATAAAACCTAAACCGTAAATTAAAAAAAAACACCTAAACATAAATTAAACAAAATAAAATAAACATAAACCTAACCTAAAATGAACTAAACTAAAATAAATAAAACCTAAACCCTAAACCGTAAACCCTAAACCCTAAACCCCAAACCCTATACCCAAAACCCAAAACCCAAAGCCCTAAACCCAACACCCTAAACCAAAATTAAATAAAAACCAAAAATAAATAAAATAAAAAAACTAAACCTAAATATAAATAATAATAAAATAAAATTAAAATCTAAACTAAAACCTAAACATAAACCTAAACCAAAACCTATAAATAAAATAAAATAAAAAAGAAAACCTAAACTAAAATAAAATAAATAAAATAAAATTAAACTAAAATAAATTAAATAAAATTTAATATAAACTAAAAAAATAAAATACACCTAAAAAATAAAAAACCTAAATGAAATAAAGCCTAAACTAAAACCTAAACTTAAACTTAATCCTAAACCATAAAATAAAATAGAATAAAAGTGATAACTAAACTAAAATAAAATAAATCAAAACCTAAACAAAAATAAAAAATAAAATAAACTTAAAATAAAAAAATCTAAATAAAATAAAAACTAAACATAAAATAAAAATAAAATAAACCTAAAATTAAATTAATTAAAACTAAATAAAAAAAGCTAAACCCAAAAAAAACCTAAAAATAAAAATAAAACCTAAAGGCCAAACTAAAAAAAAATCCTAAACTTAAAATAAACAAAATAAAATAAACATAAACCTAACCTAAAATAAACTAAACTAAAATAAATAAAACCTAAACCCTAAACCCTATACCCCAAACCCTAAACCCTAAAACCCTAAACCCTAAACCATAAACCCTAAAAACCTAAAAAGCTCTAATAAAACCCAAAATTAAATAAAATAAAAAACCTAAACCTAAATAAAAATAATAATAAAATAAAATAAAAGCTAAATAATAACCTAAACCTAAACCTAAACTTAAGCCTAACAATAAATAAAATATAATAAAATTAAACTAAATAAAATAAATAAAAAATAAAACTAAACTAAAATAAATTAAATTAAAATCTAAACTAAACTAAATAAAATAAAATACACCTAAATAAAATAAACATAAAATAAAAACTAAACATAAAATAAACATAAAATAAATCTAAAATAAAATAAATAAAACTAAATACAAACTTAAACCTAAAAAAATAAACCTAGAAATAATACCTAAAAATAAATAAAAAATAAAACCTAAACCCTAAACTAAAAAAAACCTAAACCTAAAATAAACAAAATAAAATCAACATAAACCTAAACTAAAATAAATAAACCCTAAACCCTAAACCCTAAACCCTAAAACCTAAAACCCTAACCCCTAATCCCTAAACCCTAAACCCTTGAAACCTAAAAACCTAAACCATAAACCATAAACACTAAACACTAAACCCTAAAAATTAACCTTAAACACTAAACCTACGACCATAAACCCCTAAACCTTAAACCCTAAAACACTAAATCCTAAATCGTAAACCCTAAACCCTAAACCTTAAAACCTATAACCTTAAACGTTTAACCCTAAACCCCAAATCCTAAATCCTAAACCCTAAACCTTAAACCTTAAACCCTAAAAACTTAAAAACCTAAACCTAAACTAAATAAAACTTAAACATAAAATAAATAAATAAATTATAAACCTAAATAAAAAAAAAAAATAAAAAAATAAAAACTAAAACCTAAACTTAAACCTGAACCTAAGCCTAAACCTAAACCTTAACCTAAAAATAAAATAAATTAAAAAATAAAAACTAAAATAAAGAAAAACCTAAACTAAACTAAAAAAATAAAACAAACCTAAAAATAAAAAACCTAAATAAAATAAAACCTAAACATAAAATAAAAATAAAATAAACATAAAATATAAATAAAATAAAAACTAAATAAAAACCTAAACCTAAATAATAAACCTAAAAATAAAACCTAAAATAAATTAAAAATAAAACATAAACCTTAAAATAAAAAACAAAACTTAAACTAAAAAAAAAAATAAAAATAAACCTAAACCTAAACTAAAATAACTTAAACTTAAACCAAAACCTAAAATAAACTAAACCTAAACATAAACCTAAACTAAATAAAATTAAATGTACTAAAAATAAACTTAAACCTAAACTAAAAAATAAAACCTAAAAATAAACCTAAAATAAAAAAAACTAAAACTTAAACCTAAAAAATAAAAATGAAAACTTAAGCCTAAATCTAAAAATAAAAAATAAAACCTAAAAAAATAAAATAAAAATAAAACTAAAATAAAAAATAAACATAAACCTAAACCTAAACCTAAAAAATAAGCTAAAATAGAAAACCTAAACTAAAATAAATAAACTATACTAAATAAAAATAAAAAATAAACCTCAATAAAAAGATAAAATAAACTAAATAAAAATAAACCTATAGATTTACTTAATTTTAATTTTAAAAAAAAACCTAAACCCTAAACCCTAAACCCTAAACCCTAAATCCTAAACCCAAAACCTTAAACCTAAACCCTAAACCCTAAACCCTAAACCCTAAACAAACCTTAAACCGTAAATTGTAAACCCTAAACCCTAAACAATAACCAAAACTTAAATTAAAAAACCTAAATCTAAACCTAAAACTAACTAAACTAAAACCCTAAACATAAATAAACTAAAATAAAAACCTAAATCTAAACCTAAATAAACCTAAATAAATAAATTTAAAAATAAACATAAATAAACCTAAATAAACTAAATAAATAATCCTAAACCTAAACCTAAACTAAATAAACCTAAACCTAAAATAAAAATGAAAAACTAAACCTAAACCTACACCTAAAAGCTAAAAAAACCTAAACATAAACCAAAACTTAAACTAAACAAAATAAATAAAAATAAAAATAAAAACCTAAACCTAAACATAAATAAATAAACTAAAAAAATAAATGAAACTAAAATAAATAAAATAAAACCAAAACCTAAACCTAAATCTAAACTAAACTAAACTAAATAAACCTAAATAAACCTAAACCCAAAACCAAAATCTAAACCTAAACCTAAAAACTTACACCTAAAATAAACCTAAACCTAAACCTAAACTAAACTAAACTAAAAACTTAAAAACCTAAACTTAAAAAACTTAAACCTAAACTTAAAAATAAACCTAAAACCTAAACCTAAACTAAATAAAAAAATAAAAAATAAATAAATGAAAAATAAACCTAAACCTAAACCTAAACCTAAACTTAAACCTAAACCTAAACCTAAACCTAAATGTAAACCTAAATAAACCTAAACCTAAACCTAAAAATCTAAACTTAAACTTAAACCTAAATTAAAATAAATATATAAAATAAACCAAACCTAATAAAATAAAAACCTAAACTAAAATAAACTAGACTGAAAACCTAAACCAAAAAGGTAAAAATAAAAACCTAAACCTAAACCTAAACCTAAACTAAAACCTAAATAAATAAACCTAAACTTAAACTTAAACTAAAATAAACCTAAAAAAGAAAAATAAAACATAAAATAAACTAAAAAAAACATAAACCTAACCCTACGCTTAAACCAAAATAAAAACCTAAAAACCTAAACCTAAACCTAAACCAAAACTAAAAAAAATAAACTAAATAAAACCTAAACTTAAACCTAAACCTAAACTTAAATTATAGAACCTAAACAAAAACTAAATAAACTAAAAAATAAATAAAATAAACCAAGACTAAATAAAACCTAAACCTAAAGCCTAAACTTAAACTAAATAAAAATAAATAAACCTAAACTAAACCTAAAACCTAAACATAAACCTAGATAAACCTAAACCTAAACCTCTAAACCCTAATAAGCTGCTAAACCCTAAACCCTAAAACTTTAAATCCTAAACCCTAAACACTAAACGCCAAACCCTAAACCTTAAACCCTTAAACTAACCCTAAACCCTAAACCCTAAATCTTAAAACCCTAAGCCCTAAACCCTAAACTCTAAACCCTAAACCCTAAAACCTACAAAACTAAACCCCAAAACCCTAAACCCAAACCCTAAACCCTAAATAAACCCTAAATCAGAAAAAACCTAAAACCTAAAGAACTTAGGGAGATATCGAGAATATGATGGTGGATCCCACCTGAGACCGGGTGGTTAATGGGAACTGGAGAAACTAAAGAACGATCGATCTGATCTACTACTTCTAGAACTATGTCTTTATAGTAGAGAAAGTTTGAGTTATCTTGGGTTTTTGATCTGCTCTATGCGTGCTCATTTTTTATCTATGTTGTCACTTGTGTTTTAGAAAACTTAGTGAGTTACTTGGTTGATGAAATAGACAAGAAGAATCAGCCAAAATTTATTCTCTGTTAAGAAAATAACCAAAAAACCCTATACCTAAAATCGAAACCCTAAACCCTAAACCCTAAACCATAAAACATTAACCTAAACCCGAAACCATAAACTAATCATAAACCGTAAATCCAAAATCCTAAAAAGTTAAAAACCTAAACCTAAATTGAATAAAACCTAAAAATAAAATAAATAAATAATCCCAAACCAAAATAAAATAAAAAAATAAAATAAAATAAATACCTAAACTAAAACCTAAACCTAAACCTAAACATAAGCCTAAACTTGAAAAGAAAATAAAATAAAAAATAAAATAACTAAAACTAAACCTAAAAGATAAACCTAAACATAAACCTAAACCTAAAAAATAAACTAAAATAAAAACCTAAACTAAAATAAATAAACTAAACTAAATAAAAATAAAAATAAACCTAAAAAATTTAAAATTAAAATAAACTAAAACAAATAAAAAATAATCTAATTAAACATAAACCTACTAGTTTATTTATTATAAAAATTTTAAAAATAAATATATAAAAATAAAAATAAAAATAAAAAAAACCCTAACCATAAACGCTAAACCCTACACCCTAAAACCCTAAACCCAAAACCCTAAATCCTAATCCCTAAACCCTAAATCTTAAAAACTAGAATCCTAAACCGCAAACCCTAAACCTTAAACCCTAAAAACCTAAACCCTAAACTTAAATCTAAACAAAATAAAACCTAAAAATAAAATTTTAAAAAAACATAAACCTAAATAAAATAAAATAAAATAAAAACCTAAACTAAAACCTATATTTAAACTTAAGCATAAAAATAAAATAAAATAAAAAATTTAAAACTAAACTAAAATAAAATAAATAAAAACCTAAACTAAACTAAAAAAATAAAATAAACCAAAAAATAAAAAAATCTAAATAAAATAAAACTATACATAAAATAAAATAAACCGAACATAAAATAAAATAAAATAAAACTTAATAAAAGATAAACCTAAACACCTAAATAAACCTGTTGCAATAAATAAGCCCTAAATAAACCCTAAACCCTACAACTAAACCTAAACCTAAACACAAACTCTAAACCCTCAAAACCCTCAAAACCCTAAACCCTAAACCCTAAACCATAAACCTTAAACTTATTTTCACATTTTTGTTTAAGTTGAGTTATGGATTTGACCTCTTGCTTTTGGGTTGGCTTGGTTTTCATCTCTTGGATCTTTGTCTTCTACCTTGTTACTCGAGTTCTTTGGTGGATAAGATGGTTTTTTACTAGCTTTATTCTATTTTCTACAATGGTTGGTTTGTTGGCTCTGTTATTGAAGTCGAATTACTTTTTGCTAGTTTTTCATGGTTGGATGGGTGGCCTTCCTAGTGGGAACTGTTATTGTTTGTTTCCTTTCTAGGCCATCTTTTGGGGAATTTCCTGGCTGCTTTTTTGGGGTTTGCCTCCCTGTTCCTTATTGTTTGTTGCTAGATTCTTCTTTTGCCTTGGTTTTGTGTTGGGTTATTCTATTGGGATTAGCCTCCGTTGGGTGCATTATTTGCAACACATTTTATGTTGTAATTATGCTTCCTGTTCAGTTAGCTTTTGTTGTTGGGGAAGTTTGGTTTTTTGGATGGTCCTGGCTAGCTGTTGTTGTTTCCTTTCTATGGTGGTTGTGCTTCTTTTGGACCTCTCTTGTGTGGAGCTTTGTTGGTTTTCTTGTTTTCATTGGCTATTGGGGATGCTTCCTTTGTTGGTTACTTATGATGGGTTGTTCTCTGGTGGTTGCCTTATGGTTGTTTTAGTTAGCTGTTTGGTTGGAGGACTTGTAGTTATCTTTGGAATCTTGGTTGGTTGATTTTTTCCTTGTTAGTCTTTTCCTTCTTTTTGGACAATTTGCTGGAGCCTTTTGTTATGTTGGTCAAACCATTGTTGATCCTTTTAGATTTGACTTTTTGGTTTCTAGTGGTTGGTGGCTGCCTTTGTCCCCCTTTTGTGTGGTTGTTTTATGTTCTGGTTATTTGTAATGGCTGCAGCTGATGTTTCCTTCAGTTGATGGCTTCATTTTTGAGCTATTTAGTCATTTGTGGTTGTTCACCCTGGTTAGGCTTGGTGATGGCTACTTATTTCTACTTTGGCTTGAGGGCTCCTATCTTGGTTTTGTTAGATATTTCTTTGTTAATTGGCATGGGCCTGGTGCTTGCTGATGGTTGGTTCTAGTTTTCCCTAGTTTGGAGCTTGGATGGGTATTTGCATAATGGCATTGTTGGTGTTTTGACTTTGTTCTAGCCTCCCTCTAGGTTATTGTGAATAGTCTATTGTGGTTTTTGTTTGGTGGTTTGGTACCAAAGCTAGTTGTTGGCGTTCTCTTTATTTAATGGTGCAACATCTAGAACTCTACGAACTACTAGCCTTGGATGTTTGCTTGTATCAGGTATGCTAACTTTGATGGCTTTTATGTTACTCACTTGTTATCTCTAGTTGGTAGCATTATATATGATTGTAACCCTTCTTTATGAAGTTTGGATGCTCATATGAATTGTTGCCCCTTGAGATGATCCTAACTGAGCTTGAGCCTTCTCTTTCTCAGCTCTCTCCGTTTCCTATCTTTATCCTTATCCTTTTTTAGCTATGACTTTTGCCTTTGTAGTGTTTTGTAGATTTCTTTTACAAGTTGGAACTTTATAGAGGGAATGATCATTACTACCAACCAAGTGTTGTTGTTGAGGATCTTGCTTATTTTGCTTTCTCAAAGGAATCATGAATTACTGCTGACTCATCCTTTTACTATTTTCAAGATTTGTTTTAGTCTTACTCTATGTCTTTTTCTTTTATACTTTTTAGTTGTTGTATTTTCCCTTTTGTTTTGTTTTTTACTAATGTGTAAATGGGGTTTTGCTCTTAGGTTTCTTGTAGCTCTGAGCATAGTAGAATTTTAGAGCTTTACCCCTTTTAAGGACATTGTATCTTTTCCTTTTATTGTAATAAAATTCTAAGTTTCCCAAAAAAAACCCAAAACCCAAAACCCAAAACCCTAAACCCAAAAACTTAAACCTAAACCCTAATCCCTAAACCCTAAACCCTAAACCCTAAACCCTAAACCTAAACCCTAAACCCTAAACTAACCCTAAACCCTAAACCCAAAACCCTAAAAAGCTAAAAACCTAAACCTAAACCTTAAGCTTAAACAAAATATAATTAAATAATAAAATGAACTAAAACTAAAACCTTAAGCAACCTTAAAGAAAAATAAAATAAAATAAAAAAAATAAAATGAAATAAATAAAAAATAAATAAACAAAAAAATTAAATAAACAAAATAAATAAATCAAAACCCTAAACTAAAAAATAAACCTTAAAATAAAACTAAAGTTATGGACGTGTCTTTTATAGTAGACGGTTCTAGTTATCAAAGGTTTTTGATTTGTTCTATGCGTGCTCATTTTTTATCTACGTGGTCACTTATGTCATTGAAAACTTGGTGTGTTACTTGGTTGATGAAATCAAAAAGAAGAAATGTTGAATCTGAATTTGTTTTTTGTTAAAAAAAATAACTACAAACCCTAAACCCTAAACAAAACACAGACCCTAAACCTAAACCTAAACCACTAAACCCTAAAAAAACAAACCCCCAAGCTAAACCACAAACCCTAAACCCTAAACCTAATCCATAAAACCCTAAACTCAAACACTAAACTTAAGCTAAACTAAACCCTAAACCACAACCAACCATAAACCAAAACCCCCAAACCCAAAACTCTAAACCACAAACCATAAACCTGACCACAAACCCTAGGCCACAAGAAAACCCCCCTAAAACCCCTAAATCTTAAACCCTAAAACCATAAACCTAAACCTGGGCCCAAATCTGCAGACCCTGACCCAGGCTACAAAAAATGTAAACCCTAAACATGAGGCTAAACTGAGCCTGAGCTCTGAGCCACAACCTGACCTGAGCCATGAGCCCCAAGGCCCTGAGCCCAAGACCCTGAGCCATGAGCCAGGAAGCATAAACCCAGGAGGTTAAAACTGAAACCTAAAGGCTAAATAGTTCTAAATTTAAAAACAAATAAATAGATAAGATAAAATATAAAATAAAACTAAACATAAAAAATAATTTAAATTAAATGGATAAAATAAACTAAAATAGATAAATAAACTAAATGATTAAAATAAAATAAACCTAAGAATAAAGGCACATATAAAATAAACTAGGCATAGATAAAATAATGACCCAAAATAAACCTGTAAAATCAGATAAAGAGAAGGCCCACTTTGTGCACTGATCCTACCCTAGGCCTTAATCCTAAAGCCCTAAAAGGCCTGGGCTGAACAGCCTGCCTAAATGACCACAAACTGACCTAGGCCACTGAGCTTTAACCCACAAAGGCAGGCCAGGCCACAAGATCCTGGGCCCTAGATCTGAATCTGGGCCAAAGGCCCTAGATCATAAGCTAGTTGTCACTGAGCCCCTACCCTGAGCCACCCATGGGCCTAGACCCACTGCACTGCCTGGCCTATCCCCAGGCCCCTGACCCTTGACCTGGGCCACTGGGCCCTAACTAGGCTCTGAGTTCACACAGGCCCTGGGCCCCAGATGGTGACCCTGAGCTAACTGACCCTCAGATCACAGGCCTGGGCTGGGCCCTGGGCCACTGAGCCAGGCCCAGGCCACTGGGCCACAGGCTGGGACCATAGTCCAGGCCCTGGGCCAATGTTACCCTGGGCCACTTGACCTGACACTACCATGAGCATAAACCACAAGACATTAGCCAGGCCAAAATAAAAAATAAATAGTAAATAAGATAAATAAATTAAGATGGTTAAAGATAAATAAATGAACTTAAACTTGCTGGTTTGCTTGGTTAAAAATATCCCAGGCCCTGGCTAAGACCCTAAATCCTGAGCCTATCCAAACCTAGGCCACCATGACACTGAGCCCTGACTCACACTACCTGATCCCCAGGCCCAGACCTAACCCAAACCCAATTAAAATCTAAAACCAACTTAAATTGGATAAATGCTAAAATAAAATAAATAAAATTTAAACCTAAATAAAATAAAATATTATAAACAAAAATCTTAACCTAAACTTGAAATGATAGATAAACTAATGAAATAAATAATAAAATATATAAACCTTAACTAAATTAAAATAAAATAATCTATGAATAGAAACCTAAAATAAATATAAACAAATGTAAATAAAAATAAAATAAAAAAACCATGTAAAATTAACCCTAGCCTTGAGCCCTGCCCTGGCCTTAAAACCAGGCAGAGATTCTAGGCCCCAGGCCCTGACTAGGCCTGAGCCCTAGGCCCTTGACAAGCCCTAGGCCCTAAAACTGATCCTGGGCCAAAACCTGCCCATAAATTAAAACCCTGATCCATTAACCACTGGGCCCTGACCCTGGCTAACTGAAGCAAATCCACAACCCTAGGCCTGACCAGACACCCTAATCACTCAGGCCCTGAGCCCTACCTGACTGACAGGCCTAGGCCATAAGCCATGTGCCTGACCACAAAGAGCCACAACTGACACTGAGCCCTAACATTAAACCTAACTGAGCCCCAAACAAATCCTACAGGCATGATCACCTTATACCCTTAAACTTAAAGAAACTTCATTAGGCCTTAAAGCTTAAACTTACTTAACCACATCCATCATGGATGGGATGAAAAAAACCCTAAAACCATAACCCTAAACAACAATAATAGAAGACTTAATCCCACTTGGGTGGGTTATACATGAATCCTTCATCTTCATGTGTCTGTGTGTCAAATTCTCATTTAAATGAGTATACTAAGATCATTTTTTTATACATCTTAACTAAGTATTTTAGGTCTACCTCTACTTTTCTTAACATAAGGCAAATCTAATGTACTCTCCATCTCATGGACTGACACTTTATGTGGCCAAACCATCTAAGGTGACTCTCCCTAATCTTATCTACCATTAGAGCTACTCCAACTTTTTCCTGAATATACTCATTTTGCATTCTATCTCTAAGAGTAAAGCCACTCATAAACCTAAGCATCCTGATATTTGTAACACTTAACTTAGTTTTATGCTTCTCTTTTATTGGCCAACATTCTGCACCATAAGTCATTGCAGGTCTTACCACCATCTTATAAAATTTTCCCTTAAGTTTAAGTGGAACTTTTCTATCACATAATAGGCGGATGCATTCCACCACTTCAACCATCCAACTTGAATTCCACTAGTAACATCTCCATCTATTTCACCATCATTTTGAACAATAGAGCCTAAATATAAAGCGCTCACTCTTATTAATGAATTGTTCACTAATGTCACAACACTACCACTAGAACTTCTACTAAAATTACACTCCATATATTCAATTTTAGATCAACTTAAATGAAAACCTTTAGACTCTAGAGTTGACCTCCATAATTCAAGTTTTACGTTGGACTCCTCTCTAGTCTTATCAACAAGAAGAATACCATCGACAAAAGCATACACCAAGGTACATCTTTTATAAATGCCTCGTAAGTACATCCATAACTAAAGTAAAAGATAAGGGCTTAAAGTGATCCTTGATGTAATCCAATGAAATAGGAAAATATTTTTCAATCCTCCTTGTGTTTGGACACAAGTAACGACTCTAGTATACATATCCTTAATGACTTGAATATAACCAATATTAACTCCTTTCTATTCTAGAACTCTCCAAAGAACATCTCTTGAAACTTTATCATAAGCTTTCTCTAAATCAATAGATATCATATTTAGATCCTCCTTACTTTCTCTATGCTTCTCCATCAAACCCCTTAACAAATGTATAGCGTCCATAGCAGATCTACCTGGCATGAAACCAAACTGATTGTGAGAAACTTCTATAACACATTATAACCTATGATCATTTACTCTCTCCCATAATTTTAATGTATGGCACATTAACTTAATTCCTCTATAATTTGCACACTCTTGTGTATCACCTTTAATCTTCAATATTGAAACCAACAAACTCTTTCTCCACTCATCTAGCATCCTTTTAGTCTTTAAAATGACATTAAAAAGATTTGTTAGCCAAGAAATTCCTTGATCTCTAAACATTTCCACACTTATTGGAATATTATCCGTCTCTTGCTTTTCCACATTTCATTTTCTTTAAAGCTTCACTTTAGATTTACTAATCGACAATAAAATGAAATTCTCTATTTTTGTTTAGGGTATTAAGGTTGCTAAAATCAATCGTACTTTCAGATCCTTCATTGAAAAGTTTATCAAAATACCTCATCCACCTATTTTCAATATCCTTTTCTAAAAAATCATTTTATTATTTTCATCCTTAATACACCTCACTTGAATTATGTCTTTACTTCTCCTATCTCTTTGGTTGGCTAACTTATACATACATCTTTCACCTTCTTTGGTATATAATCTATTGTATAAATCACTAAAGCTAAATTTTTTGCATCATATATTACTTTCTTAGAATCTCTGACCACTTTATATCTTTCCCAATTCTCAAGTTTTACATCAAACCATGTTTTATAACAATACTTCTTATTTTTTATCTTTTCTTGCACTCGACTCCACCACCAACTATTCTTATTAAAGAAGCTTTTCCTTTTGATTCTCCAAGCACATCTTTAGCAACTTGCTTAATTTAACTTGCTATTTTTTCCCACATAATGTTAGCTTCCTCATGAACATCCCAAATTCTAATCTCCTGTAGTTTGCTCTTAAAAATATTTTTATTTGTGTTTTTTAAGTGTCCCCATCTAATTATAGGACAATAATTTGGTTTATTTTTTCTCTTACAACCTTTCATCTTAAAATCTAAAACTAATAATCGATGTTGGGTACTTAGATTTTTACTTGGAATGATCTTACAATCTTTACAATCTAAACAATCTATTTTTCTTATCAAAATAATCAATCGTGTTTTACTAGATCCATTTTATAATTAATAATATGTTCATCTATTTTCTTAAATAAAGTGTTAGCAACTACAAAATTATAAGCTAAAGCAAAATCTAATATAGTCTACCTTCTTCATTAGTCACTTCAAATCCATAACCACCATGAATACTTTTAAAATCTTCTACCACTCTACCTACATGTCCATTCAAATCTCCTCCGATAAATAGTTTACTTCAAGAGGTATCTTTTGTATTAATCCCTCTAATTCATTCCAAAATTTTTCTTTTGAGCTTACATCCAAGCCTACTTTGGGAGCATAAACACTTATAACATTGATAATCTTAGTATCAACATAATCTTTAAAGCTATAATTCTATCTCCACATCTATTAATATTTATGACATTATCCTTCAAACTTTTATCTATAATCACACCTACACCATTTCTAGTTTGACGTTTACCTGAATACCAAAGTTTAAAACCTAAACTATCAATCTCCTTGGCGTTCTCCCCATCCCATTTAGTTTCTTGAACACATAAAATATTTATCTTTCTATGAACCATAATATCTATTAATTCCATTAATTTACGTAAAGTACCATATTCCAAGATCCTAACCTAATTCTAGTTTTATGGACTAACTTCTTTGCTCGCATCTATCCATAATGTGGGATCCCTTGCTTATTTACTTGCAGGGCCGATCACGGCTCTAGCACATTTTCCTTGTATTCAAGCCATACATTTAAACTTCAGGGGCCTAGCATTAACACAATGATTTAAATGATTCATGTCATGATTATTTTGACAAGTTCTCAGTCGACTACCTAATGCAACCCTCCACTTTTCACATCAGGACTTGGGGATAGCAATGGTAGTGTTCTTAACCTAAACCCTAATAAAAATTAAACTTAAATAAAATAAAATAAACTTAAATAATTAAAAATAAACTAAATAAACCCAAACTAAACCAGATCCTAAAATAAACCCCAAACCTAAACCCTAAACCTATAAAATATAAATCCTAAACCCTTAAACCCAAATCTTGATAACCTGACCACAAACCTGACCTAAATGATCCCAGGCTACAACCTGACCCCTAGGCCACTGAGCACTGGCCCAGGTCAGACACTGAATCTTACCACAAATGACTCCAAACTCACCTTACTAGGCCACTAGGCCTTAAAGCCACTGGGCCTGGCCCTAAGATCCTGGGACTCCATGACCCTCCCAAACCACTGAGCCTGAGGCTGAGCCTAGATCTGAGGCGTGAGTCCTGACCTGAGCCACAGGCCCTAAACATAAGCCACAAACCCTGGGCACCCAGGCCTAGCTATAAATGAATAAATAAAAATAAATAATAAATAATGATGAGATAAAGACTTAAGAACTAACCTAAGATAAGATAAAAATAAAACTAATTGAATAATAAATAAACCTACTAAATAAAGATAAAATTGAATAAAACTACCTATAAAATATAATGGTAAAATAGATAAAATAAACCTAAAACCTAAAATAAACCTAAAAATAAAACCTAAAGTTAAAATAAATAAACCTAAACTTAAACTAAAATAACTAAAACCTAAACAGATAAAACAAAATGAAAAACCCAAAAATAAACTAAATAAAATAAAATAAACTAAAAAATAACTTAAACCTAAACTAAAAATAAACTTAAAAATAAACCTAAAATAAAACATAAAATAAACCTAAAAAAAATAAAAGAAATACCTAAACTAAACTTAATTTAAAAATAAACCCAAACCTAAAATATAAATAAAAAATAAAACTAAACTAAAAAGTAAACCTAAATAAATAAACTAAGGTATAAAACCTAAAGTAATAAATATAAAAAATAAAATAAACTAAGCTAAATAAAATAAAATAAACCAATAAAAAATACAAAATAAAATAAACTAAAATAAATCAAAATAAACTAAATAAAATAAATACTAAACTACCTGTTGTATTTGAAAAAAAAAAACAAAATAAAAAAAACCTAACCCTAAATAAAACTAAACACTAAACCCTAAACTCTAAAACATCACTGATCTAGGCTCTAAAATAAAACCTAAAAACCCAAAACTAACCCTAAACCCTAAACGCTCTCCCTAAACCATAAAACCCTAAACCCTAGAAACCTAAAAACCAAAACTAAAACATAAACCAGAACCCAAAAATAAAATAAAAATAAAAATAAGAACCTAAACTAAAACATAAACCAAAACCCAAAAATAAAATAAAATAAACTAAAATAAAATATATAAAAACTTAAACAAAACTAAAAAAATAAAAGAAACATAAGAATAAGAAAGCTAAATAAAATGAAAACTAAACGTAAAATAAAATTAAAATAAACCTAAAATAAAAACTAAATAAAAACATAAACTGAAAAAATAAACATTAAAATAAAACCTAAAAGTTATGGAACTGTGTCTTTACAGTAGAGATGGTTCTAATTATCTAAGGTTTTTAATTTGCTCTATATGTGCTCATTTTTTATCTATGTGGTCGCTTATTTCGTAGAAAACTTGGTGTGTTACTTGGTTGATGAAATCGAAAAGAAGAAATGTTGAATCTGAATTTGTTTTCTGTTAAAAAAAACTACAAACCCTAAACCCTAAACAAAAACCTGAACTCTAACCCTAAACCCAAAAAACCTTAAAACTTAAACCCTAAATCCTAAACCTTAAAAACCCTAAACCCTAAACCTTAAAACCCCAAACTCTAAATCCTAAACCCTATAATCTACCATACACTAAACCTCCACAACCAAAACTCTAAGCCACTTCATGCACCTGACACTGACCCTACTGCATCATGACCTCCTACCCCACCACCATCTTCCCTGACCCTACCCCACCCTACTGGAGTCACAAAGGCCACTGAGCCACTGGGCCCTCCAAATCGTAAATCCTGGGCCATGGGCTCTACACTGGGCCTAGGCCCTGAGCCCTAAACCTAGCCCCAGGCCCCCAGGCCACAGGCAAATCTGAGCCTACTAAAATTTCTATTAAAAACCTGACTTATAAATAAACTAAATGAAATAAAACCTACTACCTAGGCAGGCCTAAGATGGTAAGTGAGGTAGTAAAGATAAGATAAAGATAAGATAAATAACTTACTATTAAAGATATAAACCTGAATAAACCTATAAAGATAAAAGCTTAAGATAAATATAGGCCTAAGATAAAGATAAAGAAATAAAAGGCTAGCCTTAAATGGGCTGACCCTAACAGATCCTGGGCCCCAGGCCCTGCCAGGCTGATGCTGGGCCTGACCCTAGGCCACCCTGGGCTAGGCCAGCGCTGGGCAGGTACCAGCCAAGAGCACCTGAGCCTTTGGCCCAAAATCCAGCCTTAGGCCCTAAATCCTACCCTACCCTGGGCCTACGTTCTACACCACCTGCACCTCCCTACCCTGGGCCCTAACCACCTCCTACCCTAACTACCCTAAACCCTAAACCCTAAACTAAACTATTCTGGGCCCTCCCAGGCCCTATGGTAACCACAAACCTGACCACCCATAAACCTAAACTAAACCCAAGCCATAAACACTAAGCCCTCCTTCCCTAAACCTAAACCTTAAACCCTAAACCCTACACGATAGTTACAGCTAACTTTGCTCTTCTTTAACCTAAAGGATCTCATTGATGAGACACTTTTATTTCGGCTATTCTCATCTGCAGGTTGGATCATCGCCTATATAATGTTTGTCTTGCTAACATTTGGGATGATGTTGTTTTCACCATGTTATTTTTATTTCTGGTTCAACTAGTCTTGGCGGACCACTTCATTATCACGGGAATTTACTTATGCATTGTATAATTTGAATGGTTGGTTTTATGGCCAACTTCTTTTATTTTCTTTCTTAGTTGTTGGATGGTGCGGATCTCTTATATCCAACAAGGCTGCTGGGTTGTTTTTAAGTTGTGAGGTGATTTTGGTGTTATTTCTTGATGGTCTTTGACAACCTCTTATTCCCAACACATGCGATTTTGTAATTTCCTATTCAATTTTATTATTTCTTTGCAGGTTTGGATTTCCTTAATGGCTTCTCTGTTAGCTTTTACTGTGGTTGTGGGTTTAACTGATAGCCTGATCAGCTTTATCTGGAAGGTTTTTTCTATTTATTATCCTTTGAACCCTTTTGCTACCATTGTTGGCTTTTGGGTTTTAGGATCCTTTGTCTAGATGGTGGTCTTTGTGGTTATTATCTGTTCCCTATTTTTTGCTATTCTGACTATTTTTGCTATTAATAATTAGGCTGCTATTTTCTCTTGCTTCTATTTTATCCCACTTAGTTGTTAACATTGTGTAGATCCACTGTGATTATCCATCGATTATTTGGATCTTTACATATGCTTTTGGGTGGACTCTTGGCGGCTTCTTTGTGTCTTTGGTTGTTGGGCTGAGGATTAATACTCTACATGTTGTCTCTAGGGTTTTGGTTTGTTTTGTTTAGCAAGTCTCTATTGAAGTTGTTGATTGCTTGGTGGATTTTGCTTTGAACCCCCTTATTGGTTTATTATATGCATATCATCTGAATTCAATGGTCTACCTTATCTGCTGCTATTTTCTCCATCTTCTTTCAATTAAACTTGTATCTATTGCACTATTTATCCTGGATGGGTGGCTTTATGGCAAGATAGCTGGTTTTTGTTATCTTGGCTATTTCTTATCTTGGATATTTGATGTCTTGGTTTTTCGGGACTCCTATGTTGGCTCCATCTTAGTTGGTTGTAGGACTTGGTCCTATGTTGATTATTTCGACATTCTTTGTTACGATGGTTTTGGTGATTCTTTGTCTAAGTTCTTTGCCTTCGGATACCTATTTTTTATGCTCTATATATTTGGTTATTAACTATTGCAATGTCTACTCGATTGAGAGGTTTTATGGACAACTTGTTGTCCCTTCTCTTGGATGTTCTTTGTCTTAGCTGCTATCTTGGCTAGTTTTTGCCTTGCTTATCTGTTGTCTTGCTTTTTTTTGGATTCTAATGTTGATACTCATTTGAATCCACTTTTTGATTTTTCTTCTGGTGGGTTCCAATGTTGCATTAGTTGTTTTGCTATTGGGGTTGGCTTTTTGAATGCCCATGCTATTTATTTCTGGGCTGATGTTCATCTCTTGATTGTTGTGATCTACATTATCTGCTATTGTCTCTATTCCCATCTCTGTTCGGTTAAGTTTGTACAGTCGTATGCGCTGTATATTCTGAATGGGTGGTATTATGGACAGTTGCTACCTTTTATTGTCTTGCTCTCTTGGTTGTTTGTTGATCTGAATTATCCGATTTTTGGTCCTGAATGCTGCTACTAGAGCTATAGCTCTAACTGTTTTACTTGGTGCTATTTTTGGTAGGTTGCAGTCTATTTGTGTTGGGCTATGTTGCCTTCCTTTACAATTGCTTTTTCCAAATTCGATATGGATATTAATAAGGGAGTTGTTTCACGGCTTGAAAGATTCATATATATATCATATGTTTGGGATGGTGTTAATTATAGGCTCATTGACTTGATTAGCGATTTGACAAGTTGTCTCCTGTGTTTTCTTGTGGAGGATTATATGGGCTTTTCTCTTCTTGGATATGACTTTTCATGAGGTTACGGCAAAGATGGCTCATTCTCATATGTTTATGTATTCTCATGTCAGGGTGACTATATTGATGATACTTTTCTTGAATGGGACACCTTATCCTTCAGCTCTTTGCAATTTCCTCTCTATATTAGATATAATTTTGTTTAGGTTTGCAGGTAATAAAGTTCACAAGACTATCAACAGCTGGCTGTTATCTCCTCACAGGTTTGTTGGCCATGATGGCTGTGATGATCTCACTCCCTTTTGGTTTGGTAGCAGCTCTTGTGATGTAACCCTTCTGCTGAAGTTTGGATGCTCATATTTGAATCTGCCCTAACTTGGTGTGACTGGGCCTGAGCCTTCTCTATCACAATTCCTTACTATCATTCTCAGATTATGTTGTTTTCATTTATCTTTTTGTCTGTATTACATTAACCTTTCTAATCTCTTTCTTATTACAATTTTGCAGGTGATTCTCTCTTGTCCTCTTGTAGGTTTGCTCCATATTGTCATGCATTCCCACGTCCTCCAGAGCATTGGCCCTAATCTTCCTTTGGCTTATTATGTTAATCAACTTGTATCTTTTGATTGCTTTAATGTCTTCTTTTGGTTTTGGAT
Source organism: Cymbidium sinense (assembly GCA_021442155.1). Classification (NCBI taxonomy): domain Eukaryota; kingdom Viridiplantae; phylum Streptophyta; class Magnoliopsida; order Asparagales; family Orchidaceae; genus Cymbidium; species Cymbidium sinense. Next base: position 208,719,882 of record CM038216.1, read on the forward strand.
GTACTTAGATAGGGGGTTACTCCTTAGGTGATTGTAGCTCTTTGAGCATAGTTACAGTTTATCCCCTTTAAGGACCTTGTAACCCTCTTTTTGTGGCAATAAAATACCCCTACATGGGGTTTCCCTAAAAAAAAAATAAAAAAAAAAAATCTTAAAAACCCTAAACCTTAACCCTAAACCCTAAACCATAAAAGCATAAACCCTAAAACCTTAAACCTTAAACCCTAAACCCTAAAAATAAAAAATAAACTTAAATAAAAATAATAAAATAAAATAAATTAAAATAATTAAAAAATTAACTTAACAAACTTAAACATACTGGTTTACTTAATTTTTAAAAAAACCCTAAACCCTAAACCCTAAATCCATAAATACTACCCTCCCCACCATAAATCATAAACCCTCCCACCACACTAAACCCTATATCCTTACCAAACCCCACCCATCCCAAACCACCCTAACCCCAAACAAAACCAAAACCTAAAACCAAACCTAAACTATAAATCTATAAATAAATTAAATAAAAAACTAAATAAGATAAAATAAGATAGATAAAACCTAAACTAAAACCTGACTAAATGATGTAATAAAGTAACAAAATAAACTAAAATAAAATAAATAACCACTAAATTAAAAATAAATAATCCTAAGAATGAACCTAAACAAAATAAAACTTAATGTAAAATAAAAAAATAAACCCAAGATAAAATAAGATAATAATCACTGAGCAAATCCACACCAGATCCTAAACCTTAAACTGACTCAAGCACTACTGAGCCTGACCTACCCCTAAACCCTGATCCACAAAAAGCCAAAAATAACCCTGAACCTAACTGAGCCCTGAGCTATAGATCTGAGCTTTAGGCTGAGCCTGACCCAAAAACTCAGGCCGCGCACTGAGCCCAACCACTAACCCAGGCCCTAACCCCTGAGCCCTAAAGGCTGGACACTAGCCCAGGCAGCAAACCAGGCCCTAAACCCTGAGCCAAAAGGCATTAACCACTGGCCTTGTAACAGAAGCTTTCTTAGCTTAACCCAAAGGCGGACTTAGCCTCAGACCAGGTCCGATTGGATGGGAGGAAAACCCTAAAGATCTTGATCCTAGGCCTGATTAAACTTAAATAAAATAAAATAAACTAAAGATGATTAAAATTAAAACTAAAATACCAAACTCAAAACTAAGGCCCTAACAACTGAGCCTTGGGCCTTAAACCAAACTGGGCTTTAACTGGCCCACCCTAGGCCCTACTCTACCCTAAATCTAACCCTGGGCCACTGAGCCCTGAGCCCACCTGAGTCATGGGCCCTGAGCCATAAACCCTAAACCAGGCCTTACTGGGCCCCCAACCCACACCCTACACTGACTACCCAGGCCACTGAGCCAAAACCCTAGCCATAAACTAAAACTACCTAACCACAACTGACTACTAAATAAATTCTAATTAAAACTTAGGCTGATTAAAAGATAAAATAAAACAACCCAATGACTGGGCTGTGATTTCACATAAAATTAAATTAAATTAATAAACTTAAACTAATTAAAATAAAATAAACAGATAAAACCTAAATTAAATAAAACTAAATGTATAAAATAAATAAAGAATAAAATAAAATAAAATAAAGCAATAAACCAGACCTTGGCATGCTGAGCCCTGACCCTAAATCTTAAATCCTGGGCTTACCCTACTCTGAGCCTGGCTAGGCCTGCCTTGACCTGAGCCATACTACCACAACCCTCTCCTGACCACTACCCTGAGCCCAAAGATCACAGATCACAGGCCCTATCCTGGGCCCTCCCTAATCTATGATTAGGACCCTTGACCTGGGCTCTTGGGCCCACGAGCCATAACCACTGACCTGGGCTTGGGCCCTGAGCCCTGGGCTGCCAAAGGCCACTGGGTCTAGCTGGGCCAGGAGATGGTAAACTGGGCCTAAAGACCCTGGGATCTTGGGCCACTGGGCCAGGCTGATCTGGGGCCCTGGGCCCTGGGCCACAGGCCCAGGCCTGACCCTGAGGCCTTACACCATAAAGCATAATAAAACAGGCCCTGATAAGATCTTTAAAATAAAATAATAAATAAGATAAGATATTAAAATAATTAAAACTAAATAGCTTAAACTGTTGGTTTGAATTTTAAAAAAAAAAACTAAACTAAAATCCTACCCTAAATCATAAACCAAAATCCTAACCCTAAACCAAGGCCACCACCCAAATCATAAATCCACAACCCTAAACCTAGCCCTGAGCCCTAAAACCCAATCCCCAAACCCAAAATCCTAACCCAAAATCCTAAAAAAAAACCCAAAACCCAAAACCTTAAAAACTAAAGCAAAACTAAACTAAATAAATTCTAAAAAATAAAATAAATAAATAAAAATAAATAAAATAAAATAAAATAAAATAAAACCTAAACCAAAATGATATAAAATAAATAAAATAAACTAAAATAAAATAAATAAAACCCAAACTAAATTAAAAAAAATAATCCTAAAAATAGAAAACCTAAATAAAATAAAAATTGAATGAAAATATAAATAAAATAAACCTTAAATAAAATAAAATAAAACCTAAATAAAAATCTTAAACCTTAAACCTAAACTAATCCTAACCTAAACCTTGATCCCTTAGGCCAAGGCTCTGGGCCCTAGGCCCTGACTCCACTGACTCTTACCACCAGGCCACAGTCCTGGGCCAGACCACCAGGCCCACTGAGCCTGATCAAAACCCAAACCCTGGGCCATGGCTCCTCCACAGGCCCTGGGCCTGAGCCACTGGGCCAGCCAGGCCACAGGCCCTTCCAGGCACTGGATCCTATCCTGGGCCCTGGAGTCCTGGGCCCAGGCCACAGATCCTAAACTGATTGGGCTGACACTTACCACAACCCATGGGCCCTGAACTACCCAGGCCTGAGCCCTGAGCCACTGAAACTAGGCCCTAAGTTCTGGGCAGCCAGGCCCAGGCAGATGGTCCCTACTCCCAGGCCCAGATCTTACCAACCTGGGCCATCTGGGGCCCAGGCCACCTGGGCCACTGACCCTAAACTGACCCCCAGGCCTAAACATAAACTTAGCCTGACCCTAAATCTTAAAAAATAAAAAAATAAACCATAAAAATAATAAAATAAAATAAATTAAATAATTAAAAAAACTAAATAAACTTAAACATTGGTTTGCTTAATTTTAAAAAAACTAAACCTAAATCCTAAACCTAAATCATAAACCTAAATCCTAAACCCACAAACCCTAAACTAAACCCAAATCATAAATCCTAAACCCTAAACCCTAAACCCTAAACCCTAAAACCCTAACCCAAATAATCAAAAACCCAAATCCACAAAACCCAAAATCCTAAACCACAAACCCAAAACCCAAAACCTAAAAAGAAAACCTAAAATAAAATAAATTTAAAAATAAAATAAATAAATAAACTAAACTAAATAAAATAAAAAATAAAATAAAATAAAACCTAAACTAAAACTTAAACTAAAAAAAAAGATATAAAATAAACTAATAAAATAAACTAAAATAAAATAAATAAAACCCAAACTAAATTAAAAAAAATAATCCTAAAAATAGAAAACCTAAATAAAATAAAAATTGAATGAAAATATAAATAAAATAAACCTTAAATAAAAATAAAATAAAACCAATAAAAATCTTAGGCCTACCCTAATCACTAAACCCTAGGCCTAACTGACCCCCAGGCCTAGGCTAAACTGACCCTAGGCCTGACCCTAGGCTCTTGACCTAGGCCCTGGCCCTGATCCCTACCAACCTACCCACAACCACTGATCCATAACCCAAACTGGGCCAACCTCATAGACCTGGGCCCTGGGCCACCTGGGCTTTATTTGACCTGGGCCCTGAGCCCACAAAAGCCCTAGGCCCTGGCTCCAAGCCATAGCCTAAAGCCTCAAGGCCTAAATCCTCCTGAAACCCTGGCCACCACTGAAACCAAAGATCCTAACCACTGAGGCAACTACTCTAAATCCAAACTACCCTGACCCTGGGCCTACAAGACTCCTATTATCTTAAACTAAACTTAAGGCAGCAGACTTAGGCCCTAGGCCTTAGCCGGGTCGGGTTATTGGGTGGGAAACCCTAACCTTGGCCCATACACTATTATAAAATAAACTTAAATAAATAAATAAATATAAAATAAATAAATTAAAACTAATCCTGATCCTACAGGATCCTAAATCATAAACTAACTGGCTCTAAATGACCTACCACAGGCCACTAAATCCTGATCCTGGGTTGTGACTAAACCAAGCTAAACCTAACTCTTACCCTGAGCCTGATCCCCCTATAAACCCACCTACCCAGAACCTACTATCAGGCCCTATCACCCTAAATGACCTACCCAGGCCCTGAGCCTCCTCCACCTCACTAACCACCTGCACTAGATCCTGCCCTTGGCTTACCTACCCTAATCCAAACTACCAACCACATGCCCTAAATCCTAACAAACTACCCTAATCATGACCACTAAACCCTAAAAAAAATATACAAAAAAATAAATAAAATAAACAAATAAATAAATAAATGAACTTAAACAAAAATAAAATAAAATAACAAAATGAAATAGAATTAAAACCTTAAGCAAACCTAAAAAAGAAAATTTATAAATAAAAACTAAATTAAAATAAAATAAAATAAAACCACTAACTAAAAAAATTAAAATGAAATAAAATAAAACTAAAAACAAAACCACAAAAAAATAAAACTAAAATAAAAACATAAACTTACATAAAATAAAATAATCTAATAAAAAAAATGAAAACCAAAACCTAAACATAAGAAAAAAATAAAATAAAATAAATTAAATATAAAATAAATATAAACCTAAACTAAACTAAAAAATAAAAGTAACTGGAATAAAAAAAAAAATAAAATAAAAAATAAACATAAAATAAAAATAAAATAAACCTAAAATAAAATAAATAATAAATAAAAATCTAAACCTAAACCCTAAAATAAACCTTAAAACTGACAAGTAATCATAAAACCTAAACCTAAACCTTATACACTGCCCTAAACCAATAAAACCTTAAACCAGAGCTAAACCTAAAACCCTGGTGACACCATCCTCTTTAATCACATGATCTTATCTTGGACCACTGACCTGCAGATGGGCCCAGGCCTAGGCCCTGAGCTCAAACCTCTTGCTACCTAAACCCTGAGCCACTGACCTGAGTCAAGGCCCTGGCATAGCCATGAGCCTACCCAAGACCAAGGCCCTGAGCCCCCTTTGCTACCCCATGCCATGAGCTGGGCCAAGTGGTAGATGGGTTAAAATGGACTACCACAAGGCCAGGTAGGACGTAGGCCTGACTAAACCAAAATCTAAACTTTCTAGGCCCTGACCTTAACCCTGACCATAGCAAAGCGTAGCTTAAACCTTCAACCCTAAATCCTAAACAAATTAAAAATGACCTAAAATAAAATAATAAGATAAAATATTAAAATAATTAAAAATAAACTAAAATACTTAAACCTCTTGGTTTGCTTAATTTTAAAAAACTACCTAAACCCTAAATCTTAAACTAAATCTGGGCCCTAAACCCAGGCCACGATCATACCCACCCTGGGCCCACTCACCCCCAGGCCACTGACCTTAGGCCTTGAAACAACCTGATCCAAACCACTAAGCCCACAGGCACCCAACCTTTCCTAAAATCCAAAACCTAAACTAAAATAAATTAAGATAAGATAAAAAAGGCACCTAAATAAAATAAAAATAAATTAAAATAAAACCTAAACTAAAACCAACCTAAACTTGAAATGATATAAAATAAACTAATAAAATCTAAAATAAAATAAATAAACCACTAAATTAAAATATAAATAATCCTAAGAATGGTAAATATAAAACTAAATCTAAAATAAAAATAAAATAAACCTAAATAAAATAAAACCTGGATAATAACCCTGAGCTTTAAACCAGGCTTCACCCAGGCTTAAATCCTAGGCCTTAAACCACAGGCTCTAAATAACCCTAGGCCTCAAACTGACCTAAACCATTAACCCCTAACTGACCTACCACACTGGGCTTTAAATCCAAACCTTAAATCTGGGCTTTTTAAATCCTAACTGACTAAACCCTGGGCCATAAAAACTGACCCTACCAGACCCTGGACTGAAACCCTGAGCCCAGCCACACCCACACCCTAAAACTGAGGCGTGAGCTAAACCTCCCTAAATCCTACTAAACACTAAACCAAATCTACACTACCACATAATCATAACTACCACTCCACACCACTAAAATAAAATAAATAAATAAATAAAATAAAATAAATAAATAAACAAAATTAAAAAATAATAATAAAATGAAATAAAACTGACAAAACCTAAATAAAAAATAAAAACTAAATTAAAATAAAATAAAATAAAACCTAATGAACTAAAATAAAAATTGAAATAAAATAAAACTAAAACCTAAAAAGCTATGCTAAATAAAACATAAACATAAAATTAAAAAAATAAACTTAAATAATAAAATAAATAAATAAAATATAATAAAATATAATAAAATAAACTAAATTAATAAATATAAAATAAATATAAACCTAAACTAAATTAAAAAATAAAGTTAACCTAAGAATAAAAAACCAAAATAAAATAAAACTAAATGTAAAATAAAAATAAAATAAAATAAAATACAAACAAAATAAAACTACGCATACCCTAAACCCTAAACCTTAAAACCTAAACCCTAAATCTTAAAGCTAAACCCCAAACCTAAACCTGCACCCCTACCCAAACCCTAACCATAACCTTACCAACCCCACTAAACCTCTAAACTAACCCACCTGATCCTAAACTCTAAATCCATAACCCCTAAATACTAAACCCTAAACCTACAACCCTAAACCCTAAACCCTAAATCTACTTGCTTAAACCCTAAACCCTAAACCTAAACCCTAACTAAATCACAACCACTGCCATAAACCCTAAACCATACCACAACTTAAACTTAAAAGTAACTAAATTAAAAAAAAACCTAAACCCTAAAACTTAAAAAAATCTAAACCTAAACCTAGAATGAGAACGGATGGCGGGGAACATCATAGTCAACCAAGCTCAGTCTAGATCTGGCAGTGGAGGTGAACGCAGAGGAGATAGTTATCACAGTGGTGGTGAGGGATCTGGAGGTGCTGGTGGATATGGAGGTAGTGGTTAGTGCAATGGTGGTTACGGAGGTAGGAGGAGCCACGGAGGTTGTAACAAAGGTGGTGGCAGGGGGAGAGATCAAGGAAATGATGGTGGATCCCACTACTCAAGAGGTTGAGGTGGTTTTCATGGGAACTGGATTAACTGAATAATGGTCGACCCGATCTGCTACTTATGGAACTATGTCAATACAGTATAGATGGTTCTAGTTATCTAGGATTTTTAATTTGCTCTATGTGTGCTCCTATTTTATCTATGTTGTCGCTTATGTCTTAGATAACTTGGTGTGTTACTTGGTTGATGAAACTGAAAAGAAAAAATATTGAATCTAAATTTGTTCTCTATTAAAAAAAACCCAAAATACTAAACCCTAAACAAAAAGTTGAACCCTAAACCAAAAACCTAAACCCTAAACCCTAAAAAAAATCCTAAACCCTAAACCCTAAACCCTAAACCCTAAAACACTAAACCCTAAACCCTAAGCCCTAAACCCTAAACCCTAAACCCTAAACCTTAAACCCTAAACCCTAAACCTTAAACCCCAAACCCTAAATGCCAAACCCTAAACCCAAAACTTGAAACCATAAATTAACTCTAAACCCTAAACCCAAAGACCAAAAAAGCTAAAAACTAAACTTAAACTAAATAAAACCAAAAAATAAATAAATAAAAAACCTAAACAAAAAAATAATGAGAAAATTAAATAAAATGAAAACCTAAACTTAAACCTAAACCAAAACCTAAACCTTAAAATAAAATAAAATAAAATAAAAACTAAACTGAACTAAAATAAATAAAAACCTAAACTAAATTAAAAAAAATTAAAACCTAAATAAAATAAAAACTAAACCAAAAATAAAAATAAAATAAACCTAAAATAAAACTAAATAAAAACTTAAACTTAAAAAATAAAACCCTAAACCCTAAACTAAAAAAAACCTAAACCTAAAATAAAATTAAAATAAACCTAAATCTAAACTAAAATAAATAAAACCTAAATTTAAACCTAAAATAAACCAAACTAAACTAAATAAAAAAATAAACTAAAAATAAACCTTAACTTAAACTAAAATATAAAATCTAAAAATAAACCTAAATTAAAAACTTAAAACCTAAACCTAAACCTAAAAATAAAAAATAAAATCTAAACATATAAAATAAAATAGAAATAAACCTAAACCAAAAAAATAAACTAAAATAAAAAACCTAAACTAAAATAAATAAACTAAAAATCAATAAACAAAACTAAATAAAAATAATAAAAAACTTAATTATATATCAAAATAATATAAACTAAAATAAATAAAAAATAAACTAAATAATCCTAACCTACTAGTTTACTTAATTTTAAAAATTTAAAAAAATTTAAAAAAAACTCTAACTCTAAATCCTAAATCCTAAAACTAACACTAAACCCTAAACACTAAACTCCAAAACCCAAAACCCTAATCCCTAAACCCTAAAATGTAAACCCTAAACCCTAAAACATACAACCCTAAACCTTAAACCCTAAACCTTAAGCCCCAAACCCTAAACACTAAACCCCAAACCTTAAACCCTAAAAACCTAAAAACCTAAACCAAAATTAAATAAAACTTTGAAAATAAAATAAATAAAAATTCTAAGCATAAATAAATGAAAAAATACAATAAAATAAAAACCTAAACTAATACCAAAACCTAAACCTAAACCTAAAAATAAAATAAAATAAAAATAAATACTAAACTAAAATAAAATAAATAAAAACCAAAATTAACCTAGTAAAAAAATAAAATAGCCAAAATTAGATTATAAACTAAACATAAATAAAATAAAATAAACCTAAAATTAAATAAAATAAAAACTAAATAAAAACCTAAACCTAAAAAATAAACCTAATAAATATAACTTAAAAAATATATAGAAAATAAAACCTAAACCCTAAACTAAAAAAAAAAACCTAAACCTAAAGTAAATATAAATAAGCCTAAACCTATCCCAAAATAAATAAAATTAAACCTAAACCTAAAATAAACTAAACCTAAACCTATACATATACTAATAAACTAAAAATAAACATAAGCTTAAGCTAAAAAATAAAACTTAAACCCTAAACCTAAAAAAATTAAATAAAAACCTAAACCTAGACATAAAAATAAAAAATAAAACTAAAACCTAAAAAAAAACAAAATTAAAAAATAAACCTAAACCTAAACCTAATCCTAAAAAATAAACTAAAATAAAAAACATAAACAAAAATAAATAAACCTATAATAAATAAACTAAACTAAATAAAAATAAAAATAAGCCTAAATAAAAAATAAAATAAAATAAAATAAATAAAAAATAAACTAAATAAACCTAAACCTAGCAGTTTACTTAATTTTAAATAAAATAAAAAATAAAAATATCCCTAACCCTAAACCCCGAACCCTAAAACTAACCCCTAAACCCTAAAACATAAACCCTAAACCCTAAACCCTAAACCCTAAACCCTACAACCCTAAACCCTAAACCCCAAACCTTAAACCTAAACCCTAAACCCTAAACACTAAACAATAAAAACCTAAAAACCTAAACCTAAACTAAATAAAACCTAAAAATAAAAAAATAAAAAATAAAATAAAATAAAATAAAATAAATAAATACATAAACTAAACTTATAAATAAAATAAACCTAAAAATAAAAAACCAAAATAAAATAAAAACTAAACGTGAAAGAAAAATATAATAAACTTAAAATAAAAACCTAAAACCTAAACCTAAAACTTTAAATAAAAACCTAAACCTAGACCTAAAAATAAAAAAGTAAAACCTAAACCTAAAAAATAAAATAAAAATAAATCTAAACTAAAAAAATAAAATTAAACCAAAATCTAAACTTAAAAAATAAACTAAAATAAAAAACCTAAACTTAAATAAATAAACCTAAAATAAATAAACTAAACTAAATAAAAAAATAAACCAAAATAAAAAGAAAAAATAAAATAAATTGAATAAATAAAAAATAAATGAAATAAACCTAAACCTAGCTATATACTTAATTATAAAAAAATCTTAAACCCTAAATCGTAAAAATGTTAACCTAAACTAAATAATACCTAAAATAAAAAATTAACCTAAACCTAAATAAAATAAAATGAAAACTTAAACTAAAACCAAAATATGAACCTAAACTTAAACCTAAACCTAAACCTAAAAACTAATTAAAAACTAAAACCTAACAAATAAACCTAAAAATAAATAAAAAAACCTAAACCCTAAAATAAGAAAAACCTAAGCCTAAAATAAAAATAAAATAAACAAAATAAAATAAACCTAAACCAAAACTAAAGTAAATAAAACCTAAAATCAGCTAAGCCTAAACCTAAACCTAAACTAAATAAAATAAAATAAACTAAAAATAAACTTAAACCCAAACTAAAAAATAAAACCTAAAATAAAAACTTAAAACCTAAACCTAAAAAATAAAATAAAACCAAAACCTAAAAAATAAAATAAAATAAAAAACCTAAATTAAAATAAATAAACTATAAACTAAATAAAAATAAGAATAAACCTAAATATATATAAAATTACATAAATAAAAAATAAACTAAATAAACCTAAACCTACCAGTTTACTTAATTTAAATAAAATAAAAATAAAAAAAAAAAAAAAGCCCTAACTCTAAACCCCAAACCCTAAAACTAACCCTAAATCCTAAAACCTAAACCAAATACCTAAACCTAAAAAAATAAAATAAAAACCTAAACCTAAACTTAAAAAATAAAAAAATAAAACCTAACCATAAAAAATAAAATAAAACTAAAACTAAACTAAAACATAAGCATAAACCTAAACCTAAACCTAAAAAATAAACTAAAATAAAAAACCTAGACTAAAATAAATAAACCTAAAATAAATAAACTAAACTAAATTTAAATAAAAAATAAACCTAAATAAAAATAAAATAAACTAAATAAACCTAAAACTATCGGTTGACTTACTTTAAAGAAAACTCTAAACCCTAAATCCTAAATCCTAAACCCTAAATGCTAAACCTTAAACCTTAAAACTAACCCTAAACCTTACACCCTAAATAAACAACCCTAAACCCTAAACCCTAAAAATATTAACCTAAACTAAATAGAATTTAATAATAAAATAAATAAAAAAATCCTAAACCTAAATAAAATAGAATAAAAACCAAAACTAAAACCTATACCTGAACCTAAATCTAAACTTAAAAAATAAATAAAAGCCTAAACCTAAAAATTAAACCTAAAAATAAATAAAAATTTAAACCTTAACCCTAAACTAAAAAAAACCTAAACCTAAAATAAAAATAAAATTAATCTAAACCTAAACTTGAATAAATAAAACCTAAACCTAAACCTAAACTAAATAAAATAAAATAAACTAAAAAATAAACCTAAACCCAAACTAAAAAAGAAAATCAAAAAGTAAACCTAAAATAAAAACCTAAAACCTAAACCTAAAGAAATAAAATAAAACTTAAACCTAAAAAATAAAATAAAAATAAAACTTAATTAAAAAATAAACCGAACTCAAACCTAAACCTTAAAAAGAAACTAAAATAAACCTAAGCTAAATTAAATATACCTCAAATAAAAAAACTAAAAAAAAAATTAAAAATAAACCTAAATAAAAATAAAAAATAAAGTAAACTAAAATAAATAAAAAAATGAACTATATAAACCTAAACCTACCGATTTACTTAATTTAAAAAATATATAATAAAATAAAAATAAAATAAATAAACAATAACCCTAAACCCCAAACCCTAAAACTAACCATAAACCCTAAAACCCTAAACCCTAAACCCTAAACCCTAAACGTTAAATCCTAAAACCTTAAACCCTAAGCCCTAAACCCTAAAACCTACAACCCTGAATCGTACACCCTAAATCCCAAACCCTAAACCCTAAACTCTAAAAACCTAACAACCTAAACCTAAACTAGATAAAACCTAAAATAGAATAAATAAATAAAAAATTTAAATCTAAATAAAAAAATAAAAAAATAAAACCTAAACTAAAACCTAAACTTAAACCTAAACCTAAACCTAAGAATAAAATAAAATAAAAATAAAAATTAAACTATAATAAAATAAATAAAAACCTAAACTAAACTAAAAAATAAAATTAAACTAAAAAGAACCTAAATAAAAAAAAATTAAATAAACCTAAAATAAAAACTTAAAACCTAAACCTAAAAAAAATAAAATAAAAAATAAAAACAAAACTAAAATCTAATAAATATAAACCTAATCTAAACTAAAAAATAAAAATCCTAAATAAAATAAAAATTAAACATAAAAAATTGAAAAAAAGAAAACCCAAAATAAAATGAAATGAAAACTAAATAAAAATCTATACCTAAAAAATAAGCCTAAAAATAAAACCTAAATATAAATAAAAAAATAAAACATATACCTTAAACTAAAAAAGAGCCTAAACCTAAAATAAAAATAAAATAAACAAAATAAAATAAACTTAAACCTAAGATAACCTAAACCTAAATAAAATTAAATAAAATAAATGAAAAATAAACCTAAACCTAAACTTAAAAAGAAAATCTAAAAATATACCTAAAATAAAAACCTAAAACCTAAACATATAAAAATATAATAAAAACTTAAACCTAAACCTAAAAATAAAAAATAATACATAAACCTATAAAATAAAATAAAAATAAAAATAAACTAAAAAATAAACATAAAGATAAATTTAAAAAATAAAGTAAAATAAATAACCTAAACTAAAATAAATAAACCTAAAATAAATAAACTAAACCAAATAATGATAAAAATGAACCTAAATAAATTTAAAAATTAAATAAACTAAAATAAATAAAAAATAAACTAAATAAACCTAAACCTACCACTTTACTTAATTTTATAAAAATAAAAAGTAAAAAATAAAATAAAAAACCCTAAATCCTAAAACTAACAATAAACCCTAAACCCTAAATCCTAAAGCCTAAAACCCTAAACCCTAAATGCTAAACCCTAAACCCTAAACCCTAAAATCCTAAACCCTAAACCCTAAACCCTAAACCCTAAACCCTAAAACACTAAACCCTAAACCCTAAGCCCTAAACCCTAAACCCTAAACCCTAAACCTAAACCCTAAACCCTAAACCTTAAACCCCAAACCCTAAATGCCAAACCCTAAACCCAAAACTTGAAACCATAAATTAACTCTAAACCCTAAACCCAAAGACCAAAAAAGCTAAAAACTAAACTTAAACTAAATAAACCTAAAATAAATAAATAAAAAAACCTAAACAAAAAAAAAATAATGAAAAAAAATTAAATAAAATGAAAACCTAAACTTAAACCTAAACCTAAACCAAAACCTTAAAATAAAAAATAAAATAAAACTAAACTAACTAAAATAAATAAAACCTAAACTAAATTAAAAAAATTAAAACCTAAATAAATAAAACTAAACCAAAAAATAAAATAAAATAAACCTAAAATAAAACTAAATAAAAACTTAAACTTAAAAAATAAAACCCTAAACCCTAAACTAAAAAAAACCTAAACCTAAAATAAAATTAAAATAAACATAAATCTAAACTAAAATAAATAAAACCTAAATTTAAACCTAAAATAAACTAAACTAAACTAAATAAAAAAATAAACTAAAAATAAACCTTAACTTAAACTAAAATATAAAATCTAAAAATAAACCTAAATTAAAAACTTAAAACCTAAACCTAAACCTAAAAATAGAAAATAAAACCTAAACATATAAAATAAAATAGAAATAAACCAAAACCAAAAAAAATAAACTAAAATAAAAAACCTAAACTAAAATAAATAAACTAAAAATCAATAAACAAAACTAAATAAAAATAATAAAAAACTTAATTATATATCAAAATAATATAAACTAAAATAAATAAAAAATAAACTAATCCTAAACCTAAGTTACTTAATTTTAAAATTTAAAAAAATTTAAAAAAAAAACTCTAACTCTAAACCCTAAATCCTAAAACTAACACTAAACCCTAAACTAAACCCAAAACCCAAAACCCTAATCCCTAAACCCTAAAATGTAAACCCTAAACCCTAAAACATACAACCCTAAATCTTAAACCCTAAACCTTAAACTCCAAACCCTAAACACTAAACCCCAAACCTTAAACCCTAAAAACCTAAAAACCTAAACCAAAATTAAATAAAACTTTGAAAATAAAATAAATAAAAATTCTAAGCATAAATAAATGAAAAAATATAATAAAATAAAAACCTAAACTAATACCAAAACTTAAACCTAAACCTAAAAATAAAATAAAATAAAAATAAATACTAAACTAAAATAAAATAAATAAAAACCAAAATTAACCTAGTAAAACTAAACCTAAAAATAAAAAGCCAAAATAGAATATAAACTAAACATAAAATAAAAATAAAATAAACTTAAAATTAAATAAAATAAAAACTAAATAAAAACCTAAACCTAAAAAATAAACCTAATAAATATAACTTAAAAATATAAAAAATAAAACCTAAACCCTAAACTAAAAAAAAAACCTAAACCTAAAGTAAATATAAAATAAGCCTAAACCCAAAATAAATAAATTGAAACCTAAACCTAAAATAAACTAAACCTAAACCTATACCTATACTAATAAACTAAAAATAAACATAAGCTTAAGCTAAAAAATAAAACTTAAACCCTAAACCTAAAAAAATTAAATAAAAACCTAAACCTAGACATAAAAAATAAAAAATAAAACTAAAACCTAAAAAAAACTAAACTAAAAAATAAACCTAAACCTAAACCTAATCCTAAAAAATAAACTAAAAATAAAAACATAAACAAAAAAAAAAAAAATAAATAAACCTATAATAAATAAACTAAACTAAATAAAATAAAAATAAATAAATAAAATAAAATAAAATCAAATAAAAAATAAACTAAATAAACCTAAACCTAGCTACTTAATTTTAAATAAAATAAAAATAAAAATATCCCTAACCCTAAACCCTAACCCTAAAACCCCTAAATCCTAAAACATAAACCCTAAACCCTAAACCCTAAACCCTACAACCCTAAACCCCAAACCTTAAACCTAAACCCTAAACCCTAAACACTAAACAATAAAAACCTAAAAACCTAAACCTAAACTAAATAAAACCTAAAATAAAAAAAAAATAAAATAAAATAAAATAAATAAATACATAAACTAAACTTATAAATAAAATAAACCTAAAAATAAAACCAAAATAAAATAAAACTAAACGAAAGAAAAATATAAACTTAAAACAAAACCTAAAACCTAAACCTAAAAAAAAAAAAACCTAAACCTAGACCTAAAAAATAAAAAAGTAAAACCTAAACCTAAAAATAAAATAAAAATAAATCTAAACTAAAAAATAAAATAAACCAAACCTAAACCTAAAAAAATAAACTAAAATAGAAAACCTAAACTTAAATAAATAAACCTAAAATAAATAAACTAAATAAAAAAAATAAACCAAAATAAAAAAAGAAAAATAAAATAAACCTAATAAATAAAAATAAATGAAATAAACCTAAACCTAGCTATATACTTAATTATAAAAAAATCTTAAACCCTAAACCGTAAAAATGTTAACCTTCACTAAATAATACCTAAAAATAAAAAATTTACCTAAACCTAAATAAAATAAAATGAAAACTTAAACTAAAACCAAAATATGAACCTAAACTTAAACTTAAACCTAAACCTAAAAACTAATTAAAAAATAAAACCTAACAAATAAACCTAAAAATAAATAAAAAAACCTAAACCCTAAAATAAGAAAAACCTAAGCCTAAAATAAAAATAAAATAAACAAAATAAAATAAACCTAAACCTAAACTAAAGTAAATAAAACCTAAAATCAGCTAAGCCTAAACCTAAACCTAAACTAAATAAAATAAAATAAACTAAAAATAAACTTAAACCCAAACTAAAAAATTAAACCTAAAATTAAACCTAAAATAAAAACATAAAACCTAAACCTAAAAAATAAAATAAAACCTAAACCTAAAAAATAAACTAAAATAAAAAACCTAAATTAAAATAAATAAACTATAAACTAAATAAAAATAAGAATAAACCTAAATATATATAAAATTACATAAATAAAAAATAAACTAAATAAACCTAAACCTACCAGTTTACTTAATTTAAATAAAATAAAAAATAAAAAATAAAGAAAAAAAGCCCTAACTCTAAACCCCAAACCCTAAAACTAACCCTAAATCCTAAAACCTAAACCAAATACCTAAACATAAGAAAATAAAATAAAAACCTAAACCTAAACTTAAAAATAAAAAAAATAAAACCTAACCATAAAAAATAAAATAAAACTAAAACTAAAATAAAACATAAACATAAACCTAAACCTAAACCTAAAAAATATACTAAAATAAAAAACCTAGACTAAAATAAATAAACCTAAAATAAATAAACTAAACTAAATTTAAATAAATAAAATAAACCTAAATAAAATAAAATAAACTAAATAATAAATCTAACTTACTTTAAAACCCTAAACCCTAAATCCTAAATCCTAAACCCTAAATGCTAAACCTTAAACCTTAAAACTAACCCTAAACCTTACACCCTAAATAAACAACCCTAAACCCTAAACACTAAAAATATTAACCTAAACTAAATATAATTTAATAATAAAATAAATAAAAAAAATCCTAAACCTAAATAAAATAGAATAAAAACCTAAACTAAAACCTATACGTGAACCTAATTCTAAACTTAAAAAATAAATAAAAGCCTAAACCTAAAAATTAAACCTAAAAATAAATAAAAATTTAAGCCTTAACCCTAAACTAAAAAAAACCTAAACCTAAAATAAAAATAAAATTAATCTAAACCTAAACTTGAATAAATAAAACCTAAACCTAAACCTAAACTAAATAAAATAAAATAAACTAAAAAATAAACCTAAACCAAAACTAAAAAAGAAAATCAAAAAGTAAACCTAAAATA
This sequence comes from Cymbidium sinense, assembly GCA_021442155.1. Lineage (NCBI taxonomy): Eukaryota > Viridiplantae > Streptophyta > Magnoliopsida > Asparagales > Orchidaceae > Cymbidium > Cymbidium sinense. Next base: position 208,737,030 of record CM038216.1, read on the forward strand.
AAACCTAAAACTTAAACCCAAAAAAAATAAAATAAAACTTAAACCTAAAAAAATAAAATAAAATAAAACTAATTAAAAATAAACCTAACTCAAGCCTAAACCTTAAAATAAACTAAAAAAAACCTAAGCTAAATTAAATATACCTAAAATAAACAAACTAAAAAAAAGAAAATTAAAATAAACCCTAAATAAAATAAAAAAAAATAAATAAATAAATAAAAAATGAACTATATAAAACCTAAACCTACCAATTTACTTAATTTAAAAAATATATAATAAAATAAAAATAAAATAAATAAACAATAACCCTGAACCCCAAACCCTAAAACTAACCATAAACCCTAAAACTTTAAACCCTAAAACCTTAAACCCTAAGCCCTGAACCCTAAAACCTACAACCCTGAATCGTACACCCTAAATCCCAAACCCTAAACCCTAAACTCTAAAAACCTAACAACCTAAACCTAAACCTAAACCTAAAACTAATAAATAAATAAAAAAATTTAAATCTAAATAAAAATAAAAAATAATAAAACCTAAACTAAAACCTAAACTTAAACCTAAACCTAAACCTAAGAATAAAATAAAATAAAAATAAAAATTAAACTATAAAAAAATAAATAAAAACCTAAACTAAACTAAAAAATAAAATTAAACTAAAAAGAACCTAAATAAAAAAAATTAAATAAACCTAAAATAAAAACTTAAAGCCTAAACCTAAAAAAATAAAATAAAAAATAAAAACAAAACTAAAATCTAATAAATATAAACCTAATCTAAACTAAAAAATAAAAATCCTAAACAAAATAAAAATTAAACATAAAAAATTGTAAAAAAGAAAACCCAAAATAAAATGAAATAAAAACTAAATAAAAATCTATACCTAAAAAATAAGCCTAAAAATAAAACCTAAATATAAAAAAAATAAAACATATACCTTAAACTAAAAAAAAGCCTAAACCTAAAATAAAAATAAAATAAACAAAATAAAATAAACTTAAACCTAAGATAACCTAAACCTAAATAAAATAAAATAAAATAAAATAAATTAAAAATAAACCTAAACCTAAACTTAAAAAGAAAACCTAAAAATATACCTAAAATAAAAACCTAAAACCTAAATATATAAAAATATAATAAAAACTTAAGCCTAAACCTAAAAATAAAAAATAATACATAAACCTAAAAAATAAAATAAAAATAAAAATAAACTAAAAAATAAACATAAACATAAATTTAAAAAATAAAGTAAAATAAATAACCTAAACTAAAATAAATAAACCTAAACTAAATAAACTAAACTAAATAAAGATAAAAATGAACCTAAATAAATTTAAAAAGTAAATAAACTAAAATAAATAAAAAATAAACTAAATAAACCTAAACCTACCACTTTACTTAATTTTATAAAAATAAAAAGTAAAAAATAAAATAAAAAACCCTAAATCCTAAAACTAACAGTAAACCCTAAACCCTAAATCCTAAAGCCTAAAACCCTAAACCCTAAATGCTAAACCCTAAACCCTAAACCCAAAACCCTAAACCGTAAAACACTAAACCCTAAACTCTAAACCTTAAAACCTACAATGCTGAACCCTAAACCCTAAACCCCAAACCCTAAATCCTATAACCTAAACCCTAAACACTAAACCCTAAACCCTAAACCCTAAAAGTTTTAAAACCTAAACCTAAACTAAATAAAACATAAAAATAAAATAAATAGATAAAAACATAAACCTAAATAAAATAAAAAATAAACTAAAATTAAAACCTAAACTAAAACCTTCACCTAAACCTAAACCTAAACCAAAAAATAAAATAAAATAAAAATAAAAACTAAACTAAATTAAAATAAATATAAACCTAAACTAGACTTAAAAATAAAATAAACCTAAGAATAAAAATACTAAATAAAATAATAAATAAACGTAAAATAAAAAAATAAACCTTAAATAAAATAGAATATAAAATAAAAAAAAACTTAAACCTAAAAAATAAACCTAAAAATAAATAAAAAATAAAACTTAAACCCTAAACTTAAAAAACACCTAAACCTAAAATAAACAAAATAAAATAAACATAAACCTAAACTAAAATAAACTAAACTAAAATAAATAAAACCTTAACCTAAAACTAAACTTAAAATAAATTATGCCTAAACCTAAACCTAAACCTAAACTAAATAAAATAAAATAAACTAAAAATAAACCTAAACCTAAACTAAAAAATAAAACCAAAAAACAAACCTAAAATAAAAACTTAAAACCCAAACCTAAAAATAAAATAAAAACCTAAACCTAAACCTAAAAATAAAAAATAAAACCTAAATCTAAAAAAAACTCAACTATAAAATAAACCTAAACCTAAACCTAAACCTAAAAAATAAACTAAAATATAAAGCCTAAACTAAAATAAATAAACCTAAAATAAATAAACTAAACTAAATAAAAATAAAAATAAAATCTAAATAAAAAAAAATAATCTAAAATAAATATAAAATAAACTAAATATACTAAATAAACCAAGCCTACCGATTTACTTAATTTAAAAATAAAAAAACCTTTAAACCCTAAATCCTAAACCCTAATCCTACAACCCTAAACCCTAAACCCTAATCCCTAAAAAATCTTTAAACCCTAAACCCTAAACCCTAACCCTAAACCCTAAACACTGAAAGCATAAACCCTAAAACCCTAAACCCTAAATCCTAAACCTTAAATCTTAAACTCTAAATGCTAAAACCTAACCCTAAACCCTAAACTCTAAACCCTAAAACCTACTACCCTAAACCTTGATGGCAAGAACATGACCACCAACCAGGCTTATTTTAAATCTGGCGATGGACGCGAAGGCAAAGGCGGTAATTATCATTGTGGTTGTGGGGGTATCTAGAGATGTTGGTGGATATGGAGGTGGGAGGAACGATGAAGCTTACGTCTGTGGTGGTGGCAAAGGAGAAATCAGGGATATGATGGTGAATCCCACTCTCAAGAGGCCGAGGTGGTTCTGATGGGAACTAGAGAAATTGATTAATGACCAACATGATTTGCTGCTTATGAAATTATGTCTTTATAGTAGAGACGACTCTAGTTATCTAGGGTTTTTGAATTGCTCTGTTCGTGCTAATTTTTTATCTATGTCCTCGCTTGTTTCTTAGAAAACTTGGTGTGTTACTTGTTTGATGAAATTGAAAGAAGAAATGTTGAATCTAAATTTGTTCTTTGTTAAAAGAAAAAGCCAAAAACCCTGAACTCTAAACCTAAAACCTAAACCTTACACCCTAAACCCTAAAACCCTAAACCCTAAACCCTAAATCCTAAACTCTAAAACCTACCCCCTAAAACCTAAACCCTAAAACCCAAACCCTAAATGTTAAACCCTAAACCATAAAAAGCAAAAACCCTAAACCTAAACTAAATAAAACTTAAAAAATAAAAGAAATAAAAAAACATAAAGTAAAATAAAATAATAAAATAAAAGAAAATAAAAATCTAAACCTAAACCTTAACCTAAATAAAATAAAACAAAAAAAATAAAAACTAAACTAAAATAAAATGAATAAAAACCAAAACTAAACTGATAAATAAATAAACCTAAAATTAAAAAATTTAAATAAAATATAAACTAAATGTATAATAAAAATAAAATAACATAAAATAAAATAAAAACTAAATATAAACCTAAATGTAAAAAATAAACTTAAAAATAAAACATAAAATAAATAAATAAAACCTAAGCCCTAATCATAAAAAATATAAACCTAAAATAAATAAAGTAAAACAAACCTAAACCTAAATTAAAATAAACTAAACTAAAATAAATAAAATGTAAACCTGAACCTAAAATAAACTAAATGTAAACTCTAAAGTAAATAAAATAAAATAAACTAAAAATAAACTTAAACCTAAACTAAAAAATAAAACCTAAAAATAAACCTAAAATAAAAACCTAAAGCCTAAACTGAAAAAAAATAAAATAAAAACTTAATCCTAAACCTAAAAAGTAAAAAATAAAACCTAAACCTAAAAAATAAAATAAAATTAAAATAAAATCAAAAATAAACATAAATTTAAACCTAAAAAATAAACAAAAATAAGAAACCTAAACTAAAATAAATAAACTTAAAATAAATAAACTAAACTTAATTAAAAATAAAAAATAAACCTAAATAAAAAAATAAACTAAAATAAATAACCCTAAACCTTAAAACTAGCCTGTTTACTTAATTGAAAATAAACCATAAACCCTAAATCCTAAACCCTAAGCTTACAACCTTAAATCCTAAACCCTAAACCCTAAAATAAACCATAAACCCTAAAACCTAAACCCTAAACCCTAACCCTAAACCCTAAACCCTAAACCCAAAACCCTCACCCTAATCCTTAAACCCTAAACTAACCCTAAACCCTAAACCCTAAAAACACTAAACCCCAAAGCCTAAACCCTAAAACCTAAACCTAAACTAACCCTAAACCCTAAGCTAACCCTAAACCTAAACCCTAAACCTCAAAACTTAAACCCTAAAGACTAAGCACTAAACTCTAAAACCCTAAACCCTGACCTTAAACCCTAAACCCTAAACCCTAAACTTTCAACCCTAAACCGTAAAACCCTACACCTAAACCTTAAGCCCTAAACACTAAAAACTTAAATACCTGAACCTAAACTAAATAAAACTTAAATAAATAAATAAAAACCTAAATAAAATAAAATAATCAAATCAAATCAAAGCCTAAACTTAAACCTAAAAATTAAATAAAATAAAAAATAACTTAAATAAAATAAATAAAATCCTAAACTAGCTAAAAAATAAAATAAACCTTTGAATAAAAAACCTAAATAAAATAAAAACTAAACATAAAATAAAAATAAAATAAACCTAAAATAAAATAAAATAAAAACTTAAACCTAATAAATAAACCAAAAAATAAAATCTAAAAAATAAATTAAAAAACCTGAACCCTAAACTAAAAAACACCTAAACCTAAAATAAAAAATAAACAAAATAAAATAAACCTAAACCTAAAATAAAATAAATAAAACTTAAACCTAAACCTAAAAATAAACCTAAAAATAAAAAAATATACTTAAACTTAAAAAATAAAATAAAAATAAAACTAAACTAATAAAAAAAACCTAAACCCTAAAATCCTAAACCCTAAAACCTACAACCCTAAACCCTAAATCCTAAACCCTAAACTAACCCTAAACTAACCCTAAACCCCAAACCTTCAATAAATATGTCATTAGGAGTAGATCTAAAGAATGACCTAATCCTAACATAGTTATGGTAGCTAAAGAAAATGTCTTGATGAGACTTTCCCTAGACTATTAAAGATTTGAATACCTTAAACCCTATTGAATACCTTAAACCCTAACCCTATATGATATTATAATATTATATATTATAGTATAATGTAACATCATATATTTGAGCATGTAGTGATGGGTTTATGGAAATGTTTAAGTATTATGGTATTGTCCTATAATATTGTTAAATATTGAAATTAGAGTGAGTTGTAGTACCAAAGTTGTGATATGCCACTTGTTGTAATAAAAGTAAGATTTTATGTTCAAAATAAATATTATATGTTGTAGCATAATATTGCATCATATATCATAATATATTGTTACGCACATTTTAAGTTTTTTTAGTATTTTACAATCATGCATCGAGCCTACACTAGCATTTTCTATAAAACTATTGATTTAGACTTTAAAATGGTGGAATTTGGCCAAATTCATAATAGGTAGAGCATGACATCATAATATATTATTTTAATTTAAAATATGTAAGTGATACAAATAAAATATATAGTTTTTTTATTATTTAGACTAATTTTATGATTTTTATCTTAAGCAACCCATTGTGATGTGATATGCAATATAATATAATATAATATGTTATAATGTATTATAATATAGGATTCCATAACATAGTATAGCATCATGCATTATAGCATACTATTGTGTATTACTACTTATTGTTTACATATTTTAGTTTGTTATAGTATGATGTAGTAGAGTTTGTACTAGCATAATTCAAAAAATACTTATTTATAGGCTAAGATGATGGGATTTGGCCTAATTTAAGGTAAGCTTTAGGAAATATCATTGGGGTTGCTATGGTGTGTCATTTAATCAAAAGAGTGGAATTTTGCATTAAAAAAATGTTCATTTTCAAACAAATTTTATAATGTTTTTTTGCTTAAAGTGATTCATTTTAAGGTGTAATTTTAGATAACATATTATATGAAAGCATATTAAAATATAATGTACATACCAATATAACTTCACATATATATGAATGTGGTGGTGTGTTACTAAATATTATTGTACATTTTAGTATGTTTTACTTTTGTTATAATACATTGGGTCAAAACTCACAAAAATGTTAATTTGAAGGTTAAGATGGAAGAATATGGCCAAATTCACAGCACACACCAAGAAGCAAAACCAAAATTATGCTATTTTATACCATTTCTAATAGAAAAATAACAATTTTACATCCAAAATGAGCATTATTCATATTTTGAGAAAATTTTGTTATTTGTTCCTTTTAAGTGATTCTAATGAGGTGTAATGTTAGACAATATATTATATTATAGCAAATTATAATATAACATCATATATTATAATATAATATAGTGTGTTAATTCACACTATAATATGTTTAGCATGATATTGTATAGTTAGTTTGAGCTTGCACCATCACCAATCATAAAATGTTGATTACAATGTTAAGATGATGTAATTTTAACGAATACATTGTTAGGCTTTTGGTTGAAGTATAAAGGTGTGCATAAGAGGAAAAATAAGATTTGATGAGAATTCCATGTCAAGGACATGGAGGGAGATCTGCTAGGGGATCACACATGCATTAGACATGACATGTGAGGGGTCTATGTCGAGGGCATAGAAAAAAACTGTTAGGGATAAGATTTAAATTTGATTTGATTATATAATTTGTGGAAGAAAGATTTCCTAGGGATAAGATTATATAATCCACCAAGGATTAAGATTGAATTGACTTTAATTTATTTTTTTAATTGATTTGGAGGCATATCTGCTAAAGATATGGGCTCGAGTTCACTGGGATATATGAACCCACTAGAAGCGGGTTTATCCTGGGGATTAGGATTTGAGTTTAATTTCATAGATTTGTTTGGGGATGTATCCACTAGGGATAATAGTCTGGTTGGATTTCTTTGATTTAGACTCTCTTGGGGAGTTGGTTTAATTTGGCTCCAGGGAGGTTGGTTTTGAATTTAATTTGTTTGCTTGACTTATTTATATATGATTTGGGGCTCCACTAGGGAGAAGCATGTGATTTAACTCCATTGGGAAAAATTAGATTGGGTTTAATTTAATCTAAGTTAATGTATGGACCATGTCGGTGTGTGATGGACCCACTGAGAAGGGGCTATATCAACCTTGACCTACCTCAAATTTATAAATCCAAAGGGATAGATTATCGGCTGTGGGGTAGAGCTATCCAACTTAAGGGGTTTCCTTTTGGTGTGCAACAATTATGCTAGGAAGAAGGCATAGCACACGTACATCTTCTAATGCAAGGAACAACTGCTGGAGTGACCTGTTGGATGCATAACAAATCGAACCTAACCTAGGGTGACTATTGAGTGAATGTTGCTGGGGACTTATGTCAACTACAAAGTAATCACAATTAATTTTATCTTAAACTCATGTGATTTCATATGGTTTGTTTGGTTTAGTTTGATTTTGAATTGAGGGAATATTCACTAGGGATGTGAGATCGATCAAATTTGATAGATTTAATTTATGGACCATGTTGGTGTATGATGGACTCATTAAGAAGGGGATATATTGCACTTATCCTATCTCAGAGTAACAAATCCAAAGGGATAGTCTACTGGTCATGGGGTAGAGCTAGCCAACCTAAGGAGTTGCTTTTTAGTGTGCAATGGCTATGCTAGAAAAAAGGAATAACAGACTTACATCTTCTAAAGCAGGGAACAATCACTGGTGTGACCTATTGGTAGCACAACAAATCAAACCTGACTTAGGGGTGACTACTAAGTGAATGTCAAGGGAGACTTATAATAACTCAAGAGTAGTCATGTGATTCCTATAAGGAGTTTTGCTGACACTACCCTAAAGATAAGATTCCTGCTTGGGAAAATGTACCGCTAGGGGTGTCCTCCTATTCCATAAGTGAATATATATTTTGTTTATATGTTTGTGTGGACTTTGTTGGTGTACGAGGGATCGCACTGAGAAGGGGCAATGTCATCCTTGACTTAACTCAGATTTACTAGACCAATGGAGAATCTGCAAATCCATAGGATGGATTCTCCAGCCATAGGGGTTTTTCCTAGGAAAGGAGAACTGTCCAATCCGATAGCAACTTGAGTAGTGTCTAAATGAGGTCATAAAGGATGTGATCTAAATATAGTGCCCACTGGGGAGGTGCTAATAGGGTTGTTATCCTGAGCCCTAGAAAAGAATGCCTATAAGTATACGGTGGCCAACTCAAGGAGAAAGTATAGCAGACTTACATCTATCATGAGTGGTGTATCCTAAGGTGCAAGAACCAACCAACCTAAGGTGTATCCGTTAGCATGAGTTGTATCAACATAGTGAGAACCAACCAACCTAAGGTGCGTTGTGTGCAACAATCAATCTGGAAAGAAAGCATGAAGGCTTACAACTTTCTAATCGGAACTGATCATCGGGATAGTCTGTCATCCTCAGGATAGATGTTATCTGAACTAGAGTGACTACTATGCGGGTAGCCCTGAGGAAGGACTAGACCCTAACTTTAAGTAGTAAGGAGGGATGGAGCCGCTAGGGGACTTATCCTAAAGCTAAAATATACTTGACCCATTCAGTGCATAAAGGCTAATCCAAGAAGAAACTATAGCAGACTCACATCCTCTTAAATGAAGCCAACATGAGGTAGCTTATACATTGTAAACTAACTAAGGTGCTCGTCGATGTTGGGTGGCCAAGTAAGGAAGGAAAGAATAACATACATCCTCCAAAGCAAGAAGATCATTGGGACACACTAGGGTAGCATGTTAACCGACTAGAGCATTCTTGTGAGGGTCATTGGGCATTATCTCAACCCAAAGTAGCCTGAGACAAAATATATGTGTTTGTTTTATATGTTTGTGTGTAGTTTGTATTTGTGTTATGTTGATGGAGGATAGGATGCCGCTCAGGTTCCTTACACCTACCCTAAACACATCATGGTGGATTCGCAAACAAGAATACTTTCAACATAGAAGGGATTGAATTTGAATAGAATTTTCATTAAGGATTATTATTTTTAAACATAATTTATAATATTTCTTTAAGTATAGCCCATTGATTGGAAGCATTGGGCACTCTCCCTTATGATTAATATGCTGATAAGATCCTCCTTGGTAGGCCTTCCCTATGGTGGAAGGGCCTTCCCAAGTGGGTTCAAACTTGCCTCCCATCTTACGACGAGCAATAATCGGTCTCCTTAGAACTAAAATAAGCTTTCCTACTTGAAAAGCTCTAGAAAGGACCAACTTATTGTGAGCTTGAATCATTTTAGCTTTATATAATTTGAGGTTTTGGCATGCTCATAAGCATATCTCCTAAACCTTTGAGCTCTTCTAACAGTAACTTGGCGTTATGCTCTTTTTGTGATCTTCTACACTATCCTTAGTGATGGATGTTAGACTTGGTAGAATGGGTTTGGACCCATACACTAAGGAGAAAGGAGTAGAATAAGTTGGAGTTCTATATGTTGTGCGGTAGGCCCACAATGCTTCAACTAACTGCTCATGCCATTGTCACTTTTTATTATCGAGTGCCTTCTTCAGTATTTGGATGAGAGCTTTGTTGAGGACTTCTACTAAGCCATTTTCCTTCAGGTAGTTGATGGTAGAATATCTCTAACCTATACTATGTCTCTGGGTAGAGTTGTTGATCTTAGTGCTCTTGAATGCAATTCCATTATCAGATATAATTCATCGAGGCACTTCAAACCTATATATGATATGGTTCTTAAAAAATTAGAGCACATATTGATTTATGACCTCTCTAAGCACAATCACCTTCACACATTTAGAAAAGTAGTCAGTAGCAGCTAAGATGAATCGATGACTATTGGAAGAAGAATGATCAATCAGACCCACTATGTCGGTACCCCAACACTCGAATGGCCATGAGGCCAATGTAGGATGTAGAATGTTGTGGTGGTTGACACTATGTATTTGACATTGGTGGCATCACCTAGCCGTATCAATGCAATCCTTGATCATCAACTACCAGTAGTATCTTAGTCTCTTGATCTGGGCTTTCATCTTCAAACTGGATTGGTTGGCTCTACATAATCCTGAGTGTACCTCAATCACGATCGTACGGGCTTCGTGCTTGTCTAAACATTGTAATCACATATGATCGAAAGATCATCGGCACAAGGCCTCATCCATAAGAGTGTAGGAAAGTGTTCTCTGCTTCATCTGATGGGCTTGGGACTTCTCTTGAGATAGTTTACCTTTATTTAGGTAATCCATGAATGGTTTCTTCCAATCTAACTCCTTGTTCTTCTTGGCAATGGCAACCTCCCATTTAAGAGAGTACTTTTTGATGAGTTCAATATCAATAAGGGATAAGACTTGTCTATTTTGGACCTTTATTGATATGAACTCATCCTCTGGACATGCCAACTCCTTAGCAAGCTTTGTTAAAACATATGCTATGATGTTCTCTCCTTAAGGAATCTTATAAATGGCAACCTCTATGATTTGGACCAACAACACCATGGTGTGTCTGTGGTAGTGATGGAGCTTGGGCATTATAACTTTATAGGACCCAACGATTTGGTTGATAACTAGCTCAGAATTTATAAATATGTTGATGTTCTGAATGCTTAGAGTAATGGCTAACTCCAGACTAGCAATCAAAGGCACATATTTGGCTTCATTGTTGGTGTAAGGATTGGACGGATAATATGAGAATCTCATCACATCATGGCCCGGAGTTAAGAGAACTATTCCTACCCCTACCTTTCTTGGAATAGTAGATTGTTGTTCTTCTCATCTTTTAGAGGAAGCCACACCATCAAAGTACATCTCCCAATGGTGAATTCTAGTATCCCCTAAGTTCATGATTTGTTCATCAGGGTGATCATCAGTAAGTGAAGAGTCAGTAAAAAGTGTGTGCTACTAAGAAATTAATTAGCGCTTGTCCTTTCATTGCATGGAGGGGTATGAAAGTAATGACAACTATGAGAGGATCATGGACCATCATGCCAACCGGATAGCTTGTGTCATGAGATATCATGGTGGATTAATCTAGTGATCAAGTTCACCTTATGAGAAAGCATGTAGTGCTGTAGCTTTTGGGATGCAAAGACTAAAACTAGGCAATGCTTCTCAATGGGTGGATAATTAGCCATAGTGGGGATTAGACAACGGCTGAGGTAGTAGAGTGCATTTTCCTTCCTTTCATCATTAGCTTGGGCCAACAAAGCACTAAGGGAGTCATCTAACGTAGTAGTGTAAAGTATGTGCAGCTTGCCTAAGATAGGGTTGATAGGACTGGCGGTGTCATCAAGTAATGCTTGATGTCTTCAAAGGCATGCTCTCACTTATCATCCCACTTGAACTTGGCATCCTTTTTGACAACTGATGAGAATGGCTGACATCTTCCCGAAAGGTTGGATATAAAGCATCTTAGATATGCCAATTGCCCTTGGAATGATCTAAGTTGAGTTAAACATTTAGGGGGTGGCATTTGTAATATTTCCTTGATCTTCTCTAGATCAATTTTGATTCCCTGGTCTAGGATAACAAAATCAAGGAATATCCCTGAAGCTACTTTGAATGCAAACTTCAGGGGGTTCATTTTGAGATTAAATTATCGTAACTGTTCGAAAACTACTCTCAAGTCAAATAGATGGTCTTCTTTTTCTCTACTTTTGACCATGAGATCATTGATAGAGCACTCAACTTGATGATGAATGAGTTTGTCGAAGATTCAAGTTATAGCCCATTGTTATGTAACACCAACATTTTTAAGGCTGAAAGGCATGACTTTATAGCAATAGATTTTGATCGGGGTTCTAAAAGCAGTGTTTCTTTCATCTTCAAGGGCCATCTTTATTTGGTTATATCCAAATGTGCCATCCATGAAATGGAAGACTGTATGAGATGAGGAAATGTCCACCATTAGCTCTGGGATTGGTAGTTAAAATTTGCCTTTTGAAAATGCCTTATTTAAATCCCTAAAATCGACGCATATGTGAGTTTGGCCAATATTTTTTTATTGATGGCTAACCAAGTAGGGTATTTTTCTTCTCGAATGAAGACATCGTCGATTAGTTACTTGACTTTAAAAATGACATGTTGTTCTATGTCTAATCGCATGCATCTAGAAGCTTGCTTGATAAGGTTAGCAGTAAGCTCTATTATTAATTTATGGACGGCTATGTCAAGAGCCAATCTAGACATCTCTTCATAACTCCATACAAAGCAGTCCTTAAAGTCAATCAATAGCCCAACTATATCATTGGTTTCAATTTCATTCAACAAAGAAATGATGTATATCGGACGTGGATCTTCTTTAATTCCTAAGTTGATTTTTTGGAGCTCATCGATGGTTGACTTGATCTCTTCTTTGAACTCTGGCGATGCATCTTTGACTTCAAAATCATCTGGATCATTTGAAGTTTCTAAACCTCCTCATATGAGTTAATGTGATTTGAAAAGAACCTATCAGATTCCAAATGATTGGTGATGACTAGCGTCATCATTATTTGGACCCACTATATCGAATCCAAGTCCGATCTTGATTGAGAGCTTTTGCATTTGTTCTTCCATATTCTTTTGGGTAGTCTTGCTTTGACCAAGTATGTGTTCTTTGCTAAATTATGAACACAAGGCAAATACTAATCAAAAGGTAATCTATTAAATCTTTATATGAATCATCCTCAAGTTCTACATCAACTTCTTAGACTTGAGGATGATTCTAGAATCTCAGTCTTCTGGCTGGATGACTTAGGGGCTTTCATAACTACCAAACCCTTAACTTCTCGAGAGGAAAGTGGGGTTAGAGATAAGATTCCCAACTAATGCCTAACTATTTCACATATAGACTTGGATACACTTATGCTTTGCTTTGGAGCCCGATCTTCATTGCTATCTAGCTCAAGTGTCACCTCCAAGGGAATCTATTGTTGAGAAGAGATGGCTGGAATGCTAACCATATATGACTCATCCTATGAACTAGATTCTAAATCTATATGAATAGCAGGTGTACTCCTAGGTAGCTAGAACATATCTTCTATTGGGTGGCCAATAAGAAGGTTTTTCACCCTTGGGACTGCCTCTGAACTAGCCTCTTCCTCTGCTTGGTGGAGGTCAAGTCATCTTACCCATATGTTTGAATGGAGTAACAAATTGTGGGTGGAATATAATATTAGGCTCCACTTCCTCCTTCAAGTATATTTTCACTCCCTTTTATTTTTTTTCATTTTCTCTTTTCTTTTCTTTTTATTTTTTTCTTTATTTTTTCTTTTTTTCTTTTTCTTTTATTTTGAAACTTTGGCCAAGTTCATGAGAATAGACCTGTTGATTTTAAGGGAGGTAGTAAGCTTCATCCTCATATATGCTAACCTCATGAACTATAAATAGTTTGAGATCTCCTTTGACATAGTAGATGATCTCACCTCTCATGAACTTCATACACAGATGCAGAGAGGATGGAACTATGTTATTCTCATGTATCCATGGACTCCCAAACAAAGCTTTGGAAGATGTATCTGAGTCTATAATGTGAAACTTGGCTTCAATCTTCCAATCATCTATCTCCAAGGGCAACACTATGGAGCCTAGGCCTGTTGACCTCACTTTTGGAGTGTGGATTCAATCTTACCATCTTAGCCTTAAAAGTCTTCTAGACACTAAGACTTCCTAGTCATAAGACACTTCTAATAATTAGGTAAACACTTAACCTAAGCTTTAGACTTATAAGGGTTAACCATAGGATTAGGTTATGCCCTACGGATTAGGATAATCCACCTACCCTACAACCCAAATACAATCCATATTCACCTTCTTAAACCAAACCTCAAGTTCAATTCAAACATCAAATTCAAATCCAAATCCAAACCCAAATTCAAAAACCAAATGAGTGAAGCCCATGATCAAATCCAAACTTGACCCTTCCTAAGCCATATGACCTATCCCATGGACTTAGCCAAATCTTAATCCAAAATCAATTCATTTTCTCATAATCAATTTATATCTTCAATCATCTTCCTAAATATAAATCAAATCTACATTCAAATGATCAAAACTAAATAAAAACTAAGTCAAATTAAATCAAAACCCTTCCTAAGCCATATGACCTATCCCATGGCCTTAGCCAAACCTTAATCCAAATCAAGTCAAACTCTATTTATTTTCTCATAAATCAATCATATTTTCAATCATCTTCACAAATTTAAATGAAATATACATTTAAATCATCAAAACTAAATCAAATCAAAATCCAAACCTAAGCCAAAAGACCCAACTACATGGACTTAGCCAAATTCCTTCATTCCAAATCCCAAATTCAATTGATTTTCTCATGAGTCAACCATACCTTCAATCATATTCATAAATATTAATGAAATCTACAATCATCAAGCCAAACCAAAATCAAACCAAGTCAAACCCAACTTAACACTTTTGACTTGAAATGTTCAAATGAACCAAAACCCATTTGGATCCAAGCCAATTATAATTGAATTTATAAATTAATCCCAAATCCATATATAAAATTAACTAAATCAAACTCAACCCAAAATCAATCCAACTAAACCCAATTGGTCCACTTGACCCAAAGTGGCCAATTTGACCTATTTGAGCCAAGTTCTAATCCTACCCAAATTGGATTGAAGCAAGACCATCAAAACCTCCCATCATGATTGTTGATCACCCTAAGTTAATCAACTAGCACAAATTGGGTTAATCCAAGTCAACTTGGTCATTTGACCAACTCAACCCCTTAACCCATATGAACCCAAACTAGCCAAATTGCAACCTATGGCAAATCCCTTGAAACCAATGATTCATACCAAATAAAAATCAATATTTGAATATGACTTGACCTTCAATTGAGTCAAACCAAACCCAATTGGTCCTCTTGACCCAAGTTGACCAAAATTAAACTAAAATATCAAATTATGCCAAATCAAAATATAAACCAAATTGATTGCAATTAATGGCTCAAATTCATTCCAAATTGATTGTTGAACTTGACCAAAGCCATGGTTGGACCCAATTGAATCCAATTGACCTACTTAGCCCAAATTGATCTAAAGGGTCAATTTGGCCTAAATCAAATCTAAATCCAAATTAATTAAAACCAAAGCCTACAATCATCTTCAATTGGTCAGCTAAACCTAAACCAACACCCAACCCAAGATAATTTGGCAAATTTAGTAAAATTGGTCAACTTAACCCATTTGACCAAAATGAATTCAAATGAGCCAAAATAAAATCTTAGCCGAAGTAAACCAAACCAATTGAACCAAAACATCCCAAATGATCATATGAACTTGACCTAATCATTGGTTTGACCCAATTTGACCAATTGGTCAACTTGACCCAACCTAATCCAATTTGACCTAAATGAGTCAAATTGATACAAACCTAACCAAATTAACTCCAATTGACTTGAAATTTGAGCTAACCCACTTTTGGCTCATTTTAAGTCTGCACCAAATAAAATCTAATGCCATATAATCATTCTACCCTTGGGTCAAGGGAATCACATGAGACAAATCACCCATGTAAGTGGTCAGTTCCATTCTTTGGCCACTTGGTACTCTCCTAATGGTCCACCTTAGGCACCTAGGATACTGACCAATTTGATTGATGGGGTGGTTGGGTTAGCCATGACCCATGGGAGGTGAAATCACCTCACCCTCCTCGTTAGAGCATTTGAAACCCATAGGATACCCATGATTCCTCTTTGGTAGCCACCTCCACACCTTCAACCAACCAAGTTAAGCCAACATACCTCCTCCCTGCCACCCATGACACCCTGTGATGGCTACACTGCCACTAGAAGCCAAACCCGATCCCACCATCTGATTAAGAGGAAGGGGGTATACACCCCCAGTTTCCACTCAAATACACACAAAAATCATTGCTCAAAGCCTAGCTACCCAAGACGAGCTGCTAGAGCCATTCCCTAAGCTCCTAAGCTCATTCCTTGATCAAAAAATTCCATTCCTGTTCATCTCAAAATAGGACACTCCCATTTCTAACCTAACTTCTCAATTTCTCCATTAAACTCAAATTAACTTTTTATGCACCTTCTCTAAGCCTCGTCGAGTAAGAAAGAATCATCTCCCAAGCTTCTCAAGCACTAAAGGTGGGACTACGATCAAAGTCGAGCTCAAAATTGTAGGTTCGTGGCCTTCTGAGTGAACATCAAGGAATTGATCCAATTTTTGGTCAACAAGGTTTTGTCTCCATTAGATGAAGCTTCCTCAATCGTTTGAGCCACCAGTCTTGAGCTCTAGCGAGGTATGCTTCCAAAATTAATCCTTAAGTAAAAATGGGTTGGAGTGTTTTGAAGAAAACTTACATCTCATGTGATCTTGACCGTTGGATCTCCTCTCGTCAATGTTGTGAAGGTGTGGGATCCTTTTGAGTTGACCAGCTGCAAGCTGCATCAAGTGAGCAATGGTGAACGAACTCCATTCTCCCTCACTCGTGTGATGTTAGAACACACACCATTTGTTCCGCCTGATCGAAATGGATGGTCGTGATTAATTCCACTAGATAGATCTGATTTAATCCTATTAAGATGTGGGATTAATTATAGCCGTCCAATCTTAAATTAGATGATGGACGAGAAAGTGCATCTGCCACCGCCATGTAGGTGCTAAGTAGGATATGCTTTAAGTAGCCAATCGCACGATGCCATGTGGAAAGCAGGCCATCTCAGCGCACCACATGGCACCGATAGGATTAGGCTTTAATTAGGCTTAATTAATCATTTTTAATGGCTGAATCTTCTAAAAATCAAAAAAATCTTAGAGAAATCAAAAACATGCAAATAAATACTCAATTTAAAGGTATTTCAGAGGACAATTACTTAAAAATAATCTTATTTAATTTTAAATAGTAATTAAGGTTTAATTACAAAATTAATTAGCTTTATTACACCCTAATTATTTGAGAAATTAATCCTAAATTTTGTGGGTTAATTTAATGGGATGACCTCTGCCTCCCATGATTTGGTTGGGATTTATTGCTTACTTAATTAGGAAAATTGACTAATTAAACCTTAACTACTCTTTTAAGTTAATTACTGATTAATTAATCCCATGAATAGTAAAAAATTGGTTAATTAAGTTTATTAATCATTGTTCAACAGTAAGTGAACTAAGGAATAGGTTGGGACCCCTTTCCCTAAATTCATTTTACCCTTTTTTAAAATGAAATTAATTAAGATTTAACTAATTAAATAAATCAATTAATTAAATTAAAGTAATAATCACATTAGACTTTAATTAATTAAATCATGGGGTAGATCTTTTAGTGTTTAATAAGCTAGAGGAGTTTAATAAATTTCTGGTTAGTCCACATGTGTGGGAAAACCATAAGAGTAATTAATTAACTCCCTTAATCTAATTAACTAATAATCATGAGCCAATTGCATTAGGCCTCCTTTAATTTCCTGGGATCATTGCAAATTTATTTTCCATGCATATCATGTTGGCCATAATTATTTAGTTAATTACTTTAAGGTGACCTAAGTAAGGGTACTTAATTCATCTGATTAAGGTTTCAACCTAATCAACCCATAAAATCAACTTAACTACATTTCCTTAAATTAAATCAAATCAAAAATGTGGGAATGGGTTTAAAATAGCAAGTGATGATTTTTCTTCTCCTCTTTAAAGCAAATCAAATCCAAAACTTAATTAATAAAAAAGCTTTGTTTTGCATTAAATAATCTTATTTGATTTAATTGTCCTTAAGAACTAGTTTGGTTGAATAAATCACATGCTTATATTTGATTATCTTCTTTCAAATCATGTTAAATTTGGTATGTCATTTGAATTCATGCATCCATCTTTTCAAAATCAAGTAAAATAAAATGGATTTCCTTTATGTAAGCTTGCATGTGTGGATTTAATTTAATATATGAATGGATATTATCACTATTAAATCCAAATATATTTTACAAAAGCTTATAAATGAATAATAATATGTGTTATGATGCTAGTTATGAATATATAAGAAATGCATGTGCTTATGGCTTAAGTGTATGAATGTTGAGTTCTCTTTCCTCTATTCATGTGTTGATTTATATAAGATTGAATGGTAATGGGTATGTAATCTGGACATCTGAGGAACATGAGCATTTAGCTAGCCCCAAGGAGGTCATTTGATTACCTCACTTCCCTGGTTTAACATCGACATGTACCCATTTGATTTGAATTCTTATGTATTTGAACATTAGAATTTGGATAGAGCTTTAATTCATATATATTAATGGTTCAATCAAAGAAAAAATATATACAATCTTTGCATGATTTTCTTTCCCTCATTTATGTATACATGCATGTGTGTCCAAGAACAGCAAGTATATAGTCTGGACATCCAAGGAATACAAGGCTTTAATTAGCCCCATGGAGGTAATTTGATTACCTCACTTCCCTGGTTTAACAATGACACATACTTGCCTATGTCTTTGCACATGTGTATGTATATGTGATTAGTGAATGAAAATCCCATTTTACATTAAAATTCCATTCATTTATAATTGACTAAGTGGTTGAATTAATTAGCCATATTATTTGGAGCTTACTTCTATGTTCATGTATACAAATTTACATATGTTTGAATGCAAATGGGTATATACCGGACATCCGGAATATGAGGCTTTAGCTAGCTCAAAGGAGGTCATTTGATAACCTCACTTCCCTGGTTTAACAACAACACATGCCTATTTAATTTCATTCTTACATT
The DNA here is from genome assembly GCA_021442155.1 of Cymbidium sinense. Lineage (NCBI taxonomy): Eukaryota > Viridiplantae > Streptophyta > Magnoliopsida > Asparagales > Orchidaceae > Cymbidium > Cymbidium sinense. Next base: position 208,756,028 of record CM038216.1, read on the forward strand.
TTTTTTGTATAGAATTTGGATAAAGTTTTAAATTAATATGTTAAAATAATTCAATCAAATAAAATATAAATTCAAAACATACACATACATTCATCATTTAAGTGTGCAAAAATATGTTGCATGTATAGATACACTTAGGATTAAATCATATGCATGTTACATGTGATGGAAAAGAATGATTTAATATATTTTATGTGGTAGTAATTTAATTAAACTAATCTTAAGATGCCTTTCATTTTGAATAAGATTATTTAAAGTGAACCTAAACTTAGGATTAATTAAATCATTTAATAAGCCATTCACTGAAGAGAACTAAATCAAATTAATATACTTTAGAAAGTGACTTAAGGTAGGGATGAAAGAGGGCAATCCTTTTTTCCTCTCTTTATACACTTAGTTGCTAAGTGTAATAAAATGGAACAAAAGAAAACACAAATTAGAATTCTCAAATCAATTAAACTACTTCAAGTGAAATCAGTATTTCATGTTAAATTGAATCCTTCTAACTTATAAAATACAACACTAATGCCTAACAAGACTTACCACAGAAGCCTTAGTACACACATTAGAAATAAATCACAACTTCTAGCTTTAAGTTAGGATGGTGTTTGATGTGATGTATGTTTTATTTTATGATGTATTATTTTAGATTGGATGTTAGAGTGTATGTCAGAATGGATTATAGGCTAATATTAGCCTAATCATGTTTTTTGTAAGGGATTATGCTTAAGGGATGATTAAAAATAAATATAAATGCTCTTTTTGCAGGTTGCTTAAATCCTAAAGCATAGTCCAAGTTAGGATAGGTGGGCTTAGTTGCCCATGTGTAGAATGCTAAGTCCAAATTATAAATACAACTGCTTGGGATTATATGTATATTTAACTAACCTCTATTTTGCAGGTGTAGTTAGATTTACTTTTTCCACATAAATGTAATTTTTACAATAGAAATTAGGATTACTGCTATGGGGGATTAGAATGAGAAGTGGCTAGAAGGCTTTGTCCAGGGGTGGCCTTTGATGACTTTAAAGCAAGCACCATCCAAATCAAAGAGGGAACCAAATCAGAAATGGAGATATGAAGAAAGAAGACCACATAGCATTTAATATAATTATAATTATTCTTTCATATTTCAGGTTGTATAAGGATAGATCTAGGCTACCCATCTTTTCTCTCTTCAGGTTGTACGGCAATACCTGGCCACATCAGCCTTTTATTCTTTTACAATAGTTTATATAATTCTTTGATGTTATGTTTAAATTGTGCATTAGTATGACATGCTTCTCATTGTTTCTTAAATGATTGATGCTTTAAGGTGTGGCTTGGATATGATTAAGCTCTTAGGATAAAAATAACTTTTATACCCAACTAATCACTCATAACTAAATTTTAAACAAATCATATCTGAATATGGTTATATGTTTCACATCATGCATGAATATTCTTTCTCTCTTGAACATGAAGGATTTCCATCCTTGCACGATAAAGGAATGCTTGACCTCTGAGGGCATCCCTTGTGATGGAGAACACCTTCTTCTAACTGATTTGACCCATAACTTATTTCATCATGCATTTTGGCATAAGAAATCCTAAAGCCTCTGTCAAAATGTTGTGCCTAAAATGAAATAAAATTTAAAAAGATTTTTCATCTATAGATTAAGTTATATGGTCATGCCCCTCATGCTCTAGTCTCTTAGGTAGTGTGTTTAGGACTTTAGTCTCTTTCTAATTAAAAAACTACCATAGCTATCTTGCAATTCATAAGACCAGACTACATGGTTTTAAAATCATAGGAAGAGGTAGATGGCGCCCACTCCAAGTGGTTATAAGTCCAGAAGTCAGACAATTTATAAAATAAAGTAAACTAAAATAAGTAAAAAAATAAATTAAATAAACTAAATAAACCTAAACCTACTAGTTTACATAATTTTAAAAAATAAAAATAATTAAAACAATTATAAAATAAATAAAACATAAAATAAATGCACTAAATAAACCTAAACCTACTAGTTTATTAATTTTTAAAAAAATAAAAAAATAAAAAAGTAAAAAAAACCCTAGCCCTAAACCCTCAACCCTAAAATTAACCCTAAACCCTAAAACCCTAAACCTTAAACCTAAAATTCTAAACCCTAAACTTTAAAACCCTAAATCCTAAACCCTAAACTCTAAATCGTACAAGCTTAAACCCAATACCCAAAACCTCAAACTCTAAACCCAAAATCCTAAACCCTAAAAACCAACAAACCTAAACCCAAACTAAATAAAACTTAAAAATAAAATTAAACCATAAAACCTAAACTTAGATAAAATAAAAAAATAAAATAAAATAAAAAACATAAACTAAAACTTAAACCTAAACCTAAAATAAAAATAAAAAATAAAAACTAAAATAAAATAAAATAAATAAAAGCTTAAACTAAATTTAAAAATAAAATAAACCTAAAAATTAAAAAACTTAAATAAAATAAAAACTAAACATAAAATAAAAATAAAATAAACCTAAAAGAAAATAAAATAAAAACTAAATAAAAACCTAAACCTAAAAAAAACCTTAAAATAAAACCCAAAAATAAATAAAAAATAAAACCTAAGCCCTAAATTAAAAAAAAACCTAAACCTAAAATAAAAAAAATAAAATATTCTTAAACTAAACTAAAATAAACTAAAGTAAAATAAATAAAACCAAAACTTAAACATAAAATAAACTAAACTTAAACCCTATACTAAATAAAATAAAATAAATTAAAATAATCTGAAAATAAAACTTAAAAAAAACCTAAAAATAATCCTTAAATAAAAACCTAAAAACTAAACATAAAAAGATAAAATAAATACTTAAACTTAAACCTAAAAAAAAAAAAACTTAAACCTAAAAAATGAAATAAAAATAAAACTAAACTAAAAAATAAGCATAAACCTAAACCTAAAATAAATAAAATAAAGTAAATAAAAATAAAAAATAAACCTAAATAAAAATAAAAAAATAAAATAAACTAAATAAAGAAAAAATAAACTAACAATTTATTTTAAAACCTAAACCTAACTTAAACCCCTAAACCTAAAAACTAAATATTAAACCCAAAATCCTAAATCCTAAACCATAAACCTTAAACTAACCCTAAACCCTAAACCCTAAACCCTAATCCCTAAACCCTAAACCCTAAACCCCTTCACACAAAAACCCTAATCCCATAAACCCTGAACCCAAATCCCTAAACCCACAACCCTAAACCCCTTCACACATCCCCTCTCCTCACCCGCGTGGCCCTCTCTAGCGATTTCGTGTTCCTTCTCATTTTCATTACATTTGGCTGACCCTTCCCATCAGATTTTAAGTTTTGCTCTTGGCGCTTATGTGAGTTTACCTTGACCTCCAATGGCAGACGCGCCATTTTCCGTGCAACCGAGCTCTTTGAACTTGGAGGCGTCGACTATGGCTCCCGATTTACAAGGTATTATGGATCTGACTCAATCCGTTACTGCACCTGCTATTAAATCCTTTAAAGACGTGCTATCTAGTAAGAAAACTTGCTCTAGTGCTTCGATCAACTTAATTTATACTTCTTTCCATTGAATGCAAGCTGTAATGTGCTCTGATCTTGATGTGGAAAAATTGGCAAAGCCATTTGAGTTTTCATTAGTGGGTAAATTTTCATTACGTCGCTCAACTCTTGATAATATCTGTTCCTTCTTTCATAGCCTAAAGCTCTCAGGCATTTTCACTATAGGATTGATTGATCCTAGGCATATCCTTATTCATATCAATGATTTAGACTACTCTAGAGTGCTCGTCACTCCTATTTTGTGTACAATTGTCAAATGAGGCTCTTGAAATGGTCACCTCTCTTTGATGTCAAAGAGGAATCCCTATTGTTCCTTTATGGCTAGCCTTTCCAAACATGAGGATACATTATGTTACCCATCAAGTCCTATTTGGCTGGGGCTCTCTAGCCCTTCAAATTGACCAAGCCACTACCGCGAGATCTTGGCCATCAGTTGCACGTATCTTGGTTGAGATTGATATTGCCAAAAAGTATCCTAAAGAAGTTTGGATCACTTCAAAAAAATTTGGGTATAATCAGAAAGTGGAATTTGAAAATTTCCCTATTTTTTGCACACATTGTAAGATCCATGGTCATGATCACTCAATGCTTTGTTACACCCTAATATTAAAAAGAATAAATTGTCGATCCTAAACCTCTCTAGGAAAAAAAACCAATAAGTTATGTGCCTAAAGCTACTCAAAATGGAACTCACCCTCCTACCCCTTTTTTACCGATTTCTATTGGAGAACAATGAGCTTGGTAAAAATAATGATATTGAGGTTTGTGAGGAAACTAATGATAACTTATTTAACATTACTCTTACTTATAATAATTTGGAATCACAAGACAATCCCTTGACTCATATGAACCATCATGGTGATTTGAATGGAAATCTCAAGTTGGATCAAAATCTCAAAACTAATTCTAGAATTATTCTGAAAAATGTTGATACTTTGGTGACGGACCAAAATCTGAATAATCATCATCAAAATGAGAATGAAATTTATGCTATTAATGGTATCACATCCTCTCTTTCTGTTACCCTTCAAAGTGATATCCATGCTAATCCAATTCCTCAACCTAACTCTGATACCGAAGGAGAAATCACCTTTAGGATTACTTTGACAGATACTGCTCTAATTTTAAATATCACCAACCACTCCCTTTCTGATGGAGATACATTGGACATAGATAGGCCTTTTCAAACTATTATTAAAAAAATCCCTTAAAGCTAGAATGTTCACTAATAGCTCCACTAGAACCACTCGATCTTCTCTAACTTCCCATAAATAATTGCTTCATGCTCTCTTTTTCTTCTCCTTCAATTTTTCAGTTATCTCTTTTCTTTTCTTTCCTCCTTATTATGATCACTTTTCTTATTTGGAATGTTCAGGTATTGGGACTCTCACTATTCAATCTAGAGCCTTTGTCACTCATAACATAACCTTACTTATTGAGCCTTTCATTCACTCTTCTAGGATCACACATGTTGCTAGAATGCTTGGCTTTCAAAATTTCCTTTATAATATTAGTAATAAAATTTGGTGTTTTTGGAATAATTTAATCAACATTTCTATCCTTGATGATCTCGAACAATTGGTTAATGTTCAAATCTCATTTGTGAATTTTCTGCTCTTGGTTCCTTTATCTATGCTTCTTGTAATAGAGCTAGTAGGAACATCCTTTGGGATCACTTAAGAACCTTCTCCTCCTCAGTTAACAAACCCTGGTTGGTTTGGGGGTGACTTCAACACTATTATCGCTTCTTCGGAAAGGAGGGGAGGTTGCTCTCCTAACATCCATTCCATGGAAGACTTCTCTAATATGATCCTCGATTTCAACCTGATTGATATTGGTTTTTTTGGCTCTGACTATACGTGGCATAACTCTAGACTTTGGCAACGTCTTGATAGGACCCTCTTTAATTCCCTTTTGATCAATCAATGGCCCCTCACTTCTGTTGAGCATTTGAGCAAAACTTTGTCGGACCATGCTCCTCTTTTGATCTCTTTCAAAACCTCTTACAGTAATCCTTCCTCCCCTTCTCCTTTTAGATTCCAAAATATGTGGACCCAACATCGTGATTTCATCAATGTTGTTTCCACTAATTGGATGGCCCCTATTCACCTGGACAATTTCGTTAAAGGCATGATTCAGTTTTGGCTTAAGCTCAAAACACTTAAACAAAATCTAAATTGGTGGAATAAGCATCATTTTAAAAATCTTTTTGCCAACCTCAAAATTATGGAACAATTAGTTTTCTCCCTTGAAGATGCTTAATCGATCCTAGTAAGCGATGAGTTGAACACTAAAGATAACTTGATCAATTATCAAAATATGGAGGAAACCTCATAAAAGGCGCTAACAAACATATTGTTGATGGTAAATACAAGGTATTTTCATGCTCTTTTCAACAAAGGAAAGCCTTAAACTCTATTCAAAAAATCAAAAATATTAACAGAATCGGATCATCGATAAGAATGAAATTAAAGACTCTATCATACAACATTTTAAAATTTATTAAACATCAACCCTCCTTAGAAGCACTCCAACACACCGATCCTCTATGATTACTAATGATGAGAATCATTTACTCACTTTGTGTCCTACTCGAGATCGAGTACTCAATAGCATGAACATTGACTCTATTGCTGGCCCTGATGGCTACACTATCTATTTTTTCAGCATTGTTGGCCTTTTATTAAGTCTAACCTTGTTGATGCTGTTGTTGACTTCTTTGATGGCAGCCCTTTACCTAGATACTTTTCTAGCACTTCCATTGTCCTCATTTCCAAAACTAATAATCCTGATTCTTGGGGAGATTTTAGACCTATCAGCCTTTGCACCTTCTTTCAAAAACTCATTGCTAAATTAATTAATAATAGGATAAGTTCACTGCTCCCTAAAATTATTTCTCCTAACCAAACTGGCTTCATTAAAAATAGAGCTATATCTGACAATATCCTTCTTGCCCAAGAGCTAGTTCATGGCATTGATGTTCCTACTAGAGGTGGCAACATCCTCCTCAAACTGGATATCTCTAAATCCTTTGATAACCTCTCATAGGATTTCCTCTTTCAAATCTTACATTTGTTTGGGTTTTCTGATAATTTCATCCACCTCATCAAAAATTATATTACCAATGTTTGGTTCTTTGTTATCATGAATGGTGAGTCCCTCGATTTCTTTACTTCAAGGCATGGCTTGAGACAAGGAGACCCCCTATCACCCTCTCTTTTTATTCTTACTGTTGAATATCTTTCAAGGAGCCTAAATGATCTTTTCAATAAAAATCCTACTATGTTTTTTAAAACTCATGGTGGTATCCCTGTTTCTCATCTCAATTTTGCTGATGATTTTATAATCTTTTGCAATGCCTCTATTCAGCACATTAAAACTATTAAGAACCTTTTAACTGAATTTGGCAAAGAAAGTGGCCTATTTCTTAATGATGGAAAATCTTGTTTCATTCCTTCTGCTAAAATCTCTACCAATAGGCTCAACCAAATCTCCAGAATTATTAATTTTCAGCTACATCAACTTCCTATTAATTATCTCGAGGCTCCGCTTTTTAAAGGTAAAAAAAGATCTCATCTTTTTGATGATCTTATCCAAAAAATCTCCAATAAAATTTATGTTTGGGAATTTCATTTACTCTCTTCTGGTAGGCTCACTTGATTAAGAATTTCATGCCTTTATATCTCATCCAAACCATTGGCCACATTTCTATCAATGTAATTGAGCGCCTTTAACAAATTTTTCTAGGGCTCTAATAACTCCTCTAAAAGAATGCACTAGACCTCTTGGGTTAAAAGTTGTGGCACTCTCGCCGAAGGTGGTCTTGGATGCAAGCCAATCAAAGAAGCTATCGTTGCCTTTTCCTATAAACTCTGGTGGAATTTTAGGAGTAATAATAGTCTTTGGGCTAATTTCATGATTGCTAAATATTGTCAAGGTAAGCACCCCCTCATTTGTCTCTATAAAGCGGGAGACTCTCCTATTTGGAAAAGACTTTGTTCCATCAAATGGGATGTCAAATCCTTAATTTTTTGGGGGATTAACTCTGGTTCCTCATTATTTTGGCAAGATAATTGGAGTGGATGTGGATCCAGTGATGACTACTCTCCACCCATTCCACTGTCGCTATTAAAGTGAATTCTTTCTAGCAGAATAATATGTGAAACAATAGTAAGCTTATTGATTATATTCCTTCTTTTCTCTTGAACAAACTCACTACTATTCCTATCATTCCTACCAATCAAGATCAGATCCTTTTTAAGCTCTCACATAATGGTGATTTCAACTTTAAAAATGTTTGGGTTCATATTAAAGAAACTCATGTGTCTTCCAATGTGTTTCTCAAACTTTGGAATATCACTATCCTTACTTCTTATTATGTTCTTACTTGGCATATTTTGAAAAATTTCATCCTTGTTGACTCCTTGTTGTGGGATAAAGGTTTTCAATTACCTTCAAAATGCCAATGCTACTTTCACATTGAGAATGTGAACCATTTCTTTGTTAACAAAGCCATTGCTTCTAAACACTAGATTTGGTATGATGATCTCTTTAACATTATCATTTTCAATGGCTCCCTAACTTTATATCAACTTCTTGAAGTTTATTTTGACAACACTATTAAAGGTCACATTAAAGTCATAACTGCTATCACCATTATTTAGTTCATATGGATGGACAGAAATGATGCAAAACATCGTGAGATCCCTATGAACCACATGAGAATAATTGCTAGAATTAAAAACAAAATTCATGAATTGTTTAATGTTAATCTCATTGACTACAAACATTACAAAGGTTGTAAATTTGTAGCCAATAAATTGGGTCTTAACTTATCGGATCAACCCTACTGTAGAAATGACAAGATTGTTTATTGGGTAAAACCTCATGATCATACTATTAAAATTAACACTAATGGCTCTGTCTCTCATAAAAGTTCAGGTTGTGGTGGCATTTTTAGAAACCTTCATGGTAAAGTCCTATGTGATTTTTTTGACCCCCTTAATTCTTGCTCTGTTCCTTTTACTGAGCTTATGGCAATGTACAAAGCTCTTGAGATTTGCCTTCAAAATGGTTGGCTCAATATTTAGATTGAGGTGGATGCCCTTCTACTGATTGATCTTTTGACTTCCACCAAAATGAGCAACATGAATTGTACTACCTTCTCAAGCAAACTAGAGCTCTTCTTACCCAACTTAATTTTAACATCACTCATGTATGGCATGAAGGTAATGCATGTGCTGATTACCTTGCCAATCTGGGAGCCAGATTGGATGGTATAATCTTCTTTGATCAACTCACTCTACCCAAACATTTGCGTGGCTTGGTAAATTTAAAAAATACTGGGCTCCCTTATCTCAGAAATTAATCTAGCCCATGGGATTGTTCTGGTTCAATATCGATTTAACTGCATACCCATTTTATATTCAGTGTTGTTGCTTTCTTGGTTTCTACTGATGCATCAATGTGATATCCCTTGTTGCTTACTTGTTGATCTCAGTGACATGTGTTGTTGGTTTAATTACCTTGGCTCTAATTGGGAGCCTACTACTTATACTATTTTTACTATTAATGTACTGATGCTCCTTTGGAATTTGTTAATGTCTCATCCTATTACTCCTTGCTGGCCCTTTGCTGAGCTATATGGGATCTACTGTTGGTTTAACTCTCCCACCCTTGTTTGGGGTCTTGTTGTTACTGGTAAGATGTTGCTAGGTTGCTGGAGGGAGATATATTACTTAATGCTCTATTTTCTGCTCTATTTATTGATCAACAGGGACATCTAGAATTATATTTTGGGTCCCTTGCCTCAATGCCTATCTGTTATACTTCTGTATAACTTTATGACTGACATTGCCCTGCAGACTGCTCTTGGGGTTGGTTTAATGTATTTGCTGAATGTCTTTCAAACCTTTGCTTTGCCTAATTTGAATGGGTAGTCTTATGGCCAACTTGATGTAATTTTCTACCTAGGATGTTGGCTGATCTAGATCATTGCATCTTATGTTCATCATGCTGCTACCGGGGTTGTCCATGATGTTCAGCAGGGTGCTTTTGGAGTTATTTTGCTAATTGTTTTGTCTAACCTCATATCGCCAATCTGCTAGGAGTGTAATTATAATTTCCTATTTATTTCTTCTATCTTTTTGCAGGATTGGACTTCCCTCATGGCTTATCTGTTTGCCTCTACTGAGGATGTGGGCTTTGCTGCAAGCCTGATCATCTTTATCTAGATGGTTATTTATGTTCACTCCCTTTTGAACTCATTTTGCTATTATTTTACATCGCTGATTTTTTATGGTGTTCTATCTATTGGATGTATTATTTGCATTATTGTTTCCACTGTTGGCCTCTGGTTTTGTGGGTCATTCATCCAGTAGGTTGTCTTTGTGGTTGTTGGTTGTTTCTTACCTTTCAATTTTATTGTTATCTAACATCCGGATGCTACTAACTTCACCTACTGTTGTTTTTTCCATCCTGGCTCAGCTAGTCTTGGCCAGACCACTTCCTCCGCTATCTGAGAATTATCTTATGCATTGTCTACTTTGAATGGTTGGTCTTATGTCCAACTTGCTGTTATTTTCTTTCTTGGTTGTTGGCTATTATGGATCATTGAGTCTTATGTCTAGCATGCTGCTTATGGGATGTTTATCATGTTCTGCAGGGTGTTTTTGGAGTTGTCTTGCTGATTGCTTTGGCCAACCTCATATACCCAACCCGCCAGAGAGAAACGCAAGTTCAATTTTATTATTCCCAGGGTTTGGACTTCCTTAATGGCTTATCGCTTTTCCTTTTCAGTGGATGTGGGTTTAGCTACTAGCCTGATCATCTTTATCTGGATGGTTTGGATATTAGCATATGCCTGCTTACTGAATGGGTGGACTTTTGGCCGCTTTGTAATTCGTTGAACCGGGATTAATACTCAAAGTCGCTCGGGATTTTGGTTTGTTTTATTCAACAAACCTCTTTTGATGTTGTTGACTTCTTGGTGTCTTTTGCTTTAAATCCCCTTAGTGGTTTATTTTATGCAGATCATCTGAATTCTGTGGACTACTTTACCTGTTGCTATTTTTTCCATCTGTTTCAATTAAACTTGTATCTATTACAATGTTTATTCTGAATGGGTGTTTTTATGGCCAGCTTGCTATTTTTTGTTATCTTCATTGTTTGTTGCCTTGGATATTTGCTATCTTGGTTTTTCAGGATTCCAGTGTTGGCTCTATCTTTGTTGGTTGTAGGACTTTAGGGTCCTATGTTTAGCAAGCTATTTCTGACATTGTTGTTCTGATTGTCTTTGATGATTGCTATCTGGGATGCTGTTTCTCAGATCCCTGTGTTTATGGTCTACCTATTTGGTTACTAACTATTGCAATGTCTACTATGAATGAGAGCTTTTATGGCTAGCTAGCTATCTTTTGCTGTCTTGGCTGTTTGTTGTCTTGGTTCTCTGCTGCCTTGTTTTATCTAGAATCTAATGTTGACTCTCATTTGAATCACCTTTTTTATTGTTCTTCTGGTGGGTTCTATTACTGCATTAACTATTTTACTATTGGAGTTGGATTGCTGATTGCCCTTGCTATTTGTATCTGGGCAGTGATCTACCTTATCTATTGTTATTTCTTTTCCCATATTAGTTCAGTTAGGCTTGTGCAGATCATTGTGATTAAGCATCTATCCACTTGGAATGCACTGTCTATTCTGAATGGGTGGTACTATGGGCACCTGCTGCCTTTTGTTGTCTTGCTGTCTTGGTTGTTTGTTGATCTGGATTATCTAATTTTTTGTCCAGCATGCTGCTACGGGGGATGTAGTTCTGACTGTCTTTATTTGGTGTGTTTTTGGTGGGATGCAGCCTATTCCCTATGTTGGGTTATGCTACCTTCCTTTATAATTGCTTATTGCCACTACTGTTATGGATATTAATAAGGGGGTTGTTCACATCTGCATTCATTATTATGATTGGGTTCATTTTCAGGATTCCAATGTTGGCTATATCTTTGTTGGTTGTAGGAATTTAGGGTCCTATGTTCAAGAAACTATTTCTGACATTGCTGTTCTGATTGTCTTTGATGATTGTTGGCTGGGCTATTGCTTCTCTGATCCCTGTGTTTATGGTCTACCTATTTGGTTACTAACTATTGCAATGTCTACACTGAATGAGAGCTTTTATGGCCAGCTAGCTATCTTTTGCTGTCTTGGCTATTTGTTCTCTTGGTTATCTGCTGTCTTGTTTTATCTGGATTCCAATGTTGACTCTCATTTGAATCCCCTTTTTGATTTTTCTTTTGGTGGGTTCCATGGTTGCATTAATTATTTTGCTATTGGGGTTGGATTGCTGATTTCCCTTGCTGTTTATATCTGGGCAGTGATCTACCTTATCTGTTGTTGTTTCTTTTCCCATCTTGGTTCAGTTAGGCTTGTGCAAATCACTATGATTAAGAATCTATCCACTTGGTATGCACTGTCTATTCTAAATGGGTGGTACTATGGGCACCTGTTGCCTATTGCTGTCTTGCTATCTTAGTTGTTTATTGATCTGGATTATCCGATTTTCTATCCAAAGATGTCGCTATCTGTAGTTAATCGCCTTTATTTGGTGTATTGGTGGGATGCATTTTCTGTGTTGGGTTATGCTACCTTCCTTTATAATTTCTTTTTTCCAACTACTGTTATGAATATTAATAAGGGGATTGTTCACATCTGCATTCATTATTATGATTGGGTTCATTTTCTGGACTATGCTTCAAGGTCGCATTCCCGACATAAAGATTCATATATATATCATGTTTGGGATGGGATGGTATTATCATTCTATTTAGAATTTCAGCAAGCTGCCTCTTCTGCTTTTTTCTTGTGGTGGGTTTTTGTACTGGCCTATTATACCTCTTGGCTATGATTTTTCATGAGGTTCTGGCAAAGATGGCTAATTCCCTATGGATAAGTATTCTCATGTCATGGTGACTATATTGATAATAATTTTCCTGCATGGGATCCCTCTATATCGCTTTTTTCCTCTCTATTTTATCTATGGTTTTGTTTAGGTTTGCAGGTAATAAAGCCCATAAGACTTCCAACAACTGGCTGCTATCTTCTCACAGGTTTGTTGGCTATGATGGCTGTGATGATTTCACTTCCTTTTGGCTTGGTAGTAGCTCTTGTGATGTAACCCTTTTGCTGAACCATGGATGCTCATATTTGCATCTACCCCAATTGGGTGTGACTGAGCCTGAGCCTTCTCTATCACATTTCTTTACTATCATTCTCAGATTATCTAATTTTCAGTTATCATTTTGTCTGTATTACCTTAACTTCTCTAACTTCTTTCTGTCTACATTTTTACAGGTGTTTCTCTCTTATCCTCTTGTAGGTTTGCTCCTGAGTGTCTTGCATTCTCTCATCTTGAGCACTGGCCCTAATCTTCCATTGGCTTATTATGTTAACCAATTCATATCTTTTGATTGCTTTCTTGTTTTCTTTTGCTTTGCGCTGTACTTAGATAGGGGATTTACTCCCTAGGATGATTGTAGCTCTTTGAGCAATAGTTCTGGAGTTTATCCCCTTTAAGGACCATGTAACCCTCTTTTTGTGGCAATAAAATTCCCCTACATGAGGTTTCCTAAAAAAAGAAACCCTAAATCCTAACCCTAAATCTAAACCCTAAACCCTAAAATGCTAAAACTTAAACCCTAAACTAACCCTAACCCCTAAACTATAAACCCTAAAAATCCTAAATCCTAAAGCCTAAACCCTAAACACTAAACCTTAAACCCAAAATTAACCCTAAACCTTAAGCTAACCCTAAACCCTAAACCCCAAACTAACCAAATAAAACCTAAAAAAAAAACCTAAAAACCTTAATCTAAACTAAATAAAACCTAAAAATAAAATAAATAAATAAACCTAAACTTAAATAACATAATAAAATAAAATAAAATGAAAACCTAAACAAAAACCTAAAACTAAACCTAAAAAAAAAAAATTAAAATAAATTAATAAAAATAAACTAAAATAAAATAAATAAAAACCTAAACTAAAATAAAAATAAAAATAAACTAAGAATAAAAATCCTAAATAAAATAAAAATGAAATATAAAATAAAAATAAAATAAACCTAAAATAAAAGAAAATAAAAACTAAATAAAAACCTAAACCTAAAAAATAAACCTTAAAATAAAACCCAAATATAAAAAAATAAAAAAATATAAACCGAAATAAAAAAACAAATCCTAAACCTAAAATAGAAATAAAATAAACAAAATAAAATAAACCTAAACCTAAACTAAAATAAACTAAACTAAAATAAATAAAACCTAAACTTAAACCTAAAATAAACTAAACCTAAACCTAAACCTAAACTAAATAAAATAAAATAAAATAAACCTAAACATAAACTAAAAAATAAACCTAGAAATAAACTTTGAATATTAACCTAAAACCTAAACTTAAAATCCCTTAACACTAAACCCTAAACCCTAAACCCTAAACCCCAAACCCTAAACCTAAACCTAAAGTAACTAAATAAATAAAAAAATAAACCTAAACCCTAAAACCTAAAAGTTCTAAACCTAATCAAAAAACTTGAGATTGGGAAGAACCTTGATGGCAGGAACATCACCGTCAACCAAGCTCAGTCTAGATCTAACAGTGGAGGCAAAGGCGGAAGCAATAGTTATCGTAGTGGTGATTGGGGATCTGGAGGTGCTAGTGGATATGGAGTTGGTGGTCCTAGTAGTGGTGGTTATGAAGGTGGGAGGAGGAATGAAGTTATAGTGGTGGTGGTGGCAGAGAGAGAGAGAGAGAGAGATCAGGGATATGATGGTGTATCCCACTACTCAAGAGGCTGGGGTGGTTTTGATGGGAACTGGAGAAATTGGAGAATGGCTAATCCAATCTGTTGCTTATCTAATCGTGTCTTTATAGTATAAATGATTCTAGTTATCTAGGGCTTTTGATTTGCTCTATGCATTCCCATTTTTTATCTAAGTTGTTGCTTGTGTCTTAGAAAACTTGGTGTGTTACTTGGTTGATGATATCAAAAGAAGAAATGTTAAATCTGAATTTGTTCTCTATAAAAAAAAAATCAAAATCCATAAATGCTAAACTAAAACATGAACCCTAAACCTAAAACCTAAACCCTAAACCCTAAACTCTAAACTCTAAACTCTAAACCCTAAATCTTACAACATTAAACACTAAACCCTAAACTCAAAACCCTATACCCTATATCCAAAACCCAAAACCCAAAACCAAAAACCCTAAAAACTTAAAACCTAAACCTAAACTATATAAAACCCAAAAATAAAATAAATAAAAATCTTAAACCTAAAAATTAAAAAAAATAAAATAAAATAAAAACCTAAACTAAAACCTAAACCTAAACCTAAACATACAAATAAAATAAAAAAAATAAAAACTAAACTAAAATAAAATAAATAAAAACTTAACTAAACTAAAAAAATAAAATAAACCTAAAAATAAAAAACCTAAATATAATAAAAACTAAATGTAAAATAAAAAAAATAAACCTAAATAAAGTAGAATAAAAACTAAATAAAAACCAAAACTTATAAAATAAACCTAAAAATAAATAAATAAAAACCTAAACCCTAAACTAAAAAAAACCTAAACCTAGGATAAACAAAATAAAATAAATCTAAACCTAAACTAAAATAAATAAAACATAAACTAAACCTAAACCCTAAATAAATAAAATAAAGTGAAAATAAACGAAACCTAAACTAAAAATAAAAGCTAAAAATAATCTTAAACCTAAAAAACTAAAAAAACCTAAACCTAAACCTAAAAAAAATAAAACCTAAACTTAAAAAATAAAATAAATATAAAACTAAACTAAAAATAAACATAAACTTAAACCTAAACCTATAAAATAAACTTAAATGAAAAACCAAAACTAAAATAAATAAACCTAAAATAAATAAGCTAAACTAAATAAAAATAAAAAATAAACCTAAATAAAAATAAAATATAAAATATAGTAAAATAAAAACAATAAACTAACTAAACCTAAACTTACGAGTTTACCTAATTTTTTTTAAAAAAACACTAAACCCTAAACCCCTAAAAAACCCTAAACTTTAAACCCTAAACCCTAAAACCTTAAACTTTAAACCCTAACTCACTTAACACTAAGATAAATTTTAAACCCTATGTTTTAAATACTAACCCTAAACACCTAACCCAAACACTAAACCCTAAAACCTAAACTAAACTAACCAAAACTATAAACCCTAACCTCTGCAACCTTAAACTTAAACCTAAACCTAAACCATACCTAAACCCTAAAGATAAACACTAAACCTAAATCAATCATAAATTTAAGTTTAAACCCTAAACCTTAAATTAAACCTAAACCCTAAACCTAAACCTAAACCCTAAACATAAACCCTAAACCTAAACCCTAAACACTAAACCTAAATCCTAAACACTAAACTCTAAATCTAAACCTAAACCCTAGACCCTAAACCAACCTAAACCCTAAACTAAACCCTAAACCCTAAACCCTAAAAGCATAAAACCTAAGACTCTAAATCCTAAACCCTAAATACTAAACCCCACAACCTAAAATGAAGCCTAAAGTAACTAAATAAATTAAAAAATAAACCTAAAACCTAAAACATAATAAACTAAACCTAAAAGTAAAGCTTAAGAAGGGGCTGAACCTTGATAGTTGGAACATCAGGTCAATCATGATCTGCAGGAGGCGGCGAGAGGAAGTGGTTATCATAGAGGTGCTGAGGATATGGAGGTGGTGGTGGTTTTGGTTTGGGGAGGAGCAACCAGATGTGGTGGTGGAGGAGGGAGAGATCAAGGATATGTTGTTGGATCATACTATTTGAGAGGCCGGGGTGGTTCTGATGGGAACTGGAGAATCTGAAGAATGGTTGATTTGATCTACTACTTATGGAACTGTGTGTTTATAATAGAGATAGTTCCAGTTATCTAGGTTTTTTATTTACTGTATGTGTGCTCATTTTTTATCTATGTTGTTGCTTATGTCTTAGAGAACTTGGTGTGTGGTGTTTATTTTTGAGATGTCAGATACCACACAAATGTTAAGGGGTACTTATTGAAATGATCTGGCATGACATTAAGAAAAGATGCACTATCTCAAAAACTAGAAATCATCACCCTATAATGAACTTAATCACCTAATAAGGACTCATAAGGCCTGATGGGTCTTCGAATGTACCAAAGATCTTTCCCCTACTTTACATGAAAAAGCCAAGTAGGGTTTATATTAAGTCAAGATTTATTAAGTTCCTTATGGAGGCAAGCCTCCATAATTAATTACATTCTAAAAGATGTGAATCCATTAAGAATAATCTTGATTAAAGTAGCAATTAAAGTCTCCAAAGATTTAAAGGCTAGACTATCAAAGGATTAGTTGTATTTAAAAATCAATTGGGAAAACTCAAGGAGAAGACTTATTATCGTAGCCAAAGTAAATGAATAGGGAATGCTCTTGATACTAGGAAACCTAGTCAGAATTTCAAGCTATCCTATAATTGGGCTTTATAATTTTGAAATTGAAGAGAAGATCAATTTTGTTAAATTTGACATTTCATTATAAAGCTAAGAATTGTAATCTAATAATACAAGATTGTGGAGATTCCTAAGAGGTGAGGATTTACACTTGTAGCCTAAAAGAAACATCCACCTCAGATCCTAAATCTAGGGACCTTTAGCATAAGCCAAAGCATGACCTAAATCTAAGTGAAAATGAGCATATGGTTTAACTCTATAAGAGAGGACAAACTACCCAACTGTTGGACTTTCAATCAATTGGAGTCACAACCAGCTAACACCTCCTTTGCTTTAAATCCATGAAGTTTGATCATATGATTTGCAATATTAGTTAGGCTATTATTTAATTAGAAAGATATTGAAGTCCTTAAACCCACTCCTAAAGAGACTAGAGCATGAGTGGTATGAGCATATGACTTAGTCTAGTGTAAAATCTTTTCAAATTTTATTTATTTTGATAATTCATTTTGATAAAGGCTTTGTGTTTTTGATGCCTACATGCATGATGAAATAAGGTTGTTGGCTAAATCAATGAGAAAGGGATGTTTTCCAACACAAGGGATGCCCTCATAACTCAAGCATTCCCCTATCATGCTAGGATGGAAATACCCTATTTTTAAGAGCAAAATAATTTTATATGCATGGCCATTCCATTCAGCTAAGGGGTTGCTAAATCTTTTAATTATTTGATTTATGTCCTAGGCTTTATGTGAGGTTATGAATTATTTAAAACTTTAGTTATGAGTTCTAGTTGGGTAGAAAGGTTAATTTTTTTTCTAAGAGCCTAATCGCATTCCGGGTCACACATTCAAACATCAAACATATAAAGAAACTAAGAAAAGCATGTCATCCTAATTGTGCACTTTAAACACAACATCAAAAAATTTTTATAACTAACACAAAAGAATAATAGGCTATTGCAGTCGGGTGCCACCGTACAACACAAAAAATGGGTGCCGAGCTCTACCCTTATATATCCAAGTACATAAAAGAATAATTTGCAATTTATAAATGATAAATGGTATGAGAGTATTCATGTCATCATGTATCTTCCTCCTTCCTTGATTTGATTTGCTACACTTCAAAGGCATCACATGGCCTCCCAAGACAAAGCCTTCTAGCCAATGCTCATCCATATCCCCCCATAGCACTAATCCTAATTCTTAAAGCAAAATTAGATTAAAAATAGAAAAAGTAAATCTAACTACACCCACAAGACAAGTGTTAGCTAAACACACATACAACCCAGGCAGTTATATTTATAATTTGGACTTAGGACCCTGCACATCGGTAACTAAGCCCACCTGCCCTAACTTGGATTATGCTTAGGGGCATAAGCAATCTATAAAGAGAGAATTTATATTTATTTTTAAGCATCCATTTAAACATAATCCCTAGTAGAAAATATAATTAGGCTAATCACAACCTACCATCCAGTCTAAAAAATAAAGACCCTAACATCCAGTCTAAAATAATACATCACAAAATAAAACATACATCACACCATGCATCGTCCTAACATAAGGCTAGAAGTGGTGACTTATTCTAATGAATGTGTATTAAGGCTTGTGTGGTATGCCCTAACTAGGCTTTAGAGTTATGATTTTATAAGTGCAAAAAGATTCAATAATTGATTTGCAAGTTTTAATTTATGTTTTGTTTTATTTCATATGACCTACACTTAGCAACTAAGTGTCGTAAAGAGAAGAAAAGAGGTTGCCCTCTTTCATCCCTACCTTAAACCACTTTCTAAAGCATGTTAATTTGATTTAGTTTTCTATAGTGAATGGCTTATTACACATTTTACATTAATCCTAAGTTTAGGTTCTCTTTAAATAATTCTATTCAATGTGAAATGCTTCTTAAGATTAATCTAATTGAAATACTATCACATGGCACATGCTTAATCATTCCTTTCAATCACATGTAACATGCATATGATTAAGTCCTAAGTATACCTACACATATAATATATTTTAGCACACTTGAATGATGGATGTGAGTATGTACATTTGAAGCTTTATATTTCCCCTCTAATTCATTTATTTTAACATATTAATTTAAGGCTCTATCTAAATTCTTTTGCAAAAATACATAGTGATGAAATTAAACAGGTACATGTCATTATTAACCAGGGAAGTGAGGTAATAAAATGACTTCCTTAGGGCTAGCTTAAGCCTCATGTTCCTTGATGTTTAGACTATATACCATTACATTCAAACCATATGTAAATTTATATGCATGAACATAAGAAAGAGAGCTCCAAATCACATGATTAATTAATTCAATCACTTGAAAAATTACAAATGCATGTATTTTTAATAAAAAAAGATGGATTACCATTCTCTAATTAAATACGCACATGTATGTATAAAAGACTCAAGCAAGTACCTACCTTTGTTAAACCAGGAAAGTGAGGTAATCAAATGACCTACTTATGGCTAGCTAAAGCCTCGTATTCCTAGGATGTCTAGACTATATACCACTTTTCATAGATACATACACATGTATTTACAATTTGGAGAATGAAAATCATGCAAAAAAATGATATTTAATTTGATTGAATTATTTATGTATATGAATTAAAGCCTCACCCAAATTCTAGTATTGAAATAAATAAGAATAAAATCAAATGGAGTTTGTGCCATTATTAAACTGAGAAGTGACGTAATCAAATGACCACCTTGGGGCTAACTAAAGACTCATAGTCATAGGATGTCTAGACAATATACTCATTAAAATTCTCACTTAGATAAATCAATACATGAATAAAAGGAAAGGAGCTTCACTTCACACATTTAAGCTATAATCACATACATCTCCTATGTATTTATAACTAGCATTCATAACATATGTAACCATTCATTTATAAGCTTTGAAAAATATGTTTGGATTTAATAATGATAATTGCCACACTTATTATAAATTAAATCAACACATGCAAGCTTGACATATAGTAAAACCATTTGATTTAATTAATTTTCAAAAGATGAATGCATGATTTCAAAGGACATACAACATTTAACATGATTAAAAATGAATGAATAGGCATAAACATGTGATTTCATTCAATTAAATTAATTTTTAAGGACAATAAAATCAAATAAATGCTTTCAAAGAAAACCAAGGCTTTTTAATTATCATTTTTATTTTTATATTTAATTTAGTTTGAATAAATAAGGTAAAGTTTGTTGATCCTAACCTATTCCCATGTTTGTGAATTAATTTGGTTTAGTGAAAAATAATTAAGTTGATTTTATGGGTTAATTAGGTTATACTATTCATTAAATCAATTAATTGACCCTTACCTATGTTGCCTTAATTTAATTAACCAAGTAATTCTGAGCCAACATGATATGTACATACATTGGAAGTTAAATCAACAATGAACCTAAGAAATGAAAGAGGCCTAATCCAATTGGCTCACACGTAGTGATTAATAAAGTTAAGAAACTTAATTAAGTACTTTCATAGTTTTCCCACACATGTGGGTTAACCATAATTTCATTAAATGTCTTTAAGTTATTGAACACCTAAAGATCGACCCATGAATTGATTAATTAAGATTCCATGTGATTATAGTTTCAAATTGATTAATTAACCAATTTCATTATTGAATTAAACCATCAATTAATCCCAAATTAATTAATTTCCATTCAAGTGAAATGGACATAAGGAAAATATTGGGAAAGAGGTCCGAATCTCATTTCCTCATGCCCATTTACTATTTCATAATGATTAGCAAGCTTAATTAATGATTTTCTTACTATTTAGAATATTAATTAATTTCCTGGTTTATTAGGAAAGTAGTTAAGGTTAAGACAACCAATTTATCTAATTAACCCAATAATAAATTCCAAGAAAATTATGGGAGGTGGAGGTCATCCTATTAATCAACCTCAAAAAGTTTGGGATAAATTGCTTAGGTAATTAGAGAGTAATTAAGCAGATTAAAATTTTAATTAAACTCAAATTAAGTTTTAATTACTATTCAAAATTAATTGAAATCAATTTTAATTGAATCTCCTCTAAAATACCTTTAAAATAAATATTTACTTGCATTTTCATGATTTTTCTATGATTTGTTATAATTTTCCAAAATTTCAGCTGATTTAAATGATTTTCCATGATTTTTGTAAAGTCCATTATATTGTTTTAGCTATTTAGACTTTAGAATACAATATCTCCCAATCTAGAAATCCTTTTGATTTGAAATTTTTATGGTAGGTAGATTTTAAGCTCATTCTTAATCTTTGAATATTTCAAATCAATCTGATGTGTCATTTTAGTTTAATTAATGAAAATTTATTTTACCTAAAACTTAAATTAAGCTCAAAATATTTAGTGAATTTTAGTGCTTTTGGATTCATTTGATTCGGAATGAAAATCCAGCCTTTATTTGCAATTTTAGTTAAATATTTTATTTTCTATGAATTTTAAAGTATCAAGTGTTTTAATTAATTTTAAAAGAAGAAAATCCCTAATTTTTTACTTAACCAATCGACTGCACACCATGTCGCGCACCTGGCATGGTGTCGCATCAGTAGATGAGCGAGAATGTAGACAAGGAAAAATAGATTAGATCTGACCATCCGATTACAGATTAGACAATCCAGATTGATACACGTGATCCATGTGATCAGAGCTGTGTGATCCGTCGATCAAAGCCACATGATCTGCATGATCTGAGCCATCAACCTCTCTGAATGGGAGATCGAATGGCTGGAGGGTGATCCGACAGAAGAGGCAGATAAAACAGTATTCTAGGCATGATTTTTGTGATTCTTGTGAAAAAATTGAATGAAAACCTTCATTGTAGGCTTAATTTTCTAGCGATCTTCGTCAAAAATCACTCCAAATGCATGGGGATGATGTAAAAAAAAAATGTAAGGGTAATCTAAAGGAAATTCCTAAAATTGAGCAAAAACCATCATAAATAAAGGAACCTAAGGCTTTCTACGGTTCTTGAAAATTACCTTACTAGGGATGATTTCCAGTGGCAGTGATGATCTAAGCGCACTGCTGAGTGTAAGAAGAAGCTTTGGAATGGGTTTGGGCTTTTGGTTCGCTTTGGAATAATGTATCCACCAATGGTCACTGCTTCCTAGCCAGAATCCACTTGATTTTTATGAATTTTTCTCAAAAATAGAGAGGGAATGGTTGCTGGTTGGTTTGGGAGCTCTAGGAGAGTAAAATGAGTGTGTGAGGAAGCATTTTTGTCTCACTACTTTCAGTCTCCTTGCAATGGCCGAAAATCACTTCATTCATGGTGATTTTTGGCTCCAAGTCGGTGTCCTTAGGTTGGGGTGGTTGAGATTCTCCTTAGGTGGCTTAATTTGGTTGGCTGGCAGGGAGGGGCTGCTGAAGGACAAGTGGGTGTCCTAGGAAAGGGAAGTGGAGGTCCTTCATGCCATGTGTTCCAATGGGGGAGGGGAGGTGATTTCACTTCATAAGTCATGGGGGCCCAACCACCTCTTGGATCAAGTTGGACAGTGTTCTTGGAGCCTGGGTGGACCAATGGATGAGTGTCAAGTGGCCAAGGAAGAGAAATGACCATTTACATGGGTGTTTTATCTTATGAAATACTCGTAGCCCAAGGGAAGAGTGGTCATTTGGCATTGAATTTGATTTGGGAAATTTTAAATGAGTCAAAAGTTAATTGGACCAAATTTCATGTCATTTGAGTTTAATTGGTTAGGTTTGGCTCAATTTGACCCATTTGGGTCAAATTAGGTGAAAATGGGTTAGGTTGACCAATTGGTCAAATTGGGTCAAACCAAGGGTTAGGTCAAGTTCATATGGCTAATTGGAGAGGATTGTATGCTTTGGTTTGATTTAATTTGGATTTAATTTGGGTTTATTCTAATTTGACCATTTATGTCAATTTGGGTCAACTTGGGTCAAGTGTGCCAATTGGGCTAAGTTTGGCTCAACTGAAGGTCAAGTCATGTTTAAATCTTGATTTTGGGTTGATTTGAATCATTATTTTCAATGGATTTGGCTTAGATTGAAATTTGGCTAGTTTGGGTTCATATAGGCTAAAGGGTTGACTTGGTCAATAGGCTAGGTTGTCTTGGTTTGACCTAATTTATATCAATTGATCATTCTTGGGTGATCAACAATCATGGAATGAAGTTTGGATTGGTATAATTCACTTTGATTTGGATTGAATTTGATTTTAGTTCATGTAGGTCAAATTGGCCACTTTGGGTCAAGTGAACCAATTGGATTTAGTTGGCTTGATTTTGGGTTAAGTTTGATTTAGTTGAGTTTATATATAGATTTAAGATAAAAATATAAACTCAATTGCAATTGGTTTCAATTCAAATGAATTTTGATTCATTTGAATATTTCAAGTCAAATGGTGTAGGTTGGGTTTGACTTGGGTTAATTTTGGTTTGACTAGATAATTATAGGTCTCATTTATATTTGGATAGATGATTGAAGGAATGATTGATTCAAGGAAAAATCCATTGATTTTGGCTTGATTTAGATGGGTTTTCCCAAGTTCAAAAATGGCTTAAATAGTTTAAATTGGGTTTTGATTTGATTTTGGATTTGGTTTTGCTATTTGAATTTATATTTCATTTATATTTGAGAAGAAGGTACAATTAATTTATAAGAAAATCAATTGAGTTTGGATTGAATTGGATAAAAATTTGGCTAAGTTCATGAAGGTTGATTAAAGGGCTTGGGAAGAATTTCAAGTTTCAATTTGATCTTGGGTTTCAATCATTTGGAATTGAGTTTGGATTTGGATTTGGATTTCAAATTAAGTTTGAGGTTTGGTTGGAAATTTGAATTTGAATTGAATTTAAGAAGTGTACATGGATTGGGTTTAGGCTATAGGGTAGGTGATTTTCCTAAGTCTCTAAGGTATGGCCTAATCGTATGATTAACCCTTTTAAGTTTCTAGGCTTAGGTTAAGTATTCACCTAATCTCTAGAAGTGTCTTATGACTAAAGAAACCTTAGTGTCTAAAAGGTTCCTAGTTCTAAAAAAGGGAGGTCAAGGACTCACTCCAAAAGTTTGGATAGCAAAAGGACACCCCCCCCCCTCAATAAGTGTGGTGTAACTAACAAGGCACACCACACATATTGGCGTTGACTGAGATGATCAACAACATCCAAAAGGTTGAAAACACTAACGAAAATGATCTATACTAAAACTCAAAAGGTACATAAAATCTCGATCTTAGTGCAAAGTAGCTCTCTTTATGCTAAGGGCATAAGAGAGCTAGAAGGAATCCATGGGGGATTGAGTATGTGAACCTTCCACTAAGGAAGTAGGTTCAAGCTATCTGGGATATAGATTTGAGTTTGATTATGAATATGATTTGTTTGAGTACATATTCACTGGGGATAATAATCTATAATCTACTAGGGATTGGGAATGTGAACCTTCCACTAGGAAGGTGTTCTGCTGCTTGGGAATAAGAATTTGATGGTATTTCTTATGGCTCCACTCAGGAGATTAATTTGATTTGCGCCTCACTGGGAATAAGTTTGGTTTGTTTGATATATTTTAATTTGACTCCACTACGAAGGTTGGTTTCGAATTTAGTTTGTTATGGACTCTATTGGTGTGCGATGGAATCACTGAGAAGGGGCTATGTTCGCCTTGACCTATCCCAGATTTACAAATCCAAAGGGATAGTCTACCAACGAGAAGGTAGGACTATCCGACCTAAGGGGTTGCCTTTTGGTGTACAATGATTGTACTTAGGAAGAAAGCATAGTCGACTTACATCTTCCAAAGAAGAGATCAACTGCTAGGGTGATCAACTGGATTCATAATAAATCAAACTTGACCTAGGGCCGACTACTGAGTGAATGTCATTGCGGGACATAAGTCAACTCAAAAGTAGTTAAGATTAATTTTATTGATTTATTTTAATTTGATGGATCCCGTGAGTGCGATGGACCACACTAAGAAGGGGCTATGTCAGCTTTGGTCTATCTCAGATTTACAGATCCAAAAGAGTAGTCTACCGAAGGGGGTAGGACTATCCAACTTAAGGGGTGCCTTTCGGTGTACAATGGCTTTGCTGGAGAAAGTGTAGTAGAATTACATCTCCAAAGCAAGGAACAATTATTGGGGTGACCCATTGGATGCACAATAAATTGAACCCGACCTAGGGCTGTCCGTCGATGTGCAACGATTGTGCTGGAAAGAATGCGTAGCAAACTTACATCTTCTAAAGCAAGGATGACCACCGGGGTAACCTGTTAGTGGTAGAATATATTGAACCTGACCTAAGGGAGACTATTGAAAGAATGCTGCAGGGGACTTATCCCAACTCAAGAGTAGTCAGGTGATTCCTATAGGAAGTTTTGCTGACACTACCATAAAGATATGATGCCTTCTTTGGAAAGGTGCCGGTGGGGGCATTAATTCATAATCCATAAGCAAATATATATTATTTGTTTCTTATTGTGGACCTTATTGGTGTGCGAGGGACCACACTAAGAAAGGGCTATGTCAGCCTAGACTTATCTCAGATTTATTAGACAAGGGAGAATCTATGCATTTGTAGAATCGAATATCCAACCACTGGGGTGGTTACTGGGAAAGGGGGTTATCCAATCTAGTAGTAACCTGGGCAGTGCTTAAATGGGGTCGCAAAGGATGTGATCCAAATAGAGTGCCTACAGGGAAGGTGCCACTAGGGGTGTTATCTTTGACCTTGTAAATAAGAAAGCCTGTAGGTGTACAGTGGCCAACTCAAAGAGAAAGCATAGTAGACTTATATCTACCATGAGTAGTGTATCCATCAGGTGGGTCGTTGTCAGCATAGTGAACACCAACCAACCTATGGTGCCCATCAGTGTGCGATAATCAACCTAAGAAGAAGGTGTGTAGACTTATATCTCCCTAAAGTGGAACTAATTGTCAGAATAGTCTATCATTAGCTCGATAGGTGCAATCCAACCTAGGGTTGTCCGTCAGTGTGCAATGACTGTACTTACAAAGAAAGCGTAACAGACTTACATCTTCTGAAATGAGGAACAACAGTTGAGGTGACCTATTATTGGCACAATAAGTTGAACCCAACCTAAGGGTGACTACTAAGTAGGGAGTCATAAAGAAGGACTGGACCAAGACTTGAAGTAGTTAGAAGGAAAGATGTTGCTTGGGGACATATACCCTAATCCTCTACTCGGCCAAGTTAGTTCATAATGGCTAGTCCAAGAAGAAAGCGTATAGTAGACTTATATCCTCTTGAACAAAGCCAACATGAATGTAGCTTACCGACTACATCATAAGGCCTACCATGCTAACAAGGAGCTTGTAGGTGTGCAATGGTCAAGTTAGGAAGGAAAGCGTAGAATACTTACATCCTCCTAAATAAGGGACCACTAGGGTAACACACTAGAAGGGTAGCATGTCAGCCCGACCTAGAATAGCTAATGGGTGAGTGCGGGGGTGTTATCCCACATCAAAGTAACCCGAGACAAAAGATGTGTATATAGGTTTGTCTAATATACTCAACCAAGTCAATAAATGATGGCTAGTTTAAGAAGGTGTAGCAGACTTACATCCTCTTTAAAAAAGCTAACATGAGGGTAGCTTATCAACCACGCAGTAAGGCCTACCATGCTAACAAGGCCCTCGTTAGTGTGCAGCAGTCAAGTCAGGAAGGAAAGTGTACCAAACTTACATCCTCTTGAACAAGGGACCACTGGGGTGACACACTAGCAGGGTAACACGTGAGCCACCTAGAAAATGAGTGAGGGCCACGGGGGGAATTATCCCACATCAAAGTAGCCCGAGATAAAAGATGTATATCTGTTCATGTGTTTATGTGTAGTTTGTATTTATGTTGTCTTGATGAAGGATAGAATGCTTGGGTTCCTTACACCTACCCTAAACACATCGAAGAGTCGATGAAATGGTGCCACAGGGGCAATGTGACTCCACCAAGATAGGATGCCACTCGGGTTCTCTTGCACCTAACATAGTTGTACTATTCAAAATAGAATGCCTCTTGGGTTCTCTTACATCTATCCTAATAGAACCAAGGAATCATGTGTAGTTTGTGTTTATGTTGATGAAGGATAAGATGTTGCTTGAGTTCTCTTACACCTATCCTAAACACATCACGGTCGATTCATAAATAAGCAAATAATGCTTTCAATGAAGAAGGGATTTGATCAATGGAAAGATAGGATTTTTATTGAAGATAATTATTTTTAAACATTGTTTTAAAGATAGTATTTCTTTAAATAGAGCTGATTGATTGGAAGCATTGGGCACTCCCCTATCATAGTGGTTTAAACTACTTTTCATATTTCGAAGCACCAAGGTAGGCCTTTCAATGATCGAAAGTAGAATCTTGATTTGAAAAGTTTTGAGATAGACTAACTTTGAAAGAGGTTAAAACATCTATATTCAATGTTAATTGAAGCCTCTCTCCAGTTAAGTAGAATCTTGGAGGTTACATGATTAATATCACTTTAATCTCTTTTAGATCAATCCTTGTTATCCCATGATGTTTTACTACAAGCCTTAGAAACTCCCTTAAGTCATCCTAGTTGTATACTTTAGGGGATTTAACTTCAGCCTATAGTGTCATAACCAATCGAAGATAACTACTCAGACCATAAAGATGGTCTTCCTTTTTCTTTAACACTAGTGACTAGTGAAAGGCATGACCTTATAACGATAAATTCTAATGGAAATTGTAAATGAAAATGACATCTCATCCTCTAGCATCATTTGACCCATCCTTAAATGAGAAGACTGCATGTAAAGAGGCTATGTCTGCTATCAAATTTGAAATAGGTAATGTGGATTCATCTTCAAGAAATCCTTCCATTTGATTGGGCATAATGTTGGGTAATCATGAT
This sequence comes from Cymbidium sinense, assembly GCA_021442155.1. Taxonomy (NCBI): domain Eukaryota; kingdom Viridiplantae; phylum Streptophyta; class Magnoliopsida; order Asparagales; family Orchidaceae; genus Cymbidium; species Cymbidium sinense. The sequence goes on from CM038216.1 coordinate 208,783,989, forward strand.
AGCATCTTTCTTCTTCAATAAGGTTGACTTCAAACTTTGATCTTCTTCTTGGTGCAAATGTTTGCATCAAAAGTTTGCAAACTAGGAATAGCAATAGGTTCAATTTTGAGTTTGTAGACTGCTACCTTTAGAGATGTATTGGGCACTTCATTATGGTATTAGGTAAAGCAATCTTTAAACTACAAGTTGTTGACATTTTCTTTTTGACTTATCATATATGGATGTTGGGAGGGTGGGTGGACTACCTTTATGTTCTAAGGTTAATCTCCTAAAACTCATTGGTTGATGATGTAATTTTCTTCTCAACTTCAGTGAGTGTATCCTCTACTTAAAAGTCTTCAAAATTATTTAAGAAAAGGAGGTAGACTAGGAAAAAGATGATTTTATTACTTCATTTGAATGTTTATCTACAAATGTTAAATCCTCTTTCGAGCTTGCAGAAAGAGATGAAGTGGAAATTTGATGATATATATATATATATATATATATATATATATATATATATATATATATATATATATATATATATATATATATATATATATATTTGCATGCCTACTAAGTTTCTAGTCATATCATTCATGAATTATCCTTTTTAGAACTTTTTATTTTACTATTATCTACTCCAAAGACTTGTCAAAAGTAGACTCAAAATTTATTTTGTATATTCTTTTTTTTTTCTCTCCTTTTTTTGAATTTACACCTCATACACATGATTTATCCTTTGGATTCCAAATCAATGTGTTTTATTGGTGCTTTACTTTTCTCTTTTTCTTCTTTTCTTTCTCTTTTTCTTTTTCTTCATTCATTTTTTTTTCATTTTTTCTTTTCTTTCTTCTCTCTTTTTGTTTCATTTTTTTTCTTTCTCTCCTTATTTTGAGTCTTTGTTTACATTGTGTTCTTTAGAGGGGATTGCTTGTCTTTCCTTTTCATAGGATATTCTATGTCGAGTATGACTTGAGGAGATTGCCACTAATTGAGCAAGAAAGAATCAGTTTAAGTTCCAATCAAACACTCCTCTATCTCCTTATAGAAGGTGACAGTGCACTCATTATTTTAGCTTAGTGGGCAATTTATACTCATCAAGCATAGATCTACTTAATTCAATTAATATTCTATTTTTCTCTCTACTACTCCATTTTATTGGGAATTCTAGTAAAAATTATGTCTAATCCCATGTTCATCACAATAATCCTCAAATAATTTATTTTCAATTGCCACCATGATCGTTTTGAACCCTATTAATCAAAAGGCCTTGTTCTCCTTGAATATATTTAGAAAACTTTCTAAACTCACCAAAAATATCATCCTTGTAAATTACAAACAAAACCCAAGACTATCTAGAGAAATCATCAACAATTACAAAACCATAATTTTTTCCACCTAAGCTAGTGGTGCTAATTAGACCAAATAAATCCATGTGTAATAATTCTAGAGGTCTAGAAGTAGAAACAATATTTTACTTTTAAATGAGCTTCTAGAATGCTTACCCTAAATACATGCATCTCAAACATAGTTTGAATGAGAATTTAATTAAGGTAATCAACTACTAAATCAAAGTTTCAATTTTATTGAGTGTGTGCATGTTAATATGATATAATCTCCTATGCCATTACCATATATCATCATGAGTTCTTTTAAAACAAAGTAAATTCAAATTCACATCACTAAAGCTATCTAAATAAATGAAATAAATATTTTTATGTCTTTGTTCTACTAACAAAACAGTTTCATTATTTTTTATAATACAATATGATGCATGAAACACTACATTCAAACCATTATCACATAATTGACTAATAGAAATTAAATTATGTTTTAATCCTTCTACTAAAAAAACTTTATCTAAAGTGATAGAATTCTTACAAATAGAACCAATGCCAATGATCTTTCCCTTTGCATTATCTCCATATGTAACAAATCTTCCATCACTTAATTCTAAAGTGTGAATTTATCTTTATCTCCCATCATATGTCATGAACATCCACTGTTCAAGTACCACATGCCTTCTTTGATTTTTCTTTGAAGGAATTCCTCCAAATGAAAATCACATGTTATCTTTTGGAACCCAAACATGTTTGGGTCCACATTCTAAATTTGAAGCAAGATATCTAGCATGTGTGGTTTGTGTAGTGCTTGTACCTTTTGGTATCCATACATAAGATGATTTCTTATTATTTTGTAATTTATGTGCATATTAATCAAATAAAATATTCCTTTTTCTATCACAATATTTGCACCAAATATTAGTGTGTGCATATGGCTTAGCATGATAATTATAAGGTATATGAGTTGTCTGTGTATGATGCAAACAATTTTTATTTAATGTTTTACATGATGAAACATTATAATGAACTTGTGATTTCAAACATAATTCTAATCTTACTTTTAACAAGATATTCTATCTTTCAAGTTTACATACAAGGAACAATTTAATAAAGAATTATTTTACTTTTAAATTATCACACATTTTTTTAAATCAAAAAAATGCATATCTAAATTTTTATGTTCTTTTTCTAAGGTTTTGTATTTTCATTTTAATTTTTTATATTCAATAACTAAATCATTAAAAGCATCATCTAATTCATCATAAGATTTATCATTACAAACCTTAAGAGAATCTAAGTCAGATTTTCTATTTGCTATAAGACATATATTGACCTCTTCATTAGATGTGCAAGTACTTGATTCATTTGAATCTCGAATTGCCCATAAAGCCTTCTTCTTCTTCTTGTGGTACTTTTTCTCCTTCATATCTTTTCTTCTTTCCACATCAATCTCTTTTTTCTTTGATTCAACAAGTTCTGGACAATCACCTCTTATGTGTCTAGGATTTTTACAATGGTAGCAACTGATCCCTTCACCTGCAAGAAATTTCTTAAAAATATATTTTTAGATTTTTTATACCTTTGATTCTTCTTCCTTAGCAAGTTCCCAAGCCTTTTGGATAGCATGACCACCTCATCACTATCACCATTCGAGCTTGAGGTGTTATGCTCATCACTCTAATCAACTTGTAATGCAATTACTTTTCCTTTCTCCTTCTCCCTTTTTGTTGAGTTCTCCATCTTATCCTTTTGAGCAATAACTTGTTCATGTGCTATCAAAGAATCCAAAAATTGATCAAGTGAATAAGTAGATAAATTCTTAGCTTCACTAATAGCTGTTACTTTAGCTTCCTATTCTTTTGGAAGACAGCTAAGAATCTTATAGACTAAGTCTTGATTCTTATATGTTTTTCCAAGAGAATGTAATATGTTAATTATTTTCAAGAATCTAGTATACATATTAGAAATAGATTCAGATAGAGACATATGAAATAACTCATATTAATGAAAAAGTCTATTTATGTGAGCATCTCTAACTTCACTAGTTCCTTCATAAGTTATAATGAGTTTATCCCATATTTCTTTTGTTGTACTTAACATAGAAATTTTCATGTATTCATGAGGTAATAAAACACAATGTAAAGTATTACAAGCCCTAGCATTTAATTCATCAAGTTCTCTTTTAGCTATATTCCATTCCTCAAAAGGTTTTTCTGCTTTAATGCCATTTACTTCTACTATAGGTGTATGATATTGATGTGTCAACATATACCACATGCATGCATCTTGACCTCTTAAAAATGTACTAATTCTATTTTTCCAATAATCAAATGGTACACTATCTAAATGTGGAGGTCTATGAGTGGATTGTCCTCTAGTGAACCCTTTGAGAAACTTGTGTCATAGTGAAAAGATCTACTCTTGGATGTTAAGCCAATAAAAGAGCCTAGGCTCTGATACCAATTGTGAGTCACTATAGCACCTAAGAGGGGGTGAATTGGGTGATATTAAAAATTTTAAAAGTTAAATCTTAAATTTTAAGTATTAGTAGAAAATTAATTTTTGATTTTATAATGACAAGATACAATTCTTAATGCAAAAAAAATAAAAGTACATTAAAGTAAAGAGAGACAATAGGCACACTATTTTCACATGGTTCGACCAAAGCCCAAAACTAACCACACCTAGCTCCCTAGCTAGGAATCCATTAAATGCAAAATATAAATAGTACTCTCCTATAACAAAGTAGTACAACCCTTAACAAATAGTACTCTCCTACAAAGGGGCGAGTACAACCCCAATATAAATTTTACAGCATGAAAAAAATACAAAATAATAAATTTTGATAAAATATATCCCTCACAAATATACCAAGTTGTCCAATTCAAAAAGTGATCTCACAACTTATAAATGATCACTTTATAACTTACTAATTTGGCAAGATAGAATGCTCACTTAATTTTGATAAAAAATATTAAATAAATATCGTAAAGTGATCTTACTAAGATGTTTATGTTATTACAATTGTATTAATATAAAAATGATTTCAAAATAAATTCATAATAGTCTATTGCACAATAAATTAAATTTCAGCAAGGAATAATTTTAAGCTTAAGAGAAACTATAACTAGTATGTATATAATAGTGTAAGAAAGATTAACTTTTACTAAACATCTTTTCTTAATTATTAAACAATGAAAAAACAAGCTTTACTAAATTTCAGCAAGATAAATTTTTTAAAATAAAGGATATTAGTTGAAATAAAATGATAAGTGACAAATAAAATAATTTAAATTTTATAAATTTTTATTTTGGTAAAGAAACTTAATTTATAATAGATCTAGCATATACTCTAAAATTCCACCAATAATTTATTTTATTTTAACCAAAATAAAGCTTTTAATTAATGTAACTAATCACAAATAGTTAAATAAAATTAGTATATGATAGATTTAAGTAAACTAGTAAGCTTTTAATTAAAAAGAGAGATCTAGCAATTATGAAAATAATTTCAGCACAATAAATTAATTTGAAATGCTTAAAATATACTTCTAAAATAGATCTAAGAATAAATGATCTTTCAAATAAAACTAATGATAAAATATTTCAAGAAACCAAAAGAAATTTGTAGGAAGATAAAAATTTCAACAAGTTGAAATAAATCCTACAAACTATCACAAGAGTTTTTCACAAAAAAATGATTGAAGAAACTTTGATGTGAAAAACTTAGACTTTGATGTCCAAAGACTAATCCACCAAAAAATATAAATTAGAAAGAATAAATAGATGGTGAAAATAGTATGAACAACTAAGAAGGGATTAAGATCAAGAAAACAAACTCAAGTAATTTGAGAAAGCATGCTTAGTTGAAGATGTTGATGCTTCCAAACCAAGGATTCGATCTTGCAATATTTGGAGAACAGTTAGAAGGAAAATCTAGGAAATTTTCTCTAAGCTTTTTTGGAGGGATTTTGAATTTGAATGAGGAATGCTTTCATGAAGAGAATGAGGGCTATTTATAAGCAAGAAAGTTATTTTAAATTATTTCAAAAATATATATTATTCTAACATCATTTTATCATATAATAATTTAATATTCAATAAAAATATAATTTATATTAAATAAATATTAAATTCAAACAGCCAAAATTCGACTATTCACATAAGTCAAAAATAATCAAATATGGCTCTTAATATATTCAAATCATGCGCATTCATTATTAAAATCGATAATGTTTGAAAAGTCATAATAAATTCAATTTTAATCAAACATGGGTAACCTATCAAATTAAAGGAAAAAAAATCCAAGGCATCCGGGATGAAATCGATATAAATTCCTTGAATATAAAATGACTTTGGCTAAAATACAAATTTCCACATATTTTTTGTTCATTTTGAAATATGACATTTAAATATTATGATATAGTTTATATATAATCATACATATGTTAGTTATCATATAACTTTAAAATTAAATATAGTATATAAACTAATTACACTTAATAGTCATAATTTATTATCATTTATTATTTTGACAATTTCAAATGCTATGTATGAAACATATAAGTGAATGTTAATTAGACAGCGATTTATATAAATTAACCTCATTATCATTATTTAAAATAAATAAAAATAATATGTTAAATTGTGAGTAAATTAATTCATGCCAATGAACTCATATGAATTTCTAAGATAGTTATAAATGCATATAACCTAAAATATTGTATCTTGAGCTTCACATTATCCATTTTGATCTATCTTTCATTCTTCTATTTTGCAAATATTCTAAAACATATTATGAGATGTATTGGATATGTAATTAGTAATTAATATATCTGAAACACATAAAACATACATTAGAACATCCAAGCATTCATTTGTTATCATCAAAATTCATTGAATTGAACATAAGGCTCATTAAGCCAATATAAGATTGTTTAAGACCATAAGATTAACCTTCAAAATATTTTGATGCCCTTATTTTAGATTGTGAGGTGTATCTTAAGAAGGATTTAGAATTAGATTATTTCCAATGACTGGTCTGCTTGTTCCTATGGTGTTGATTAAGGTGGTAGGACCCTTCCACTATAATAATTAGCTTCTGTGATATATTTTAAAAGAGAGGTAGAATTGATGTCTACCAACTCTTTTATGGTGCCCAAAATTTCTTTTATTTGATCTGATGATTCTAACTCTTTGTCGATAGTGACACCAAGAAATTCCTAAAATTAAGCAAAAACTGTCACAAGAAAAAGAACCTAAGGCCGACTACGGTTCTTGAAAATTACCTCATCGAGGATGATTTTTGATGGTGGTGATGATCCGAGTGCGCTCCTGAGGGCAAGAAGAAGCTTTGGAATGGGTTCGGGCTCTTGCTTCACTTCATAATAATATATCCACCAATGGTCACCGCTTACTCACAGAAATCCACTTATTTTTGATGGATTTTGCTCAAAAACCAAGTGGGAATGGTTGTTGGTTGGTTTGGGAGCTCTAGGAGAGTGAAATGAGTGTTGCCTCTATTTTTTTAATGGCTAAAAAAAAATCACCTCATTCATGGTGATTTTTAGCTCCAAGTGGGTGTCCTTGGCTTAGGGTGGTTAGGATTCTCCTTAAGTGACTTTATTTGGTTGGCCAAGGCATAGGAGGTGGCTACTATGAAGGCCAAGTGGGTGTCCTAGCAAAGGGAAGTGAAGACCCTTCATGCCAACTATTCTAATGGGGGAGGGGAGGTGATTTCACCTCTTTATGAGTCATGGCTGACCCAACCACCGCATGGGTCAGATTGGACAGTGTCCTTGGAGCCTAGGTGGACCAATGGATGAGTACCAAGTGGCCAAGGAAGAGAAATGAACATTTACATAAGTTTTTTGTCTTATATGATACCACTAGCTCAAGGGTTGAGTGGTCATTTGGCATTGAATTTGATTTAGACAAATTTGAAATGAGCCAAAAGTGAGTTGGACCAAATTTCATGTCATTTGGATTTCATTTGGTTATGTTTGGCTCAATTTAACCCATTTGGGTCAAATTGGATCAAAATGGGTTAGGTTGACCAATTGGTCAAATTAGGTCAAACCAAGGGTTAGGTCAAGTTAATATGACAATTTGGAAAGGATTTCATGCTTTGGTTTGATTGATTTTTGGATTTAATTTGGGTTTAGTCTAATTTAACCCTTTATGTTAATTTGGGTCAACTTGGGTCAAGATGGATAATTGGGCTAGGTTTGGCTCAATTGAAGGTCAAGTCATGTTTAAATATTGATTTTGGTTTGATTTGAATCATTGGTTTCAATGGATTTATCTTAGTTGTAATTTGGGTAGTTTGGGTTCATATAAAGCAAAGGGTTAACTTGGTCAATGGGCTAGGTTGAATTGGTTTGACCCAATTTATATCAATTGATCATCCTAGGGTGATCAACATTCATGACATCAAGTTTAGATTGGCTTAATTAACATTAATTTGGATTGAATTGGATTTTAGTTCATGTAGGTCAAATTGGCCACTTTGGGTCAAGTGAACCAATTAGATTTAGTTGGCTTGATTTTGGGTAGAGTTTGATTTAGTTGAGTTTATATATAGATTTGAGATTGATATATAATTCAATTGCAATTGGTTTGGATAAATGAGTTTTGGTTCATTTGAATATTTTAAGTAAAATGGGCTAGGTTGGGTTTGACTTGGGTTGATTTTGGTTTGACTAGATGATTATAGGTTTCATTTATATTTGGATAGATGATTGAAGGAATGATTTATTCAAGAGAAAATCCATTTATTTTGGCTTGATTTAGATGGGTTTTGACCAAGTTCAAGGAAATGTCTTAAAGGGTTTAAATTAGGTTTTGATTTGATTTTGGATTTGTTTTGGCTATTTGAAATTACATTTCATTTATATTTGAGAAGATAATTGAAGGTATAATTGATTTGTAAAAAAAATCAATTGAGTTTGGATTGAATTGGATGGAAATTTGGCTAAGTTCATAAAGGTTGATTAAAAGGCTTTGGAAGGATTTCAAGTTTGGATTTGATCTTGGGTTTCAATCATTTGGAATTGAGTTTGGACTTGGATTGGGATTTGAAATTGAGTTTGAAGTTTGCTTGGAAATTTGGATTTGAATTGAATTTAAGGTGTACATAGATTGGGTTTAGGCTATATGGTAGATGATTTTTCTAAGTCCATAAGGCATTGCATAATCTTATGATTAACCTTTCTAAGAATCTAATTCAGGTCAAGTGTTCACCTAATCTCTAGAAGTGTCTTATGACTAAGGAAATCTTAGTATCCAGAAGGTTCCTAGGTCTAAGAAGAGGAGGTTGAGAACTCACTCCAAAGATGAGGTCAACAGTGTGTTACTTAGTTGATGAAAGTGAAAAGAAGAAATGTTGAATCTAAATTTGTTCTCTATTAAAAAAACAAAAACCCTAAACCCTAAACTAAAACTTGAACATTAAACCTAAAACCTAAACCCTAAACCCTAAAAACCATAAACCCTAAATCCTAAAAACCCTAAACCCTAAACCTTAAACCCTAAAATCCTAAAACCTAAACCCTAAACCCTAAACCCTAAACCCTAAACCCTAAACCCTAATCCTAAACCCTAATCCCTAAACCCTAAACCATAAACCCTAAATCTAAAATAAAATAAACCTAAAATAAACTAAAAAATAAAAAATAGACTAAACTAAAAAAAAAACTTAAACCTAAACCCACCCGCTGCTTAGGCCTTGAGCTCATGCTCTGGGGATTCCCCTTTTCCCCTCTCATTTTTGGCTTTCTAGCTGCTACCTGATGGCTGTTTGGCATGATTCTCATTGGATTCCTTCTAGAATCGATGGTTGCTGGCTGCTTTCATGTCTTACTTGGAGTGATGCATTGGTTTGGCATCTTCCCTGATGATTCCATGGGGGAAACTACTAGGGAATCAACTACCATGGCTTTTGCAACTTTGAAATCATTGAAAGACGTCCTCACTGGTAAGGATAGTTATTCAGGTGAGTCCCTAAAACTTGTATTGACTTCTTATGGTTATGTGCTCTCCGACATGGAAAAGCTTGCTAAGCCAATTGATTTCACTTTGGTTGGAAAGTTTACTCTTTGTAGGCTAAATCTAGAAAATATTCACTCCTTCTTTCATAGTCTAAAACTTTTGGGTGCTTTTATGATTGGTTTATTTGATCCCCATGATAGTTTGATTCATTTAATGAATGATTTGGATTACTCAAGTGTTTTTGCTCATCGTTCTTATTTTGTTTTCAATTGCGAAATGTGGTTGTCAAAATGGACTCCACTATTTGATATTAGGGAAGAATCCCCAATCATTCTAGTTTGGATTTCTCTCCCCAATATGTGAATTCATTTCATTAATCATCAATTTCTTTTTGTTGTGGGTGCTTTATTTGGTCAGCCATTGCAAATTGATCAGTCAACAGCTATGAAATCTCAACCTTCTATGGCTAGAATCTTTGTTGAATTGGACATTACTAAGAAACACCCCAAAGAAATCTGGTTGTGATCTAAAAATTATGGTTATATGCAGAAAGTTGATTTACGAAATTTCCCTATCTTTTTTTTTATAAAATCCACGGGCATGATAATTCTGAATGTTTCATTCTGCATCCTCACCTAAAAAAAAATTCCTATCAAGGAAACTATTGTTCCTAACCCTAGGCCAACCACTATTATATATCAAAAAAAGTTAATTCATAAAAAAAGTATTCATTGAATTTTTCTAATAAGGCTATTTTACCTCTTATTTCTTTTGTGCAATTGAAGGTTTCTAATGTGGAAAATAATAATTTCTCTAAACTTTTGGATGATGATTCTTTTTCCTCTTAATATCCCCACATCCTTATCAATTTTGATTGACAAAATGAAGCTTTAATTTAAAATATTAATGAGGATACCAATGTTATGCATCATTCAAATTCAATGGAAAATATGGCTTTGGTTTCTCATGATATTCAGTTTGAAAAACCTGACTTTTTTTTGTTTTGTTTAATAATTTGGGTATTGAAGAAGAACGACTGGATGTTCACACTTTCCTTCTTAATAAATCTATTTCAATTCCCTCACTTGCTATACCTGATGCTCATTTGCCTTTAATAAATTCTAATGGCTTGGAAGAAGGAGAACTCACTTTTATATAGGAGACTTCCCCTAAATCTATGACTAATGTTGTTGAATCCTTCTTGGATGATGATTCTATGAGAAAAGGAAATTGTTTCCAAACTTATCATGCTAAAAAAGAAAAAAAATGTTAAAAACTTCCCTCCCAAATTGTCCAAAAATACTAGATCTATAACCTCCCTCTCCTCTTAACTAACCTTTTCATAACCCCTTTTTTATTTCCTTATGTTTAATTTTCTTGTTTGGAATGTTAGAGGGATTGGTACCCTCTATATTTGTAATTGTATTAGAAACCTTTGTCATATTCATAATATTTCTTTACTTATTATTTTGGAGGCTCTTATTCATGCAAACAAAATAAACTATGTTGCTAGAATGATTGGTTTTAATAATTTTTCTCTAATTTTAGTAATAAAATTTGGTATTTTGGAATAATTTTGTGGAGGTTTCTATTCTTAATGATTTTCAACAAGTTTTCAATGCTCAAATATCTTATGGTGACTATTGCATTTTGGGCTCTTTTATCTATGCATCTTGTAATAGATTTAAATATTTTTTGGAAAAATTTGAGGAATATTACATTTGTCAAATAAACCTTGGTTTGTTGGTGGGGATTTCAACACAATTTTATTCTCTCGAATGAAGCGGTTTTCCTAATATTCATTCTATGGAAGAATTTTCTAATATGATCCTTGATTGTAATTTGATTGATATTGGGTTTAAGGGTTCAAATTTTACTTGGTAAAACTCTAGACTTTGGCAAAGGTTGGACCAGATTCTTTTTAATTTTCATTGGATTACTCAATGGTCTATTACTTCTATCAATCATTTAAGCAAAACCTTATCGAATCATGCTCCTCTTTTGGTTTCTATTAAAGATAACTATAATAGATTAAAAAAATTTCTCTCATTTTAGATTTCAGAATATGTGGATTCAACATATTGATTTCTTTAATGTTGTGGTTAACAATTGGAAAGCTACCTTACATCCGCAATTCAATTATGGGGATGAATAGATTTTGGTTTAAGCTTAAAGACTTAAACAAAATCGGTTAGTGGAACAAGCATTATTATAAATACCTTTTGTTAATATCAAAGAAATGGAAAAATTGGTTTGTGATCTTGAAGTCTCGCTAATCCTACTAAGATTAAAGACTTGACTGAGGTGAAAGATAAACTTGTTAATTTTCAAAATTTGGAAGAGACTTATTGGCATCAAAAACTACTAGCAAACATATTGTGGATGATGATAGAAATACTAAATATTTCCATGCTTTGGTTAATAAAAAGAGAGCTTTAAATAATATTCAAAAAATTAAAGATGACAATGGAGAATGGATTAGGGAGAATAATGATATTAAGGATTCAGCCATTAATTACTTTAGAAATATGCTTAATACTAGTTGCTCTTATGAAGCTATTGCTAAATCACACTTGATTCATTCTATTATAAACAATAATGGCAATGATTTGCTTACTATTGTACATAATGAAAAGGAAATTTTTAAAGTTCTTAATAGCATGAACATAGATTTTGTTGCTGTCCGTAGGGTTTCACTACCCAAAATTTTCAAAAATTCTGGTTTGTTATTAAAAATGATTTGGTTGAGGCTATGGTTGATTTTTTAATGGTAATCCTTTTCCTAAATATTTTTCTAGCACTTATATTGTTCTCATACCAAAGAAATATAATTCGGACTATTGCAGTGATTTTAAACCTATTAGTCTTTGCACCTTCTTCAATAAGAATATTTCCAAAATTCTAACCAATAGGCTCAGACCTTTACATCATAGGATTATCTCTCTAAACCAAACTAGTTTTGTTAGAGGTACATCTATTTTGATAATATTATTTGCTCAAGAATTAATTCATGATTTAGGCTAAGACTAGGTGGCAACATTCAAAATTAGATATTACCAAAGCTTTTAACAATATCTCTTGGGATTCCTTATCCATATTTTAAATTTATTTGGTTTTTTTGATAAATTTATCTTTCTTATTAAATTTTATTAATAATGCCTTTTCTATTTTTCTTAATGGGGAAGCCTCGGCTTCTTTCCTTCTTCCCATGGCTAAGACAAGGGGATCCTCTATCTCCCTTTATTTATTATTGTTGAGTACTTATCTAGGAGCATCAATGATCTATTCTTAAATAATCCTAGTATCTATTACAAAACTCTTAGTGGTCTTCCTATTTCTTAATCAAGATTTGCAGATGATTTCATTATTTTTGGTAATGCTTCTATTCTCAATATTTTTTTAAATAAACTTGGTAGAGAAAGTGGTCTATCTATCAATAATAACAAAAGCTATTTTATTACTTCTTCAAGCATCTCCAATAATAAAATTAATCAAATCCTTCATATCACTAACTTTAAATATCAACACCTTCCTCTTAAGTACTTGGGTGCTCCTCTTTTTAAAGGTCCGAAATGATCCCATCTTTTTGATGAGTTAATTAAATAAAATTTATGTTTGGAAATTTTATTTACTTTCCTTTGGTGGTAGGCTCACTATTCTTAAAAGCACTCTCAATTCAATGCCTCTTTATTTGATTCAAACTATTATCCCCACTAATGCTACTCTGATCAAAATTGATCGCTTGCTTAATAAATTTTTTGGGGATCAAATAATTCTACTAAAAGAATACATTAGACTTCCTGGAATAAATGTTGTGGTCCCTTGGGTGAAGGTGGTCTAAGTTGCAAACTAATTCATGAAGCTATTACTGCCTTCTCTCATAAGCTCTGGTGGAATTTTAGAAAGAATGATAGCCTTTGGGCTTATTTTATGATCAAAAAATATTGCCAAGGTAAACACCCTCTTATCTATGTTTATAAAGTTGGTGACTCTCTAGTTTGGAAAAGGCTTTACTCCATTAAATGGGTTGCTAAACCCTTAATATATTGGGGTATTCATTCAGGTTCTTCTTTCTTTTGGCAAGACAATATGATTTGAAATGGCTCTATTGACTCCCTTTTATCTACCCACTCTACTGTAGCTATCAAAGTTAACTCTTTCTAGCATAATAACACTTGGAACGAAAACAAACTTGAGAATTATATCCCTATTTCTCTTTTTGATAACTTTAGAAATATCCCAATTTTCTCTAACAAACCTAACCAAATTCTCTTTAAGCTTTCTTACAATGGTGATTTTATTCATAAAGTGGTTTGGAAGTTTATTAGAGATAAGTAAAACTCCTCTAATGTTTTCATTAAACTTTCGAACAATATCATTCCCATTTCTTATTCAATTTTAGCTTGGAGGATTTTGAATAACTTTATTCCTGTGGACTCTTTGCTCTAGAATAAAGGGTTATATTTGCCTTCAAAGTGCTATTGTTGCTTTCATATTGAAAATGTTAATCATGTTTTTATCAATGGTGCTATTGCTTTTAAATTATTTTTATGGTATGATGATTTATTTAATACAAACTACTTTCATGGCTCTCTTTCCATATATCAACTTCTTGAAGTCTGTTTCCAAAAAATTGTGAAAGGTCATATCAAAGTTCTAGTTGCTATTACCCTTATTTGGTTCATCTGGATGTACAAAAATGATGCTAAATATCATGGTATTCCTATGAGCCATAAAAGGATCCTGGCTAGACCCAAACAAAAATTTTAAGCTCTATTTAATGCCAATCTTATTAGTAACATTCATTTTAGAGGCTACAATTTGTGGCTAAAAAATTGGGCATCATTCTGCTAATGTTGGCTCTTATAAAAGAGTTAGGATTATCCATTGGATCAAACCCAAAGAAAATTGATTAAAGAAAATACTGATGGTTATGTTCTTTCAAATAAATATGGCTGTGGTGGTATTCTTAGGGATTCTAAAGGTACTATCATTTGTGTTTTTTCCTATCATCTCAAAGCCAATTCTATTATCTATGCTGAGCTTATAGCTGTCAATAAAGCAATTGAAATTTGTTTGAATAAAGGTTTTCTCAACATCTGGATTGAAGTTGATGCATTCTTGCTTCTTGGCATGCTAAACTCTAATAGAATAAGAAATGCTGATTTATTTTATGTTCTCAATCATACTAAAAATCTTCTTTCTCAAGTTCATTATTAAATTTCCCATATCCTTTATGAGGGTAATGCTTGTGCTAATTTCTTGGCTACTTTAGGTGCCAACTTAACTGATTTCACATTATTTGACAATCAAAATTTGCTTAATCTTTTAAGGGGTTTTGTCAATTTGAATAACACTAGATTACCTTATCTTAGATTATAATTTTTTTTTTTTGTTGGTTTTGGATGAGCCATTGATTTTGGTTCCCCTTTATTAAACCCTCTTTAGGTTGGTCATTTGCTTATTTTCTCTTAGTCTGTGCTAGGTTTTCTTTTGAGCTTTTCCTTTTGGGTTAGCTTGGTGGTTCTTTTTTTTTTTGCCTGGGTTATTTTGGTTTTTTTGGTGGATGCTATTTGCTTGGCTGGGTAATTATTATTGCTTGGTTGTTTTTTGTGACCTTCATTTGGGTGGTACCTTTGCCTGCTATTTCTACATGGGGTTTATCATATCCGGGCTAGTTGCTTCCAAGAGGATTTTTTTTTCCTTGTGGTTGGTGGGATTGTGGTTGGCTTAGCGTGTTAGCTAGTTTATCTACTCTATTAGGGGCTATTGGTGGTCTAATTTTGAATTGATTTGGCAAGGTGGAGGTTATTTGTTGATTATTTCTTTTGTGGATTTTTTGGTTGTTGGTTTTTTTGGTTTGGGTTTATTTATTTTGGTCATGGTTTCCTTTATTATTCTTCTTCCTTCACTGCAGCTTTGTTTGTTGTTATTTTTTGGTCGGTTGATGGCTATTTAGTGGATGTTGTTTTGCTTTGGGATCCGTGACTTGGTTTGGTGCCTAACTTGGCTATGGTTATGATGCTTGCACTCATTGATATTTCTCCAACTTTTTGATATTGGCTTTGGTGGTGTTCTTGTTGTATTGTCGCTCCCGATGGATGGCTTTAGTTTGTCTTACTAGTCTTTGCTCCATTTTATTTTTTTTGGCTATTCACCTCAGGATTAGAATTTTTGCTTTGGTTGGGTTTGGTGGATGATGTTGTTTTTCTACCATTTTCCTGTTGTCTTGTGGTTTTGCATGATGGATGTTGTTGGTCTTACACCGATTTGGATTTTTGCCTGTGGTTTGGTTGGGAGGCTGTGTTGGTTGGCTGGGTTGGTTGGCTATTTTGGTTGGTTGGGTTGGTTGGATGGGTGGCTATTTTGGCTTATCATTCTCACTTTATTGGTGACATGTTGGTTGGCTTGCTCCTGCTATGGTTCTCCTCTTGGCTACTGCTGCTTCCCTTTTTCTGGTTTGGGTGACAGCCTTGCTTCCTTTCATGTTTGCTTGTGGAAGACATGAGCTCTTGTGTTTTTTCTTTTTTGTCTTAGGTTTTTTTTGGTCTGTGTTGTTAAGGTCATGATTCTTGCTCCCTTTGATGTTGCTATTCCTCTTTGGTTGTGGCTTTGAGGGTGTTCTTAATGTACTGCTACTATCCTTGATGGTTGGTTGATTTTCTACCTTATTGGGCTTATATGTTTTGGTGACTTTGTGGTTGGCTATTATGTCTACTACTTAGAGGAGTTTGTAGCTTTGCAAGATGATGGGCTACAAGAGGTATGCTAGCAATGATGGCCTTGATGTTTCCTCATCTTATTTTGTCTGGTAGCACTATATGTAATTGTAAACATTCTTCGATTGTTTGGATGCTTACATATTGTGTTTCTCCTTGAGATGATTGTAACTGAGCTGAGCCTTTTCTTTTCTTGTTTTCTTTTTGCTCATACTCTTTATGCTTGCTTAATTGTACTCATCCTTTCATTAGTATGTTAGATTTCTTTATAGGTTGGGAGAATCTTGTAGGTGGATCTTATGGTAGGACCTAGTGGATGTTGTTTGCATACATGGATTTATTGTTGTTGTCAATTTGGTTTTACTTTTGCTTTTGTTTTTTTTTTCTTATATTATTGTAATAGTTAGGGGGTTTATCTCTTTAGGACTTATTGTAGCTCTTTGAGCATTAGTTTAGAGGTTTAACCCCTCTAAGGACTTTGTACTTTTTCTTTGTGGCAATAAAATTCTTAATTTCCATAAAAAAAACCTAAACCCTAAGAATGGGTAGAACCTTGATAAGATGAACATCACCATCAACCGCTCAATCTAGATGGTGGAGGCAAAGGTGAAGGCATCGACATTGGTGGTGGGGGGGGATCCGGAGGTGGTGATATGGAGGTGGTGGTTAGATTGGTGGTTATCGAGGTGAAGGGAGAGTGTGGTGATGGAGGGAGAGATTGGGGATATGATGGTGGATCTCGCTACTCGAGAGGCTGGCATGGTTCTGATGGAAATTGGAGAAACTAAACAATGACCGATCCGATCTGCTGCTTATGGAATTATGTCTTTACAAGATGCATTCTAGATATGATTTTTGATTTTCTATGCGTCATTTTGATCTATGTTGTCGTGTCTTAGAAAACTTGGTGTTACTTGGTTGATGAAATCAAAAGAAGAAATGTTGAATCAAATTTGTTCTCTATTAAAACCAAAAATCCCAAACCCTAAACTAAAACAACAATAGACCTTAAATGTAACCCAAACCCTAAACCCTAACTCAACTAACCCTAAACCTTAAAAAAGCTAAAACCTAAACCTAAACTAAATAAAACCTAAAAAATAAATAAATAAAACCTAAACCAAAATAAAATAAAAAATAAAATAAAATAAAAACCTAAAACCTAAACCTAAACCTAAACCTAAACCTAAACTTAAACTTAAACTTAAAAGAAAATAAAAAATAAAAAATAAAAATTAAACTAAATAAAATAAATAAAAACCTAAACTAAAATAAAAAAAATAAAAAACCTAAATAAAATAAAAACTAAACCTAAAATAAAAATAAAATACACCTACAATAAAATAAAATAAAAAGTAAATAAAAAATAAAAAAATAAACCAAAAAATAAACATAAAAAATAAAAAAAAAAATAAAACCTAAACCCTAAACTAAAAAAAAACCTAAATCTAAAATAAAAATAATAAACCTAAACCTAAGCTAAAATAAACAAAATTAAAATAAATAAAACCTAAACCTAAACCTAAAATAAACTAGACCTAAACCTAAACCTAAACCCTAAATAAAATAAAATAAACTAAAAATAAACCTAAACCTAAACTAAAAAATAAAACCTAAAAATAAACCTAAAATAAAACCCTAAAACCTAAACCAAAAAATAAATAAATAAAAACCTAAAACTCAACCTAAAAAAAACTAAACCAAAAAAATAAAATAAAAATAAAACTAATAAAAAAAATAATCTTAAACCAAAACCTAAACCTAAAAAAATAAACTAAAATAAAAAACCTAAACTAAGTAAACCTAAAATAAATTAACAAAATTAAATAAAAAAAAAAATAAAATAAACTAAAATAAATAAAAAATATACTAAATAAACCTAAACCTGCCACTTAACTTAATTTTTTAAAAATATACAAAAATATAAAAAATTAAAAAAACATTAAAAAACCCTAACCCTAAACCTTGAACCCTAAATCAACAACCTAAACACTAAACCCTAAATATTAAAACCCTAAACCCTAACCCTAAATCCTAAAACCCAAAACCCTGAACCCTAAACCATAAAACCTACAACCCTAATCCCTAAACCTTAACCGTAAACCCTAAATCATAAACCTAAAAAAACCTAAGAAAAAATAAATAAAACCTAAAATAAAAAATAAAAACCTAAACCTAAATAAAATAAGAAAATAAAATAAAGTAAAACCAAAACTAAAAGCTAAACCTAAACCTAAACCTAAAAATAAAATAAAATAAAATAAAATAAATAGAAACCTAAACTAAACTAAAAATAAAATAAACCTAAGAATATAAAATCTAAATAAAATAAAAACAAAATGTAAAATAAAAATAAAATAAACCTACAATAAAATAAAATAAAAACTAGAAAAAAAACCTAAACCCTAAACTAAAAAGACCTAAGCCTAAAATATAAATAAAATAAGCAAAATAAAATAAACCTAAACCTAAACTAAAATAAACTAAACTAAAATAAATAAAACCTAAACCTAAACCTAAACCCTAAACCAAAAAAAAACCTAAAAATAAATCTAAACCTAAACTAAAATATAAAACCTAAAAATAAACCTAAACCTAAAAAAATAAAATTGAAACCTAAACCTAAACCTAAAAATAAAAAACCCAAACATAAAAAAATAAAATAAAAATAAAACTAAACTAAAAAGAAATAAACCTAAACCTAAACCTAAAAAATAAACTAAAATAAAAAAACCAAATAAAAAATAAAATATCTAAATAATAAAATAAAAATAACTAAAATAAAATAAAATAACATAAAAAAATAAATAAATAAATCTAAACTAATCCAAAATAAATAAATAACCTAATCTAAAACCCTAAACTAAACCTAAAACTAAACCTAAACTAACATAAAAACCTAAACCTAAACCATAAAACCTAAACTAACCTTAACCCTAAACTAAAACTAAACCAACCTAAACCCTAAAACCCTAAACTAAAACCCTAAACTAACTCTAAACCCTAAACCCTAAACCTAAAACTCTAAACCTAAAGCTAAACACTAAACCTAAACTCTAAACCCTAAGCCTAAAACTAACTAAACCTAAACCCTAAACCCTAAACCTAAAACCATAAACCAACCCTAAACTTGAACCCTAAAAGCATAAAGCCTAAAACCCTAAACCTAAACCATAAATATTAAGCCCTAAACCCTAAAAAAGCCTAAACCCTAAATAAACCCTAAACCTAAACCTAAAGGAACAATAAATTAAAAAATAAACCTAAGCTAAAACTAAAACTAAACCCAAAAGAATAAACCTGATGGAACATCATCAACAGCTTAGTCTAGATCTCAAGGTGGAGGCTAATGAAGAAAAAATCATCACAAAAAGGGTGGGGATCTAGAGTTATTGGTGGTGGTCAAAGCAGGTTATGGAGAATAAACATGGTGGTGGTGGAGGGAGAGATCGGATATGATGGTGGATCATGCTACTGAGAAGCTTGGGTGGCCTGATGGAAACTAGAAATCAAGAATGGCCAAATCCGCATATGGAACTGTCTTTATAAGATGATTCTAGTTATCCAAGGTTTTGATTTGCTCTATCAGCTCATTTTTTATCTATGTCACGCTGTGTCTTAAAAACTCTATAGGTGTGTTACTTGGTTGATGAAATCAAAATGAAGAAATATTGAATCAATTTGTTCTTTGTTAAAACCAAAACCCTAAACCCTAAACTAAACTAAACCTAAAAAACCCTAAACATAAAACCCTAAACACTAAACCCTAAAAACCCTAAACCTAAACCCTAAACCCTAAAACCTAAACCCTAAACCCTAAAATCTAAAACCAAAACCCTAAACCCTAAACCCAAAAACTCTAAACCCTAAACTTTAAACATTAAACACTAAACCCTAAACCCTAAACCCTAAAACCTAGAACACTAAACCCTAAACCCTAAACCCCAAACCCAAAACCCTAAACCCTAATCCCTAAAAACTTAAAAACCTCAACCTAAAAAAAAATAAATCCTAATAATAAATATATAAAAGAAACCTAAAATAAAAAAATAAAACATAAATAAAAAAAAATAAAAGTAAAAAATGAACCTAAATAAATATAAAATATAAAATATACTAACATTAATAAAAAATAAACTAAATAAACCTAAACCTACCAATTTACTTAATTTAAAAAAAAACCCTAAACCCTAAAACTAAGCCTAAACCTACAACCCCAAACCCTAAACTAACCCTAAACCCTAAGCTAACCCTAAACCCTAAACCCTAAAAACCCTAAAACCTAAATCCAAAACACTAAACCCTAAACCCTAAACCCTAAACCCTAATCATAAACCCTAAACCATAAACCCTAAAACCCAAAGCCCTAAAACCCAAAACCCAAAACCCTACCTAAACCTAAACCATAAACCCAAAACCTAAACTAAATAAACCTAATAAAATAAATAAATAAACCTCAACCTAAAAAAAATAAAAAAATAAAAATAAAACCTAAACTAAAACCTAAACCTAAACCTAAAAATAAAATAAATATAAACCTAAATTAAACTAAAAATTAATATAAACCTAAGAATAAACAACCTAAATAAAATAAAAACTAAATGTAAAATAAGAATAAAATAAACCTAAAATAAAATAAAATAAAAACTACATAGAAACCTTAACTTAAAAAATAAACCTAAAAATAACACCTAAAATAAAAAAATAAAAAAATAAACCTAAACCCTAAACTAAAAAAAAAAAATAAACCTATAAAAAAATAAAATAAAATAATAAACTAAACCTAAACCAAAATAAACTAAATAAACCATAAACCTAAACTATGTAAAATAAATAAACTAAAAATAAACCTAAATAAAATAAAAATAAAACCAAAATAATTCAAAATAAAACCTAAACCTAAACCAAAAAAAAAATAAATAAAACCCAAACTAAACCTAAAAAATATAAAATAAAAAACCTAAATAAAAATAAAAATAAACTAACTAAAAAATAAACTAAACCTAAAATAAACTAAAATAAAACCTAAACTAAAATAAATAAACCTAAAATAAATAAACTAAAAAATACAAATTAAAATAAACTAAATAAAAAATAAAAAAAATTCAAATAAATAACAAATAAACTAAATCAACTAAACCTACTGTTTACTTTTAAACCCTAAACGCTAAACCCTAAATAACCTAAACCCTAAACCTAAACCTAAACTAATCTTAAACCAACTAAAAAAATAAACCTAAACTAAAAAAAAAAACCCTAAAATAAACCTAAAATAAACCTAAACCCTAAAAAAGAAATAAAATAAAATAAAATAACCTAAAAAATAAAATAAAAAAACTAAACTAAACTAAACTAAACTAAACCCTAAACCTAAACACTAAATTAAAATATAAACTAAAATATAAATACTAAACCTAAACCTAAACTAAATTAAACTATATAAAATAATAAACCTAAACCTAAATAAACCTAAACTAAATAAACCTAAAGTTTAAAACCTAAACTAAACTATTAAAGTTTAAACCTAAACTAAAACTATAAATCATAAAACCTAAACTAAAACCCTAAACCCTAAAAACCTAAACCTTAAACCTAAACCTAAACCAACCTAAACCCTAAACCCTAAAATCTAAACCTAAATCCTAAACCTAAACCTAAACTAAAAACCCTAAAAATAAAACCTAAACCTAAACTAAATAAAAGCTAAAATAAAATAAATAAAAAAATAAACCTAATTAAAATAAAATAAAAAAGCTAATCTAAAACCTAAAAAACCTAAAATAAAATAAAATAACTAATAAAAATAAACTAAAATAAAATAAATAAAACCTAAACTAAACTAAAAAAAAATAAAATAAAATGTATAAAAACTAAAAATAAAAAACTAGGTAAAATAAAATAAAATAATCCTAAAATAAAATAAAATATAAACTAAAAAACTACCTAAAAAATAAACCTAAAATATAAAAATAAATAAAAATTAAAACCTAAACCCTAAACTAAAAAAACCTCAACCTAAAATAAAATAAAATTAACAAAATAAAATAAACCTAAACCTAAACTAAAATAAACAAAAAAAAATAAATAAAACCTAAATTAATAAACTAAACCTAAACTTAAACCTAAAATAAAAATAAAATAAACTAAAAATAAACCTAAACCTAAACTAAATAATAAAACCTAAAAATAAACCCAAAATAAAAACCTAAAACTTAAACCTAAAAAAAAAACATAAACTTGACCTAAAAAATAATTAAACCTAAACCAAAAAAATAAAATAAAAATAAAACTCAACTAAAAAGTAAACTTTAACTTATACCTATACCTAAAAAATAGACTAAAATAAAAAGCCTAAATGAAAATAAATAAACCTATAATAAATAAATTAAACAAAGTAAAAATAAAAACTAAACCTAAATAAAAAAATAAACTAAAATAAATAAAAAATAAATTAAATAAACCTAAACCTATCGATTTAATTATTTAAAAAAGCCATAAACCCGAAATCCTAAACCCTAACCCTAAACTCTCAAAACCCTAAACCCTAAAGTCTAAACACTAAACCCTAAACCCTAAACCCTAAACCCTAAACCCTAACCCTAAACCTTAAATCCTAAAACCCAAAATCCTAAAACCCTAAACCATAAACCCTATACCCTAAATCCTAAACTTCAAACCCTAATAACCTAAAAACCTAAACCTAAACTAAATAAATCCTAATAATAAAATAAATATAAAAATGTAAACCTAAATAAAATAAAAATAAATAAATTAAAATAAAAACCTAAATTAAAACCTAAACCTAAACCTAAAAATATAATAAAATAAAAAATAAAAGTAAACTAAAATAAAATAAATAAAAACCTAAATTAAACTAAAAAATAAATAAACCTAAGAATAAAAAACCTACATAAAATAAAAATTAAACATAAAATAAGAATAAAATAAACCTAAAATATAATAAAATAAAAACTAAGTAAAACCTAAACCTAAACCTAAAAAAAATAAAAAAAATAAAACATATAACCTAAACCTAAAATAAAAAATATATAAATAAATAAAATAAACCTAAACCTAAATTAAAATAAACTAAATAAACCTAAACCTAAACTGACAATAAACTAAACCTAAACCAAAACCTAAACTAAATAAAATATAATAAACTAATAATAAACCTAAACCTAAACTAAAAAAATAAAACCTACAAATAAACCTAAAATAAAAAACTAAAACCTAAACCTAAACCTAAATCTAAAAATAAGAAAGAAAAGCAACTAAAAAAAATAAAATAAAATAAACTAACTAAAAAAATAAATAAAAAAAACCTAAACTAAAAAAAAAATAAAGCTAAAAAAAATAAAACTAAAACTAAATAAAATTTAAATTAAAATAAAAAAATCAAATAAATAAAATAAACTAAATAAACCTAAACTAAAACTAAAAAAAGACCCTAAAATCTAAAAACCTAAAAAACTAAAAACCTAAAAACTAAACCCTAAACCCTAAACCCTAAACTACAAACCTAAACCTAAACTAAAATAAACCTAAAATAAAACCTAAAAAAAAAAAATTAAACCTAAACCAAAATAAAAAATAAACAAATAAAATAAAATAAACTAAACCAAAAAAATAAATAAAAATAAACCTAATCCTAAAATAAAAAACTAAACCAAAAAACCTAAAATAAAAATAAAATAAAATAAATCAAAATTAAACCTAAACCTAAACTAAAAATAAAACCTAAAAATAAACCTAAAATCTAAACCTACAAAAAATAAAATAAAAACCTAAACTTGAACCTAAAAATAAAAAATAAAAAAAAAAAATAATAATAAAAAATAAAACTTAAAAAATAAACCTAACCTAAACCTAAACCTAAAAATATACAAATAAAATACCTAAACTAAAATAAATAAACCTAAAATAAATAAACTAAACTAAATAAAATAAAATAAACTTAAATAAAAATAAAAAAAAATAAATAAACTAAACTAAATAAAAATAAACTAAATAATCTATCTACTAGTAATTAAAAATAAACCCAAAATAAACTAAACCCTAAACCCAAATAAACTAATAAACCTAAACCCTAAAACCTAAACCTAAACCCTAACCCTAAACCCTAAACCTAATCCCTAAACCCCTAAACCCTAAACACAAACCTAAACCCTAAACCCTAGACCCTAAACCTAAACCTTAAACCTAAAACCTAAAACCTAAACCTAAACCCTAAACTCAAACCCCAAACCCCTGCCCCCTCCCCCCCCCACCTCTCGCTCTGAGATTTTGGAATCCCTCTTGGTGGTGCATCCTCGATTAGGGATTTCTATGGCTTTGGCTTTGGTTTCGATCAAATTCAAAGGCTTGAAAGGAATCTGGCCTTTTGCATGATGCTTCATCATTGACCATGGCTGTGATGAGTTCTATTGCTTGGGCTCCACCTCAAATTATGGATGCTTTGGCTAGGGCATCTGACATTTTTGGGCTTGGTGACCCTAATTCCATTTCTTCTACTAAATCTTTTAAGGAAGTGCTCTCTAGTAAGACTTCTCCATCTATTAATTCGATTAATCTCATTTTAATGTGTTTTAGAGGTTTTTCAGTCATTATGTGCTCTGATGTGGATGTTGAAAAGTTGGCAAAACCATTTGAATTTTCTCTTATCGGTAAATTTGCTTTGCGTTATCCAAATTTGGATAAGATCTACTCTTTTTTCCATAATCTCAATTTTATGGGTGCTTTCTTGAATGGTCTTATTGACCCTTGGCATAGATACAACTTTCTAATGATCTGATTATTCACATGTTTTTTGTCATTCTTATTTCATCTTTAATTGTCAAATGCATTGTTGAAGTGGTCACCTCTTTTTGACATTAAGGAGGAATCTCTATTGTCCCAGTGTGGTTATCTCTTTCTAATATGCATTCATTTTATTACCCATCATGTGCTTTTTACTGTCCGAGCTTTATTTGGTCGGCCTTTGCAACTCAACCAAGCGACCGTTGAGCGATCTCGCCCTTCTATGGCTCAGATCCTCATGGAATTAGACATAACTAAAAATACCCTAAGGAAGTTTGGATTGGATCTAAAAAATAGGTATTCACAAAAGGTTGAATTGGAGAACCTTCTAGTTTTTTGTTCCCACTATAAAATTCATGGACAAGATAATTTGAAATGTTTTATTCTCCATCCCCACTTAAAAAAAATGAAATCCTCCTAAAGAGAATGTTGTTCCTACCCATAAGCCAATCCCTACTTATGTTCAAATGATCTTAAGAATGGTATGAAGGCTATTATTGAGGTTGATTCCTTGGATATCGAGGTTAATCCTGCTGAACAAGTTTCAACTCCTACTATTAATATAGATTTGGCTGATTTTCAAAATAGGATGATTTACTTTTTCCTTTGAATTTGAATATTTCTAATGTAAGAATAATAAATTTTCAAAGTTATTGGAAAATGATTATGTTTCCTAATTCTATTTTTTCATATATATGTCCGCTTTGATCGATGAAAATGAAGCTTTTAATGAGGATTTAAAT